>JAVLWG010000020.1:206951-622754 GCA_033444525.1 Phoma sp. YAFEF320 | reverse complement strand
TTCTACAACCACAACATCCCCACGGCTTACACCTTTAGGATTAGCTACCCTAGGTAACGTAAGAACGCCCGTTACACATACTAAACTCTTATAGAGTAATTAACTACTAACCCTTTTTAACTATAAGAGTTTCTTCTGCCTAAACTTACTTTCTTTTGCGTAATTTACGCTCTATTATAGCTTCTAGAGCTACTTAAAGCTTAGCGCGTTTTTATTTAAGTAAAGTTATCTTATACGCTATACTTAAAGCCCCTTTTATAAGGTAATTAAGCGCGCTAGTAGTAGAGGTTAGTAAGCTACCTATTCACTTCTTATACTTATCTTAAATTAGAGTTAATTAAGAGCTAAATTTAGTTAGATTCTTTAGAGTTTATAACTACTAGAGCTTGTTATTAGTAGGAAGTAGTAGTAATAAAGTCTATAGCTTTATATTAAGAGTTAAAATAACCTATTATAGGTTAAAAGGGACTAGTCTAGTCCTTTAGAACTTTTCCTAGATATTACTAGAGGTAATAGCTTTACTATAGGCTTCTATAAAGTATAATAGGAACTCTAGCTTTGTAATATAAGTAATTTAGTAGCGTACTAGCTTATTAACCTAGTCTCTATACGCCTGCTTTAAAAGGGCAAAACAACTTATATTAAGTAGCTACAAAAAGTGCAATAAGTGCAAAGGTATATATATAGGCACAATCTTATTATCTTTGCAGTATTAGTTAAATACTACAGTGTTGTAGCTCTTATAACTATTAATAATAAGTATATAGTAGGTACTAACAGTACGCGTCTTTATATACTTATTAAAGTGCTATAACTACTTAAAACTAAGCTTATTATTAGTCTAGCTGTTATTAGAGTTAAAAAAACTCTAACTTAAAGGCAAAGTATCTTCCTTAAACTAAGAGCAGGGGTAGCAGCGCAATTTAAAAATAATAAAAAGTAGAATTACGTATCTAGTTATATTAATGCCTTAAGTAACTATTACCTACTCTTTATTACTAGGCTATATTAACTTTAGTTATCTTAGTAAATTAGCAGCTATTATAACTGCTTTACTACTTATCTAGCCTATTATAAAGCCTATCTTATTAAAGTTGTATATATTGTTGTCTAGGATGCTATACTTAGCTTTAATATTAGCTATAAGGCTAAACTAGCCTTATATAACTCTAGAATTCTTGCAGAGGGCTTTCTTATAGTTGTACTTATAATTAAACTTTACTTTAAGCTCTAGTATACGTAAAACAAACGTACTAGCCTAGTTTAAGCTAATAGGGCCTAAACTACGCTCTTCTTACAGAGAATTAGCTATATTAGCTATATCTAAGAGCTAAAGAAAGTGCCTATACTTAACTAGCTTAAGAACGTACTTAATAATTACTTCTTCTTCTATATTAGTTAGATTCTATAAATTAGCTATAATATTTACGTGTAAAGGTTGTTTAGCGCATTATATACGTAGTATAGTTTTAGAAGTACTATAGATAGCTACAGTACGTTATACTAAGAAAGTAAAGTTATTTTAAAGTGCTTAAAGTATAAGTTATATTTAAGACTCTTTTAACGCGTTAATTTTACTCTATTATTAAGGTATTAGTGTAGAGAGGGAGATTTAGTGTAGTCTTAGTAAAAGTACGCTATTTAGTTATGTGCGCTGTTTGCTTATATAGTGCGTTATATCTAATACTTACTTAATATATTTATTTAGTATTAGTTTATAGTATTAAGAGAGTATTAGTATCTTAGTATAGTCTTAGTAAAAGTATTCTACTAGAGCAGGTGTTTTATAAAACTAGTACAGATATTACTTTTAAAACTATATACTTTTAACTAAATAGATAGAATAGTTTATTATTAGGATTAAGCTATAAAATACTACTACTAATAGATAAGACTTTAAAAGTTTATAATAAATTAGTTATAGTAGTAAATCTCTTATAGAAGTACTTAGCTAATTTTATTAAATTTCTATATTATAATAGAAGCTTAGTCTTATTATTAACAGTAAGAATGTTTTCTTATACTAAATAAGTATCTACCTATCTATATTATTAATTTAATTAGCTAAAGATTTTTATTACGTACTACCTACTACTTTAATAGACACTGTATAGTATACTTTACAGCTACTAATATAAAGTTTTCTATTTATTATATAGATAATAGATCTAATCTTAGTAATATTAGCAAAAGCTTTAATTACAATCTTCTTATATAATTACTAAAGCAGTATATATAAAGTATTAGAAATATATTAAAGAAGTATGTTAGTATTTAGTAATTTAGAAAGTATTAGGCTACGTTTTTCTTTCTCTATATATATATATCTAGAAATAGAAAAAAGTGCAGATACTAAATATGTAATTAATAGAATTCTAATAAAAGTTATTTATACGTTACCTAGTGTACTAAAAGTAGACACTTACTTTAGTTTATATAAAAAAATTAACCCTTTTCTATGCTAGTAAGGTGTCTAGTCTTCTGCTTTCTATAGTGTTAAATTTAGGGGCTAGACTAACAAAGCTTTAGGGATGCTTAACTGCCTAGAATTTCAGGAGTTACCAGAAGTATCATAGATTAGGCTATGTAGCTTAACTACTTCCAAGCTACAACGTTACTACTATGATAACAATTGGGTGCAGGCGCAGACAAGAAGTTTGGCGACACATCCGGTCCGCTCAGTTGCACAACAGGTCTGAGCACCTTGAAGTCGCCCCAGTCTCCGCTCAAGGCTGACATGTAAGGCGAGTCCCGCTCGAATACCTTCGGCAAGACTCCCTTCCAGCCTTTCAGCACTACATCCAGCAGTTCAAGAACAAACAGGTCTGGACCAAGCGAATCCCACTTGAACTTCTGGTTGCATTTCTCCACAACCTCTGGGGAGTATAGTCCAACCTCAGGCTTCAGGTGCAGAGCTGCAGCGGTCATCAGAGAGGCAAAGACGTGATAGGAACCACCTCGCTTAGTGCGATCTCGAATAGCCATCATTGTTCCGATGGCACCTATCAGTCCTGTAAGCATATCCGGCACAGGTAGTGCAGGAAGTACACATGTGCCATCTAGATGGCCTAAGCTTCGGCCCGTAACGTAAGAACATCCAGAGGCGGCATCAGCAATCTGCTGCCACCCAGGTCGCTCAGCCATTGGTCCGTCCGGACCGTAGCAATTCTCCTCCACGTATACAATACCCTTGCCTCTTTTGCCAGCCATCTCCAGAAGATCATCAACACCAAGGCCATTTTTAGCGATTACCCCGGGTCGGTAACCCTGAACGAAGACGTCAGAGTCCTCGATAAGCTTTAGCAGGTGCTTGACCTCCTCTTCCTTTGACAAGTCAACATCCATGGTTCGAACACCAGCGTTGAGTGTAAGTTGAAGTGACTGATTTGCGTAGTCTGTTAGCTTCTGTACGATTGGACCAATACAGAGGTGGTCGGATAATGGTAGACAAGATGATTTGTTGTTTTTGTAACAAGCAAGATAAGAAGAAAGGTACCACTGATCTTACATTGAAGTCTGGCAGCCGCCCACAGTTGACTCTGATAACGTCCGCTCCGAAGGCTGCCAAGGTAGTCCCTATGACGGGGCCTGCAATGATACGAACAAGCTCAACGACTTTGATGCCCGCTAGGGGACGCTTATCGGCAGAGATTTGCAGAGGAATGGCAGGTGTTGGAATTGCATGTGTCTGCTCCCTATAGTTGATCAGAGGATGCTTGGATAAGTCCTTGGCCATCCGTGTCTGCTCCCACCCGGCTGGAGAATAGCAGATGCTTCCACAAAGTCCTTGAACCAAATGCATCATTTCCAGCTCATTTGCTCTGAAGGTGCGGACCTTATCAGCAATGAGCTTGTACGCTTCGTCGTTATTAGCGCAGTGTTGTGACGGGTCCAAACCAATTGTCTCCAATACAGGATCCGCATTCAAGGATCCGTGCAATTGAAACCAGCTGCCCTCATCTGCAGTTTGGTAGTTGGCGGTGGCACGTAGTCTGAGTGGAGTTCCGAAGATGCCGCCCTCCAAGTCTTTGGGGAAGATTGAAGCCAGCTTGCCCTCCTTTGCAAGTTCGCGTACTGTTTTGCCGTTACGTTGGCTCATGCCTACACATGCCAGCCAGAACGAAGCGTGATCAGTGTTAACTGATACAGTTTGGCTAGAAGTTGAACCATCTCTTGAAAGTAGGAGTTCATTAGCTACGATACCGCTCATGGCGTGCAAGGTACTGGCAAGTACCGATGATTTTAAAGGGCCCGGCGTAATCGGCTGAGAAGCACCTGCAAATTCCACAGCATCTAAGACCGCCTGGCCTTTCGTGAAACCCGGCGTCGCCGCTGCAAGGATGCTGAGAAGTCGGCGTGCATCGTCGGGTACGGGAAGGGCTTCCAAATCAATCCAAGATCCTGGACCATAAATCTCCTCGCCAGGAACGATGCGTGGCATAGCTTGCGGATTTGTAAATTGTCTCGCGAGAAGGACAGTGCACTTGATGGGGAATCGCAACAGAAGGATGAGGATAGAGGCTGCGTCTCGATTTCAAAGCCCTGCCAGACAAGAACAGACAATCTAAATACTCTCATAAAACACTGCGGGAGCTATAAATGACTATTGGGTATTTGATATTTGATTGGCTACTCCCCAATGATCGGGGCCGCTGTGAAGGGTTCGCAAAAAGGACGTAGTGAAGAAAAGTGGGTACGGTCCGTCTCCCGGATCACTGCCATGGCGGACCGGCCGGTCCGCAATTATGTAACGTCATACATCCAACACA
Source organism: Phoma sp. YAFEF320 (assembly GCA_033444525.1). NCBI lineage: Eukaryota > Fungi > Ascomycota > Dothideomycetes > Pleosporales > Didymellaceae > Phoma > Phoma sp. YAFEF320. The sequence continues at coordinate 617,985 of JAVLWG010000020.1, read as the reverse complement.
CCCAAATAGCCAAAGAAGCTGGCCCGAAGGTCAACAAAGGGTGGAGCCGATCGATCTCAATTCCATACCTTGCATGAAGATTCTGATGGCTTTTCATTGCCCTGGCTATGACTAAAGGGTAATCCGAAGCCAGGATGCCCGAAGCAGCCGAGATCATCGCAAATACTGCAGGGCTATATGAGACTTGCTGGCCGTTTCTCAGCGTTCACAAAAACGCAATCTAAACATATGTTTGAAAGGATATAGATTGTCAGGTCATCCTGGCCTTCCTTGCTCATCTCTAGTTCCTTAATATTTAGTCTTGAATAATACGCTTGGTCATATTATGTGACTCGCACTACGCGACTTTAAATCGATATTTTATATCCTCAAAACGGCCTTCTGGAAATACATAAAGCCACCTGAGCGTTTCGTTGGGGCCGCAGGAAACGCCATGCATAGCATCTCCAGGGATCCAAAGTATACTGCCCTCGTTGACCTCATGTCTGACACCACGAATCTCCACCTGGCCGGATCCTGAAAGCACGTAGTACAGCTCGGCCTGAGTGTGTTGGTGAAGCGCAAGCGTGCCATTAGGAGGACATATTGCAATACCTACGCACATGGCGTCTGAGTCAGTGGTAGGATTGGAGAGCAATGTCTTCCAGATGACATTGCCGTGATTGGCATCGGAAAACGCATCGGATGGGATCTGGCTGACTCCCTTGCCGTGTATAACTATCGGTGCCTGCTCGCCCATCGTTCAAGACGCTCGCTGTGCGGCTGGAACTGTTCCAGTCAGTTTCTTGAACCCGCGGGACCGCTTTTGTAGAAAGCCGAGTGGTGGAAGTGGCCTTGGGTAGAAGAGACCCCGGAAGGCGACTTTCTGTGCCTGGTCAAATATAGCAAACTGGGAGAATCCTTACGATGACGGAACTGATAGTCTTCGTAGTCGAGACAACGGGACCTTGATGCCAACGGAGCTTGCTTGCTTGCTTGCTTGCTTCAACGGAGCTTGCTTGCTTCAACGGAAGAAAGAAATCCAAGCAGGAACGTAAGTTGGCCTGCAAGGTGCCTCTTCACCGTTGACCTGCTGCTAGTTTAATAACGTGACAACAGCATGGCAAGCTAGGGCAGCATTCTTTCTTTCACAAAAGGAGTAGGCAGGATATATTCGTGTATCAGGATCTTGAACACGAATGTGGATAATAAATGCGCTGTGTGGGTGGAACCGGTCCGGCCAAAGCAACAAATAAGGTGGCAGAGGTTATTGATAAGCTAGCTGAAGTGAGCCCTCATCGCAGCGCTACTTATCTACCTACGATCAGTTGGCCGTACACGCGGAACAAAGAGGAGTTCCTCGGACTTTAGTCCCTACTCTCTGATTGCTTTGCTTACTCATCCATTTGGTGCGGGGCAAGTGGGGCAATGGCAGCCGGCTGCCCGGTGCAAGCCGTCTCACCACTCCAACCCACAGCCGAGCACCTAAGAGGAGTTCCTGCTTTGCGATGGGAAGCAGGGCCGAAGTGTATCTGCCTGTGCAGCGCATTGCTCAAGCTTGCCTACAATGCCGGTATGCATCTTTGCTTTTATGGCTGTCACCGATGTTGTACTGATTTGGAAAAGGCGCAAAAAATGCCGTTGCAGCGGCGACCGGCCTGTATGCGTGCAGTGCCGGAGGCTCAATAACGGTAAGTCATGACTGAGATGCCAAAGTTGGTGATTATGCGCTTAATAGAACAAGAATGTAATTATCCCTTCGATTCGACCTCTCGTCCGCAGCCTCAACGACGGCAAGCCCCTTATTCAGACGGGGCCCATGAGCCTAACCGTTCCAGAAGAAGCGCTGATTCAAGCACATCAGAGGCACGTATCTCCACATGAGGTCATGTCTCAACTCACTGGTCAAACCATTCTCTGGATACCATACTTATGCCTTCACTAGACTGCAGAGGTCATGAACAGGCTCGCAACTATCGAGGTCAAACTTGAGAATCTGGGGTCGAGTATCCAACGGTACATGCTACAGCCATGTCTCGCTACAGCATCATGAAGACTGACCTGAGACTACAATAGGATCGAAAGATGCCTTTCCTCGTTCCTAGAAAGCAACAGCCCTGGGTCCATGGGGTTACCACTAGCTTCTAGGCACACCGAAGGCAGCCCGGGGACGACGTTACCAAATTCAGAACAACTCGATTGCAGTCCTGGCGAGCCGCGCAGCAATGACAATGGGGCATTGGACGGCGGCTTTGGATTACCAGAAGATGTATTCGGGGCCGTCATTGATTCATATTTCACTTACTGCCAGAATCAGCCGTACTCATTCTTTCATGAGCATGGCTTTCGGCAACGGCTATCCAAACAGACCATTCCAAGACATCTTGTACTAGCTGTAATGGCTACTGCTGCGCGCTTCTGTTTACATCCGTACTTTACCGACCGCGTGTTGGAAAAGTCTATCGAGTATGCAAATAAGTCTTGGAAATTGATCGTGTCGGACTGCTTCGCCGTTTCGAAGGCCACCGATGTGTCAGCAGTTCAAACTGTAGCCTTGCTGGGTTTGTTCGACTTTACAGGTACGGACCTCTCGCGAAATGAGAAATGCGTTCATGTCTTGCCAATTTCTAATCACTCATTTTTCCACAGCTGGTCGATTGCGCCATGGGTCAGCTTGGGTCAAAGTTGGACTGGCCGTCCGGATGGCCCAGGACTGCGAGCTTATGCTGGAAAAGACGACACATCTCTCGTATGCGGAACAAGAAGAACGAAGAAGAGTTTTCTGGTCCGTGTACCTGTTAGACAGACTAGTCTCATGTGGACGCGGTCGACCACCGGCGATTGTTGATGCGTCGTGCCATGTTCAGCTGCCTTGCGACGAGTCAATATGGAGGGACGGTTCATGGACGAGAACGCAATCCCTGGATGAAATTACGAACCGAACTCTCGCAGTGGCACAAAGACAATGCCCATCAGCCCAATTGATCGCCATTGCGCATGTTCTGGGGCGATGCGCGCAGTACATGCTCCAGGATCTCAACGTCAGGAGTCAGTATCCTCCATGGGATCCTGGCTCTGACTTTGCAAGTATCGAGTCCGATCTGCTGCATTTTGAAGCGTATCTGGAGGTGCAAAGACCATTGAGCGAAATGCTTGCACCCTACATCTTGGCAGAAGGTGTGGTAGACAGCCAATCAACAGGGCCGATCATCTTCTCCCGAGCCCTATTCCATCTTTGTTATTGTCTCCTTAACCACCCTTTTCTACTGCGGCGACGAATCAACACATGCCGCAATGTCGCACCTATCAGCTTCATTAGACGATCATCTGACTTGGCCTGGCTTCATGCGCAGCAGATGTTGGCTCTTGTTCGAGAAACACGCAGGTTAGGCTGCTCTTTTCACTCATCTTCTAGTGGTTACGCGGTGACCGTCGCGGGATCCATCATTGCTTTGCGCACGTATGACTCCAATCCAGGCGCCTCTGATCAAGCTCAAATTCTGCTCCAAGAAGCTTTGATGCATCTGGATATGATTGGTCAACACTGGAAGAATGTTCAAACAATGGTACCGTCGCTCTGTGAATGCACCTTTTGCTCCAGATAAGCTAATGCTTTCTTGAAGGCTTCTACACTCCGACGCTTGGTCTGTCACGACCTCTCAAAGATTTGCCTCGACGATTCCGTGCAGACTTTGATTCTAACACCCGCTGAGGAAGAAGCACTATGGACAGTGGTTGACTACAACACCATGTCAAATCAACTCAGCGAGGATGCAGTGACAAGTGATCAGATATCGGATGATGCGATATTCAACTCATGGGTTGACTTGTTTGGCCTCCCTGTAAGCGACAGCTACGATACAGGCCCTATGCGTGCTTAGTTAGTCACGCAGATCTATCCGTGATGCGTACGGACTTGTCAATACAAAGTCGATATCAAGCTGTTTCTTGCTCGTATAGTCACGTCTAGGTGGGCACGAGCATCCAGATGGCCCCCAACGTCATGATTATCTGTCGTTACTGGTGCATCATCGATGCCGAAATGGCTCGTGAAGTCTACTGGCGACGGTTCGTTTCTCCACAGCCACGCGCTCTCGCTCGACTTGCAAGTTAAGATCGATGAACCGTGCCACGTTAAGCGAAGATGGCTGTGTACGAAGGATCCCGTTTCGATTGACCAATCACCGAGCCCGTGCCATGCCCACCACTATATATACACCTCAGTAATACCACCACAACGCGCTGAAATATAATTATTAAACGTTGCAAACTCTTTACGTATAAGCAGAATAAGGTCTACAAAGTTTCTAGATTAAATTGCGAGGAGTTAAGCCTTACTGTACGCGTTTATACATCCTAACGCGACGTTGCCAGATGTTGGTGATCGGTCAATCGAAACGGGATCCTTCGTAGTGTGCGTAGCATGTAGGTCACAGCTAGGACACGTTTAGGGTCTTAGAGGTTACTGAGGCGTAAAGAATAAGAAATTGACAAAAAGTTTGTCACTCTCACAAGCACCACCGCGATGCATACGAACGGAGAGACCACCAACAAAGACTAAGTCTCGCCGAGGTCCAAAACACAACACACGAGACTGAGAGAGCACAACCGGATAAAAAGAAGCTGGACATTCTGATTTCGCCGAGGTTCGAACTCGGGACCTTTCGCGATCATTTAATGTGAGGCGAACGTGATAACCAACTACACCACAAAACCGTCAGAATGGGTTGATGGAGGCCGGGCAGCTTGATGTCATTAAGAAATGGGCCACACATATGAATATCGCGGTCAAGCTCAATGTTACCAAGTGTCGTTGAGGCTCACGATACCTGTATTGCTGTAGTCACAGCCACATTCGTTATGAACAGAGCGCATTCACATGAGGTACCGGGCATCGGTGTCGCACTCTGTAGACAGGATGTGGCTCGCTGACTCAGGCCGCTTGTCGTCAGGCCGGTATTTGCAGCAGAGAGATCTCGATCGTGTGTACAGTTCGAGCAACTGACAAGCTGGGCAATATGGTGTTGCTGCATCTTGCGCAAGGCTGCCAACTGTGGCCCGACTCAAGGTGGAGAGTGTGGGGTGCGCGGCTGGTTCGTATTGTGGGGCTTCGCGTGCTCGGGTGGAGATTCGTTTGCGACGCGATACTCCTAAGTACAGCCATGTTCGCTGCACAGGAGAGCGACGCAGTAGCTACGAAGGAAGAGTTGAGGTGCGCGACTGTAGAAAGGAGCGAAGATCTCCCCGGCCTTAGTCGATGCTGCGATCGGCAAAGTCGACTGTCGTTGGCGGCGGGACCAGGGAGGCTATCAGCCAATTGGCCGTTGGGTCGAGCCTTGCGTTGCGCCTCAGCATCATTCCGGAACATGGATTCCCGGGGCGTCCATTCCAGCTTTAAACCGCGGTATGGCCCTTGGCCACATGTCTTTGAACAGCAAACTTCGAGTGATACCTACCTAGCAATTAGTGAGGTGGACAACCATGGTGGACGGTACCCATGCTCCGATTGCCCCGCAATCAACGACGTCACCCTATGCAGCAAACACGTTCCAGGCTCTCTCTACCCCGAATGGATCTTCGAGTCAAAATCAATCGATAACGATTCGTAGCCCCTCAGGACCTCAGCATGCTGACCTGCCGCCGTCCTACGACTTTGCTTTAAGCAACGCACGTAGCAGTGGCACATCGGTGGCCACCAACCGGGTAGAAGGCCACCGTGCCGGCGCCGATGAGGGTCATGTTTCCAGCGAACTTGTCGCAGGAAGCCAGAGTACCACTTTAGGCCAGACCAGAGGTTTCGCCTCAACCTCAACCTCTCCAATCTTTGGGATTGCACCTCAAATTGCAGAGCCATCGCATCCTACTCCAACTGGTCAGTCAGGCGATCACAGATGCGACAATGAAGGTTTCACGGTGCGTGAGCGGCGTGGACGTGTATCCAGGTCATCGCAAGACTTGGCAGTATTTGGCCAGAATGTGGGTAAATGGGGAGGCCAATTCGGGCGGAAGATGAGTGCAATAGGAAAGCAATTTGGGCAGCGTACCGAACAATGGGCTTCAGCATACAGTGCTGGAGGCGGAGGCTACAATCCGCCTCCACGGCCAATTCGTGTTGCTGCGGGGCCAACTGCAGAGCCGAGCGGACCTCCACAGTACGATCATCCGCCCTCCTATGAAGCTCCAGCGGCCGAGAATGGGCAGAACACTACTCTTTCCAGCAGTCGCAGTCACCATGATCATCCGGTCGAAAGACAACGACAATGACGGCGATCCGTCGATTTCGTTCTTCACTTCAAAGTCATCTATCTCATCAGCTCGGCCCATGTCGACGAGACCGAGGCCAGTTGACGTCAGTCATATTGACGCTATCGACAGAGATGTTGAATCTAGCTAATCAGAAGTAAGAGGAGCGATGATCGTGTTTCGCAGGAGCGAAATGTTGCGATTGTCAAGGCCACACGTGAGAAGGGGTTGAATGGGTACCTGTTCAGGTTGAAAGATCTGCGATGTACACTGAAGAGAATGTTCTCCCAACGAAAGCGCAAACTTATAAAAGCGCAAGCGAAACGAGAGTTGAAGATACCTGGTCACCGATTCGCCCCGGTCAGTGGCTGGTCAACGTCAGAAAGTGGCGGTATAGGCAAAGACAGAATACAGAAAGGAGCTGGTCCGATAGAACTAATTCAGGGTTACACAACAAAGACGTTGACTATGGAACGCGAAGAGAGAGACATGGAACGGCTGTAGAAGGAGAGGAAACGGGGAAGGAGGAAGGATCCCTGGACTGGTATTCGCAGGGCAGTCTTTACTACCAGGAGTAAGACACCAGGAAATGTCATATATGCGAACCTACGTCGCCTGCCTGTGCTGGCTATTTCGTTGTCGATAGCTTTTGCAAATGACTTCTCAGTACCATGTCATGTGCATTAGCGAAGCCTAATCCCCAGAGATGCAGGCCATACGAATGGAAAGGAAGCCAGTATGTGAGGAGACTTCCTAATCTGCAGCTACAGAATCCTACCACTATCGCGCGAATCAGATAAATTGAAAATCGTCCCAACATAAGCACGGACTCTTTTAGGACGCACGGTCCACAGAAATGCGCCTTGAGGCTGTCGAACAGCTCATGGGTTCTAGTTATATTGAACTTTCGCCAGCTTGGTCAGGGCATGTTTCTGTTGCTTTGGCGGATGAAAAGACCCTTTGTTACTTCGGATGATTAGAGATCCACTCAGATCTGCAGTCAACGCCGCCTGGGAGCAATGTTTCGAGTCTAACTACTGACATATCAGCCTCGGCACCCCTCATTCAACAGTAGTTCGATGAGTGTACTGAGACTCATCCGATCTACTCTACTCTGCGAAACAATGATCGGTGTCCAGATCGCATGCTGGATCTCAACGATGAGATACAGATCGCTTTTGTCTAAACGGACGAGCATACATCTATTGGTAGCCACATGACCTTGACTCATTGTTGGGGTATAATCGAAATGACCAAGCTAAAACAAGACAATCTCACGCAATTGAAAGAGGATTCCCGATATCTGAACTTCCGCAGACTTTTACCGATGCGGCTGATGTTGCACGGACTTTGAATATGCGATACTTGTGGATCGATTGCTTATGTATCATTCAGAAAAATTTCCTCGAGGATTGGGCAAAAGAGTCAGCTATGATCTCGGAGGAATAAAAAACGCAATCTGCAATATTGAAGCGACCGCCGCTACCAATAGTAATGAGGGACTTCTTCGCAGGCGCAACCCCAACCTCCTAGATGTCTTCCATTTCATTATTGAAGACCGCATCTACTATATAAAGATATTTGACGTGTCCTGGGCGCTTACAGGGAAAGCTCCACTTTATAAGAGAGGCCGGGTTGTACAGAAACGCTGGTTATGCCCTAGAATGGTACACTTATGTTAAGATCAAGTCCTCTGGGAATGTCGCACTTCGTAGGCATGTTAGTCATTGCAATGTTTCAGTCCTTATTCGGGTTCCACCCATGATGGCAAGCGAGCTTTCGGTCCACAGTTTCCGGGTAATGATCACGGACTCGAAAGAAATGGAGTTGTTGCCAGCATATTAGGGCAGCCAGCCATGGACCGATATGGTAAGAACCAATTCGAGAGCGAAGCTCACATTCGACACCGACAAGCTAGTCGCTTTCTTTCACCACTCTCCAGCCCAGCGATGAGTAGTTTGCCGAAATCTGGAAACGCGATTTCATTGCACAGATAGCGTCGGGGCTACACGTCTTCAGGTGGCACTTCCAACCCTCATAAGATCGCAAATGCTGGTAGGCAAACTTCACATAAAATTCTGATCATGACACTGAGCTACAGAGGTATCTTGCGTATATAAAAGCTAGCATTGAGTACATTGGGCTTTTGGGTACGACACGTGCCAAGATGGTTAGGATTTTTGAAACTTGAAACACCAGTCCCTGTTCAGCAGTAGGCCTCTTTTGCCGGCTGGGCGCGATCCGCCTTCAGCACTTCAAGCTGTCAGCAAATCCGTCCAATCAAGCTTCATGCAGTGAGAAATAAGCCGGCATAGCGGCTAAGGCTGCAATGCTTATCCACCTTCCCTACCAACACAACATCAGCGTCACCCCGGTCTCGGCTACATTGAAGCGTCTTATTTCAAGAACTCTTCGTTGTACCAAATTGTCACCGCTTCATTCAATGCTGACATTGCGTTGTCGTACTCAACTCCATGTCTTTGATGTACAGAGACAAATATTAAAAGCTGCAGTCGAATTTCGTGCTGTCGCAGTACGAACATCTTTTCAGTACGCAGCTTTGAGCCGTTAATATTGCAGCTACATCCTAGCTGACTTTTGCATTAGTTCTGACTGATATGCGCTCCTGCTCATGAGGGAAGGCGCGCGATTCGCAGAGCCTCTCCGTCGATTTGCAAGTTGCATCGGCTGGCATGCTGTCTGCGATACCATTGCACTGCAGTAGGGTGCCCGATCGAGGATAGCGTTGTACCTCATATAATAAAACCATTTCACTTTTTGTGTCATATCATCTCAGGTCACTTATCCGCACAACTAGACGCATTCAGGCGCTGCTCATAAATATCGCAGCTGCACTCATTCGTTTTATTAGAGCAATCCAAATGCACCAAAACAGAATGGATACTTCAGATGATCGGGAGAAGAGCCATGTCATCTCCGACGTAGCCTCTGACGACGATGCACGGGAGCTTGCAAATCTTGGAAAGAAGCCAGTGCTGCGCGTCAGTATCACCTGCTCCTGATGGGCCATAACTGACACCCGTAGCGAAATTTCTCAACTTTGGCTATTCTCGGACTGTCATGCACTTTGATGGTGACTTGGGAAGGCATGTTTAGTGTCTTCGTTTTCGGACTTCAGAATGGTGGCCCAGCGGGTCTTATCTATGGATTTTTGTTTGTGTGGGTTGGGTATGGCTGCGTCGTTGCTACAATGGGTGAACTTGTCAGTATGTGGCCAACAGCCGGGTAAGTACATTTGCTCTGATCAATGAGTGATTGCGCTTATTCGAAAGTGGGCAATACCACTGGGTACACATGCTTGCTCCTGATGGGTGGAAAAGTATCCTAAGTTATATCACTGGCTGGCAAGTCGACCTCTATTAATTGAAGATATAGAACTAATGACTGAATAGGCAAAGCGTTATTGCATGGCAGGCTATTTCGGCATCAGACGGAGTTCTTACAGCTACAGCAATACAGGGTCTCGTCATCAATGCCCGTCCTGATTACGTATCAGAGAGATGGCATGGTACGCTTATGGCAATAGCTCTTGTCTCGATTTGCCTTGTGTTCAACAGCTTCTTCTCAAAGGGTTTGCCACACGTTGAGACAGCGACACTCTCGCTCCACGTATCGCTCTTCGTCATTGTCTTGGTAATCATAACCGTTATGTCGCCTGAGAAAAGTCCAAACAGTAACGTCTGGACTCTGTTCCTGAACGATGGTGGCTACCAGAGCAAGGGACTGAGCTTCTTCGTTGGCCTGATTACGCCGGTCTTTGCTTTTACTGGTGTCGACGGAGCGGTGCATATGAGCGAGGAAGTCAAAAACTCCAGCAGAGTAGTACCGCGGGCTATGCTGGGTATGTGAAAGAATCTTAATGAGATGCACCGAAATTAACCTTGTGAGTTAGGCTCTGTTCTGATCAACGGTGTGACTGGTTTCGCGATGTTGATTGCAATCCTATACTGTCTTGGCGATATCGAAGCCGCTCTGAACACACCCACTGGATATCCTTTTATCGAGATTTTCACATACGCAACTCGATCGATTAGCGGCGGCACTGCAGTCTCTGCGCTCGTCGTTGTTATGTTTGGGGCTTGCGGGATTTCCACGCTCGCCTCCGCTTCCCGACAACTATGGGCATTTTCACGAGATAAAGCTGTCCCCAACCCGCGGATGATGACTTATGTACACCCGAAGATGAAAGTTCCTGTTGTCAGCATCGGCGTTACAGCCCTCGTCTCGGTCCTGCTCAGCATCATCAACGTTGGCAGCACAACGGTTTTCAACGCCGTTGTCAGTCTAAGCGTTTCAGGGTTTTTTGGGAGCTACATTCTACCTTTCTCACTTTTGCTGTATAAACGCATCAATTACCCAGAGCAGATTCCAAAGGCGCCATACAGCCTGGGTAGGTGGGGTGTGCCCATCAACGCATTCGCGATTGCTTGGAGCGTTCTTGTGCTATTCTTCAGCTTCTGGCCACAGAACATTCCTGTCACTCCAGAAAATATGAACTGGAGCGTTCTGCTGTGGGGTGCTGTCAACATCTTCGCAATCGTATTCTGGATAATCCATGGCAGGAAGGTGTACAAGGGGCCGATTGTAGAAACACATATTGAGGGTGCGAGGATTGTGGAGGGAGCCTGAAACTTAGAATGAGCAGCTGCCCAGCTATGTTCGAATCCGCTCGGATGCCTAGGAGACCTTGCTTCAGAACCTGGCCGTGCTCCAGTCGGTTTCAATATTGCGAGCTATAGCAGGCAACAGCATTTTAGCGTCTTTCATAGCTTCGGCATGTATTTACTGTTAAGTTGCGCGCGACGTAAATGAAAACACTGCGCCTTGAACGCAATCGGCATGATTCTCAGACGCCAACATCTTTTCGACTGCGCCCTTCCTCTACTATGCCACGAGTAGCTCGCAGTTCTGCGCGTACGCGCGCTCTCAGCTCGGACAATGACGTCATGTCATCAAGAACCCGCCGAACTCGGAGCGGGCAACAACCGTCGTCCTTACCAGTCGTCCAAGTCGCCGCCGTCCGTCGTGTACGCAAGCCTCCAAGCCTTGCGTTTCTATCCCGGTCTCAGGATGTAATCAGCGCAGACCCTAACAGACACAATCGCCTGTTCAAGCTTCCGAGAGAACTTTTGCAGCATGTTACAAGCCATCTGCCTTTGGTCTCGATCATCTGCCTCACTTTGACTTGTAAACAAGCTGCAGAAGTGATTGGAACCGAATCATGGGCGAAATACAGGAAGGAGAAACAGTGGCTTATGGATAGAGAAGAATTTCACGAGCTTCTCGGCCGTGACTGGGGCGACATCCTGGACTTCTGTCTGCGCTGCGACACACTCCATCCACCGTTGCAACCGGCCCGGAGCCATCGCGAAACAAAGCTCACCAAGTGTTGCTTTGGACAAGACGCGGTGATTGACTACCTGCCCCAGGACGCTTCGCATGGTTACAATCCGGTTTTCGTACATATTGCCAACGCGATGGAAGAATCAAGTGCTTTTGCATCGAAGGGAGATAACGGGCCATTGTTAGATACGCTATCTGGCGACTTCACAATCACCAAGAATGATCTCTTATGGCGTCTCGTTTCAAGCGCACGGCGAGTGCATGGCAATCTGATCCTTCAGCACGAGCACACGGTTCGAAGTAAGACTAGTAAAAGCTTGATCGCGACCGATCTGCTTGCTCTTCCTATCCGGCTGTGTCCCCATCAATCGACTGCAACACAAGTACCCGAACGCTCACGTTACATCAGAGGCAAGTGCGCTGAGACAAACAGTTGTCTACTCTCACAGGTCATCACCTCGGCACTACCAACAGCGGCACGACAGAATGTTGATCTCAGAAGGCCCAAAAACCTAACACCGGCGGAAGAAGCACAGAGAATTGCAGCACGGTTGGGTGAAGAGGCTCCGACCTGGCGCTGCCGTTCGTGTCCCACAAAGTATCAGGTGCGATATCGCAACGACGAGCTGGCGATCACGACCTGGCACTCCTTTGGAAAAGATATGTACCACGCGTCCAAGTATTGGAAGTGGCTCGTCAGACGGACAGGAACTCTGCTGGGTACCGACAAGCGAAATGACGAATGGTGGAGCCCGTCGCGAACCATTCCCGACTTCTGTTGCGATTTCTAGTCGATGCTTGACAAGAATAAAGATCGACTGGGTTCTCTCAGCCAATTTAACATTGTGTGTAGCCTGCGCCATACGAGTGCATTCCAGGAAACCTGTTATAGTAATTAGTCTAGCCATTGATGAGCATACATCGAGATTCGCAGTCGGATCATGGGTCCCTTGCTATCTCTAGTCTCGTCCTGAAATTAAGCCCATCATTCTTTGCGGAGAGCGAGCTGCTGAGAGAATGCGCACTTTGATAATGCTTTTTTCCGCCGTGAACAGTACAATTTCCAGGAAGCTAGTTTGCCACACACACATCTGCCTGTCTGCACGACGCCCCGCAGATCAATGCGGGGAGACCCAATACAAGCGAAGGTTCATTAGGAACTTGCTAGAGACCCGAGCTGAACTCAACTCTAGAACGAAGTTCTAGCCTTGGCCGCGAAGGTGCTATGGCACTTGTCTGCAGCTTGTGCCTTGCATCACACCCGAAGTGGGGCCTTCGCGAAGCTAGATCAACCAGGCCCTTCTTCTCAGCTCGAAGCCAAGCAGCCACAACAGCCACTTCATTGTGCATTGTTCTCGACGCGTATGTAGACACGTTTGAGGTAAGTCTTATAATGTACAAGGGTCTTCTTCTGGTAGTCCAAGTCTCAAGGCAGCCTAGTGCGGCCGGATTAGGACCCCTCCCGCTGTCGTTCTCCCCGCACCGGTCCGTGCCGCGGACGCCCTGAATGGTCGAACGTCAATGTTTGCGGTCAGTTGATGTTTGTGATCCGTCAACACTTTCGATGCTTTGTACGCCATCGTTCCCTTAGTCTGTAGCAAGCATAGCCGATCTCACATCCAATTGGAGCTTTTCGAAAATCGCCGGTCATCACTGTGGCCCCGTATGATGCACCGACGTGGGGACACAATTTAGCTTTGCGGTGATAGCGAGTCCAGAAGTCTCGCTATCATGGCTCGGTCAGAGAACTACAGAGTGGCTGGCTGAATTGCTAGAGGTTGTACGTCTTGAGCAGCTCATCCAACCATCGGATACGCCGATTGTTGTCCACGCAGGTCATCAATCCAATTAACAGAGCAGAAGTCTAGATGCTCGTCCGAGAGGCTAGCCGACCGCAAGTCTCCTTTCCTCGAGTATCGACACTGTATTAACCCCTGTGAAAAGAGTTCATGGAAAAATCAGGTATAAATCCTGGGGCTCAGCATGTTTAGCCATCATCACTCCAAGCCTACAACTTCCCATTGACACAAACCATCTATCAGCTGTCGATAAAATGTCTGCTCTTGTCGCGAAAGGCAATACTATCTATGTTCCCTCTGAGTACCTCGGTGGTGAGAAGGGGAAAAAGGTCACCGTTTCCTGGTCGCAGATGATGAAAAGTCGCAGCGAGCAATACGTGGTGTGCAAATACACTGTCAAGTCCGGAGGTGAGAAAGCATACTCGTTTCAATCAGCAACGGGCGCTAAATCTGCTATCAGGAAGCGCCGAAGGTGTCATCTTCGTGCAGGCCAGCAAGCTTGACGAATTCAAAGCGAAAAAGACATCTGGAGACGACTTCACATTGTCAGTTGATAACAGTTTTCAGTACGGACAGGACAAGGCACAGACCAAGCGCTTCTTGGTTTACCATGATAAATCAAACAAGCCTTACCAGGTTAGTCCACATTCAATCTGATTTCCCAGCTCCAGCTAACATTTAGCAGCACCGTTTCGTACAGAACACGTACACTGAGTATGGCGGAAAGGCAGCAGACATGCTAGAGAGCATGGGTTACAAGGAATTGGGCAATGTAGACGATATCTTGAAGCACTATCTTGGTGACTATTTGAAGGAATTCTAGACCTCTGCAGGTAGATCTTGGAACCATAGTAGAATAGTGCGAGCGTCACATGTATGCACTCTGACCCAGCTGAATGATCAACATGTCACGCTTAATTCCTGTACTTTTGCTTAGTGGCACCTATGTGGATCCTTCGCGCTCGTCACTATGCATGAGTAGTCCAGATATATAAGAGAACTGCCACCCCCTTGCTACGATATGTATCTTCTCGCTTTTTGCAACACGCATACACCTACTTCACATTTATTTTCACAATGAGTTTTTGGGACGACCCCGTCTTTGGAGGAACTCAGGCAAATCAGCCAACAATCCCAGAGCCTACTCTGAAGCAATCTGTCGGTAAGATTGAGCTCACAGAAGACCAACTGAAGCTATATGAAGAAGAACCACCGAAGTTCACCAGCTGGGAAGGTTTCTGGGCGGATCCGATATTTAAAGACGTGACTGGTAGACAAGTACCAGTTCCTGAGGGAGAGACGCGAGACTTCTGGAAGTACGAGGTTGACGAATCTGTCTCTTTGGCTTCTTTGTTCCCTGAGCTGTCATCTTCGGCATTCGCATCGGTTGCCTTCCGTCAATCCGCTGTCGAGTGGTGGTCAAAGCCCATCCGAGACAAACCTGCAGGTCTCTACTTGAGAACTGAGATCGAGTTCAATGGACTCCTAGACGAGGTCTTTGACGTGTTCAAACAGTTTCTTGGGGAATTGACTAAGCCAACTTTGCGACTGTCGGCCTATCTTGGTGTCACACAACAGCCAGATTTAAGCTATACTGCCGATGGCTTGACCTTCACCGGATCCCTGCTTGGTCTGCATACACCGTTGCCTCCTGTGCTTGAGCTGGTTACTATACTTTCGGTTGGTGTTGAAGTGAATGTTGGTCGGACCAACACAGCCAGAGAGATTGAATCGCCCCTCGATCCAGCCAAATCGCCTGATGTAAGCGTTGCTGTCCTAGGTGAACTCCATGTTCAGCTGCCAGGCCTGACCGGCCCTCTGTTGCTGAAATATAAAGCAACAATCAGCGATGATTTTCTACGACTAGACATGACGATACCCGGGAATGGAGACTGGCAGAACCCATTAGGCATAGAATCCTTATCGGTGAGTGCGCTTTATCCAGTTTATAGAAGTCGCTAACTTCCGTCTCAAGTTTGAAGGCGCAAATTTCGTGTTGAACATTCCTCGTTCACAGACAGCTGCAAGCCCAGACTCTGGGAAGCGCATTGCGACTGGGTCACAAATCGCTGCGCTCGCACCAACAAGCGAAGATCAAAAGCCGCATCAAGCTGGCCTATCCGGCTACACACAGGCCCGGCTTGACTCATCACTCTCGATCAGTGTTTCAGCCGACTGGAAAACCTCCAGCCGCGGTACTGTGAAGATGTCAGGTGTCATCTACAAGGAATTTTTGGGTAAGTGCCTGCAGAATTCTGGAAAAATATTATGCTGACCGGATCTCAGACGCGTCTTATATACAAGGTAGGATGGACAAAGTTACGTGGAGCGACATCAAAAAGATCTTCTCCGATATACACGGTGACGATCTCCAGTCTACTGATCATGACATTACTTGCGAGGCTCTGATCATTAGGGTTTCGAAAGCTCAATTATTGCTAACTGGCAATCTTACCGTTGATGGCAGATACTTAGCTTCGGCAACCATCGCTATCACATCAGCAGGTATTCTCGTCCGAGCTAATGTGAAGGAATGGAAGATTGATGATGGTTATATCACCATCGAAGACGCATCACTGACTCTCATGGTTGGCAAAGCGACCGAAGGTCCCACAAATCCAGAGAGAGAAAACAAAACTTTGCAAGAACCAAAGGGCGGCTGGTATGGTGGTCTGGAAGTTGCAGGACGTGTGACAATTAAAGACGGGATCTCTAAGCCCATAAGCATCAACGTTACTCTAGCTGCTGGGAAGCAAGGTAAAGAGTGGTTTTGGGTCATCTGCGGCAGCATGAGCTCAGATTTGTCGCTGAGAGATTTTGTCTCATCAATTGATGAGTCTTCCGACCTTGACATCCGGCTCAAGTCGATCAACTTGATTGCCGCTAGCACGAACGATCCAAAATGCAACCTGAACTCAAACGGTTACATCATCAGACAAGGTATTAATAATAATTCGCTCGCATCTTCAGAGGCGACTGACGCGTATAAGGCTTTTATCTCTGGGCGACTATAGAGACTATACCATTTGTCAAGATGGGTGACAAAATCAAACAGCCAGCGAAAGGCGATGCAACACAACTTGCCATTGGGTGGAAGAAAGGGTCAAAAATTCCGGAAATTTCGATCATGCTACCCCCTTCGCTCAAGGTAAGCCAACAGGCTGTACACAGCTCCGAAGAGTCACTGAAGGTTGCAGATCGATATTGGACCCCGGTTTCAATCCACCAGATTCGAGCTCCAAGTGGGTAGCAATCTGGGAGTACGGTTTGTAGGTGGTTTCCGAGTCCGCCTGGATGATCAGAGTGAATGGCTGCAATTCCAGCTTGCAGCGAGTGTAGATCCGGTCAATGTTGCTGGAGAGTTGTGAGTACTCCCTGTATCCTGTATGAGATCATTAACTTACATATGTAAGAATCTTCACCGGTCATATCAACAATCCACTGGGATTGTGCAGACAAATTACCATTGGTACGTCTCCGCGTTCACTACTCTCTGCAGGCTCTCTGACCCTGTGACTCAGGTCCAAAGCTGGCTGTAGGACTCAAATTCAACTGGGTCCAGCTGGCAGCTACCGGCCTGCCGATGGGAGCTGGTATCCTCGGATCATTCTATCTTGGGAATGTGATCCCAGCCAATGCATACGACATGGCACTTTACGTTTGCGAGAACCCGAAGGACATGCTGATCAAGGTCAATGCCCCCATGATGGACTACTACAAGCTTATACAATTCGTGGGGGCTGTCATGGACGCGGACATCCCTACGCTGGACATGACCATCCTGCAGATGAAGGATGTTGAGATATACTCCAGTCTTGGTGTATCGTTCGGTGGTGAGTACTTCCCTCCGGGTTTCAGATTCAAAGGAACGATCATTGTCTTCGATCATGAAGCCGGAATGGATTGCTCCTTGACGACAGAAGGATTTCGTCTCAAGGCCTGGCTCCAAACCATTGAGCTGGGCCCGCTCAAGATTGGTGGTAACGTTGCACTGCCTCACAAGCCTGGAGTTGCGTTCGCGCTTCTAGACCTAGAGGTCAATTTGAAGACCCAAAAGTTCTTCTTGAGCGGCTTTGTTGAGCTGTTTAGCTTGCGCGCATCAATTGATCTCTACATCCAGCTGATGCCAACCCCCGCCTTCTACTTTGACTTCCAGCTCCAGTGGAGCGATCTCCTCAGTATCAAAGCACGAGCGATGATGGTCAGCACTACTCAAGAGAAAAGTCTTACAAAGAAATTGGCCAACGCGGACTGGACAATTAGCGTGGAGATTGAGCAGAGAATTATACAGCAGATGGTTGAGACCATACGAGCAGCGCTCAAGGCTGTACACGAAGCTGCACAGGCCAAGATCGAAGCAGCACAACAGTCTGTAGCAGATGCAGAAAGGAAATACAAAGCTGCCATTGAGGATGCGCAGCGAGACTTGGAGATGAAGAAGCTCGAATATAACAGGGAGAATGACGAGTTGGACCGCAGAATCGCTCAGCTCGATCGAGAAACTTTAGACGGGAAATCAACCCGACAGACTGGCATTAACAATGCAAGAAATTCAGAAACCAACAGCGTGCAGGAAGCTCGCTTGAACCGCGACAGGAAGTTGGATGAGAAGAGATTGGGCGTCAAGTCAGCAGAGCAGAATCTCAATGATAAGGAGATACAGGGACGCAATGATGAGAACAGTGCGCTTTCCGATCGAGAACGTAAGAAACAAGATTTCATGGCCAAATTCGGGGACGCTGAAGATTCCATCCGAAAGGCTCGTAGCAACGTCGACTCAGCCAGAAGTAAGTCCAAGGTGTGTTTTCTATCATACGAGCGACTATACTAATCGATGGTTCTCATGAAGACTCTGTGAATTCTATCAAACGTGACATCGACGACCTGACATGGCAGCTGGATCATTTGGATTGGAAAAACTTTTGGCGCGCCCCAGATCTTGTGAGTGTAGCATTGATGGATGCAGAAGGAAATGCGCTGACTAGAAGATCAGAGTATCCAAATTGCAGCGCTCGGTGTCGCATTGGGTACGGCCCAGGCAGGGCTTGCGATCGCTGATGCAGCATTGGCTGTGGCTCTTGGAGTCATGACGTCACCGCTGTTTGAAGAAATGAAGAAGATCTGGTACCGAGCTATGGAGGCTTTTGAGACGATGAAAACAATGGTCAAGAACGCCATCGATCTGGCTATGAAGCAGCTGAACGAGGCCAGAGATCTCCTGGCTGCTACGGAACTCTTACTGCGAGGAGAATTTGACGAAGCTGCAAGAAAGGCTGCAGATGTGGTGAAACAAGCACAGGCTAATTATGACGACTATGCAGCAAAACAACGCCTGGAGGCGGAAAAGCTAAGCTTACAGCTACGCACTCTGGAGAACAGTGTCAAAAGCACTGCTGTCACTGCCGCCGAGGGGGCGCTGGAGCTGGCCAAGAACAATAATATCGCCTTCAAAGCTGCTCAAGCGGGTCTGGAAGCGGTCAAGAAGAGTGAAGAAGCGATATATACTACACTTGACGGTATCGTACAAGCTGCTGGGTCAATCTGTGACATTAGAACAGCGAAGCTCAACGGTACCCTGACTGCCGACAAACAGAAGCAAAAGCCGTTCAAGATCTACGTAGAGGGTACGATCATCGGAAAACAGTTTGACTTGAATCTCGACTACACACCAGGACAGACAGGAGTGTTCTTGAAGAACATGGCATCGGCTGCGATCAAAGAGGCTGTTTAATGATCTTCTGGCCAACAATTTGGAATTAGAAGACGTGCTCCGACAGTCCGAAACGACCTTACTATATTGTTCCTCTCTTCTAATCGATGGACACAGTTCTGAGCAAAGGAGGCTTGGAGACGACTGGCTAATAAACAATCTAGTCAAAGGCTAGCCGTATGGATACGCTCTTTCTTTCTTCTTTGTTCGGGGTTGTGGCAGGGCCAAATTGCGTCGAGATGGCGCGGGGTGACATCTGCCACTAATGCAGCTTACTATATCCAACGAGAGAGGAATAGTTGGCAAATCTTTCTATTCTTGATAAGTTCTGCAGGAAAAACGCAACTACCCCATTTTTGGGACTGTGGATCCACAAGGTCGCGGACACGTGGCGCAGTATTTCTCTTCTCAGCCTCACGCCACTCAATTTTCTAATGCCTCATTAGTTAACTGTGGCCTTCCGCCTGAGGAGGCCTGCTTCTCGCATACATCCTGGTCTGATTTCGCCAAACAGTCCTACATCTATATATAACACTTCCATACTTTACGTAGGCCTTTCTAAAATACGCGGCCCGCTGTCATCCAGAATGCGAGTTCTGTGCGTCGAAACCCTCCAATTCAAGGAATTCCACAGTTTACCTGATGAGGATTACGCGATTCTCTCTCATGTCTGGGGTGCAGAAGAAATCACCTACGAAGATATGACAAGTCCAGTTCAGCCAGAATCCTTTTGTATAGAGGGAAAAGTTGAGGCGTCCGCCAAATTGCGAGGCTGCAGAGAGCAGGCGCGCAAAGATGGAATTGAGTACTTCTGGATTGATACTTGCTGCATCAACAAACCAAACTACACTGAACTCAGCGAAGCTATCAACTCGATGTTCTATTGGTATCAGAAGTCGAAAGTATGTTATGCCTACTTGGCTGATGCGGGAACGGAAGACGAGATCTCAAAATCCAGATGGTTCTCACGAGGTTGGACATTGCAGGAACTTATCGCACCAAAAGATGTTGTGATTTTTGGCCGAGACTGGAATCTTATTGGCAACAAGAAAGACCTTGCTCCCACCATCGAGACAATCACCAAAATTCCACAGGACTTCTTATTGGGTAGAAACCTCGAGGAAGCGAGCGTCGCTCAACGAATGTCCTGGGCGTCGAAGAGAACAACCAGTAAAGAAGAAGATCTGGCCTACTGTCTCTTTGGTGTTTTTGGCGTTCACATGCCCTTACTATACGGTGAGCGCCTCGCCGCTGCGTTCCGGAGGCTGCAGCTGGAGATCCTCCATGACAGGGCCGACACAAGCATCTTTGCTTGGATGATTGACGAGCTGTCGAGCCCGTTCAAACATTCTGATGTCTTTGGTCTACTGGCACTCAGCCCAGCTGCATTTGCAGGGTCGCATAATATCGTGAACGCAAGATTTCCTGGTGATATAGACGGCTTCTTGAAGGGAATACGGACGCCTATAGTTTTCAACAATAGAGGCCTTCATTTCTCACTACCAGTGATGACACAACGCGATCACCGGAAGTTGCAAGGACAAGAAGACGGAGAGGGAGACGGAGGCAGAAACAGAGACAGAGACGGCCGAAATCTAGTCGCAGCTCTGGACTGTGCAAAATCAAATGATCCAAATAGCAGGCTGGCTATCCAACTGGAAGACATTTCCGCAAACGACGGACGATTTGCTCGTCATGGTACCCTCACCTCGATGTCAAAAGCTGACTTGCTCGAGAAAGCCTCCTTCGTCGATATTACCACCGAAGTACGACTTTTCAGGCGTTTCGTTGTTGCTAACAAAGCTGTAAGTAGGTCAGGCAGTAGCTCCCGAGCACGCATTAGCTTCCGACGGATTAGATAGCATGGATCAATGACTATTTTGTACTTTGAAGGACGTTTGGAAGCGCTACATCAAATTTTTATTCGTAATATATAAATGTGACGTCAAATTGCTTGCAATTGGTGGATTCAGATAAGATAGAAAATGAATACCACGTCTAGCTTTATTACAGATCCAGATATCTCGCTTTAATTCTTAATTTCATTTAGTGGGCACTTGGCCTTAAGATAGCGCCGTAGCCTTCATGTGACAAAGTTTAACTTGCAGCTCTTAGACATTCTCATGGTTGAAAAAAGTGTCGAACCCGCTTCTACAAACGTCAGTTATCCGATCCAGAGGCAAGGTTGGGTGTTTTGGCCTAGACAAGGTCTACGAAGGTCAATTTTTGCCCTGAGCTAATCTTCCAGTGCCAGAAGACCAGGATTCGGGGAGTGACCGTCCATGCACAGCATGTTGTGGTGCATTGCCGCGACACTTTACTTTTAAGGGGACCGGAAATCTGCGTTAGACAGTGGGTCTGAATTATAAAGAACTGGCTTTCAATTCGCAGTCGACAGGAGGTTATCACTGTCCCAATTTTGTTTGCTGAGGCAACTCGTGAGGCTCCCCCGATCCAGGCAGCTCAGCAACAACCCGCGGCGACGGCGCCTCATGCCTGTAAACAGCAGCGCCCTGGTGATTCATAGCAGTCTCCTGGTACGGCGGTACGGCAGCCTTGTCATCTGCAGGAGGAGCGTGGAGCTCAGACACATCCTTGGTGCCCGCGGATTGCTTCCTGCGCCGCATCCAGAAGAACGCGCCGATCGCAGCAAGAGCAAGCACGCCGACCGGTATACCAACACCTAACCCAACTTTTGCTCCCGTGCTCAGACCCGACGATGACGTTTCTTGCGAAGGTGCGCCGCTGGGCGCTGGCGTGGTGGTTGAAGTCGGTTGATCTGAGAGACCCTCGGTGCCCGTCTGCGTTGCTCCGGGTGTTGGTTGCGATATGGTGCTGAGCTGTGTACTGGAGGGTCCTAATGAGGTAGTCCCAATGTACAGTGCAGCTTTTGCATATTCAACAGGGTCATCGGCGGTGAATTTCAAATTGTCGATAGAGCAACAGGTCCTATTGACGGGATCCTGCTTGGGCCAGTCACTTAGGCTACCACCAACGTAGCCGCAGCACCACGAGTCTTTCTCTGTGCATTGAAAGACCAACCCCGTGTTTCTTGTCGGCTCTGCAAAATTATCAACTTACTTCGAGTTGAAGGGTGTCTTCTGCTGTCTTACCGATGTTTTCGCAGTATTTAGGGCAAGCCGGGTCCTTCCAGTCTTTGTCTGTACACCCTGTTCGCCAATACCAATTTTTCTTGCCAACGTCTTCCTTGTGAAGGCACATTCCATTTGTGAGGCACGAGTCGCCAATGCGGCAACATGTTGAATGGCCACCTAATTCCAATGCGGTCGCATTGCATGGGGCGTGCTCTTCGCCATCCCAGCGGTTTTCCCTGCCGACCGTATTGTAGCACGATACCATGGTGCTTGAACACTATTAAACGTTAAGAGGAGTGTAATTTGGATCGTGCAAATGGCGCTGGGAACAGAATCGAGTATCTCGAAACAAATAAAACAGGTCTTCAGGGGCGCATGTGCGTTTGAATAGGTTCTCAAGATAAGGCGTGCAACACAGCCTTTCAATCAATTTCGTATTGGACTAGGATTGGGAACGGGAGTTGTCCCCACCTGTGTGGTATTGTTAGCTAATTGGTAGTTGGTGGGTCTAAGGCGCGCTGCATACCCAGCTTGGCTAGGTTCCGCAAGGCTGGGCATTCCCTCGTGCAGGATTCTATGTGGAAATGAGCTGTCAGCACCGAGATGCTCCCGTGCCGAGTACCGACCGGTGAGTCCTTTCGGAGCTTTGCTCATGAACGTGCGAATTGGCGTTTTCGCCAGCAATTGAGATTCACAAGCATCTTGCTCTCTACATGTCATTTCGAGAAGGATCTTCATCAGCTGAAGTAGGTAGGGTATGTGTTCGAATCAGCACCTTCCGGACATATTGTAGCACCCCAGAACCATTCACGTGAGACCCATCCATCGTCTCCTTTTTCATCGTGCCAGGTCTCGTCCAATTGGTCCCCATACTGTTCCTGTCCTATCTTTGAAAACAGTTTGCGCAATTCTGACGCGGGTCGCCACGGCCCGACCCGCCATTTCGACTCTCGCGTGTCTGTGCAGCCTCCGCCACTAATTGGTCCGCCGGGAGCTGAGTACATGAGGCCCCAGCCAAAGTCGCCCTCAGGGTACAAAGCGGAGATGTCAGCGTCTTCTTGTTCGGGCATATCATACGGGTGATAACTGAGCGGCGTCCACAGCCATGCCTCCAGCAACTTTGGCATTTTGGCCGTCGCTTTAGCAAAACCAGCCAGAAGAGGCTCAAGATTGCTTTCGATCGGGACTACGCGGAATGTAGGGAGTCCATTTGGCGTTCCGTCCATGCTCTCCAAGCACCATTCGCTATCTTCATCTTGGTCCTGCAAGGGTGGCCATGACTGCGGTCCAGCAGGCACAAAACTTTCATCGTCACGCCCCGTCCCTAGAGGACTCTGAAAGTACCATCTGCCAGATGGACTGCATAAATGAAACAGGACAGCGAAAATTTCGAGATTGGGCCACGAAGGCGCCATTGAATCGTTTCGAGGCCAGAACAGTGTGTCATCTGCCATAACATGGAGGTCTAACCTGCGTAACTGACTTGACAATAATCGCAGACTGGAACTAAATGAGTCGAAAAGATGTGGATATACCAGGTTTGGCGAAGGTCTGCATTGCTCCTCCACAGAGTCGAAGATCGCATTGATGAAGTCGAGCTGCACATGTTTCAAGGACGCTGGTAAACCGATATGGCGCCCAGCGATAGCAAAGTCGTTCCTGGTATCACGGCGACAGCCAGGAAAGTCATGCATGAAGTGCTCCATCCAGGGATCTGCGGTGCTCACCCAGTCGTCCACTCCGAATTTGCATCCGAGGTACTCGAGACTTGGGCATCGAGCAGCAAGATCCAGAACGGCGCGAAGATCCAATTTGTACCGATACGCATTATCTTCGAGGTCTTTATCAGCCAGGTCGCAAACGGTGAGCGCGCACACGGACTTCAACTGAGGAAGCTGTTCGGGATCCAGAAGGTGGATACGCCAACTCGAGTAGCGTTTGTGGTCGCAAACATCGCCCTCCACAATACGAGTGGGCGCATAGACGCGGATTTGCATTTTCCC
Source organism: Phoma sp. YAFEF320 (assembly GCA_033444525.1). Classification (NCBI taxonomy): domain Eukaryota; kingdom Fungi; phylum Ascomycota; class Dothideomycetes; order Pleosporales; family Didymellaceae; genus Phoma; species Phoma sp. YAFEF320. The sequence goes on along the minus strand of JAVLWG010000020.1, from coordinate 593,792 downwards.
TACGCCATAGTTTTGCGCTGACTCGACATGACGCATCGTTGCCCAAGCATGCTTGATCTGCTCTGTGAAGGCCTCATCCTTCTCATGTAATTGCTTGACGGATTCTCGACACGGTGTACGTATGGTCTCGTCGATTGGAGGAAACTTGGTGAAGACCTCGATTTGGCGGAGAAAGCGGAACCGGTGGGAAGCAAATTTGGTGACAAACACCCGGCGCTCATCCAGGGCATGTTTCTTGAAGGCAAAGCTAGTAAACGCGCCCGATGCTCGTTCGGTCGCTCTCTGGAAAGCTCGCGATACAAATAGCGTCTCTTTCAGGTCATTGTGGTCGAGGAAAGAGATGATTAGATCGACTAGCTCTTGTGGCAGGCTACTCATCGTGATTTGAGAGTAGACACGAGGTCTTACGGACGTGAAGGCCGCGATTCAATGGGTCGTGAGTGTCCAGTGAACTCATTCAATTATAGTGCTAGGGTGAGAGAGACCGATGAGACAAAGTGTACGGCGCAGCACATTTCTTTGCCGAAGAGCAGACTGGCGAATGGAAAGCCTCAGGCTACTGCCCCACCACCTCAATTTGTACCCTACCAAAGACGAGAACGCTTTTCCGAACTCGGCGGTATCTTACCGCTGGATTAAGGCAAAGGCGAAGATATGCCGTGAATGGTTGCGACGCAGAATATCCAATCGCTTACTATTTGTTTCAGGTATGGTAGTCTCAACGGCTAGGGAGAAAGGGCAAACGAAACGCTACGACAAGAAAACATGTATTAACCGCTCCTGGAGGAGGAGTAGCAGGGCGCAGATGCCATTACCGACAAGAACCTCATTTACGATGACCACATGCATATCCTCAAAATAGAAAGTCTATGAAGCAATCAAGAAGCGTATATAGAGCCCTACAGACCGAGCTGGTTCACGAGACTGGCCAATCCGCGCCAGCGGGAAATATACATGAGGGATGTAACCAGGCTATCTAAATCTCCGACAGTAGTAGAAGCTGCCAGTTGTAGATTTGGCCCAATCATCTACCTGAGAATTAGGCAGATGTTTCCCTTCTCATGATTCCGCTTTCACTCTCTGGCATGGCCAAGGTCCCCAACCACCTTCTCGAAGGCCCTCCAGTCCATGCCTTCCATGGCCGGGTATACATTCGCTTCGGTTAGTTCGGCTCCGTCGCCAAGCTCTTCAATCATATATTTCTTCAACTCCTGCCGTAGCGCATGCGGAGTAAGGCGCGAACGGAGTATCGTGCTCAAGCCGGCAGCCTGCATGCGCTTGATGTGTGTATCGCCCTTGCCGAAGTCGTGAATGTGAGGATTAACTGTCTGAACTTGCAGTATATTGACCCTACCAAGGGGCGCAGTTGCAGATGCTACCACGGCTGGCATCGAATGGACCTTGGACTGGTTGAGGTGGAAGATCGAGTCTGGGGGCGAAGACGGGGGTGTGGGCGGCAGAGAGAAGCTGCTTAGAGAATCAACGGCGGGCACCACGAGTAGTGGTTCAGTGTTTTCGTCGCGCTGAGTGCCCTGAAAGATTGAGTCTGATGGAGAAGCTGGCGGTGTTGGCACGAGAAGACCAGAGCGCTGCCAGGCATCAATGAGCTGGAAGGGTTCGACCGCATAACCAGTCGCGAAGTGAAGTCGCAGAGCGAGCTTGGTGGACATGGCGTGCTCGCCTGCGTTCGCGGTCTGTATGAGATCGCATTCGTTCTGAGGGAACTCGTTGTTGAGTGAGGAGAATAGCTTGTTCATCCAACTATTCACGACACGCGAGCACCGTCCTTCTGAGGTCATGACCAACTTATCGTCAGCGATCTTTGGCTTAGATGCCCATTTGATGCGCACCATAGCAAGTGGCGGGCCTTCGTTCTCAGCGACCCTAGACTGCGGAGGAGATGACGTTGATGGGAGGGACAGAGCGGTTAGCAGACCGACCGCGAACACCCTGCAGTATTCGTGTACTGCGCCGGGGGTCATGTTATCCGCGTCGATAAATCCGACAAACTCCTTGTTAGCGAGGTGTGCCAGGGCTGTTCCCAGCATCATGGCTTCGCCTTTGCCGTTGCGAATGCGCGGAACGCCGGCCTCGTCATTGGCAGTAATCTGCTGAAGCCCAGCTTCCACAAAGGCGCGCGCAAGATGGGGGTCTGCTTGGTGCACAGCAATACCAGCACGACGCGCAGTTTGGCAGAAGCTGCTCAAAAGACGAGTCTCTGTTGTGAAGTTTTCAGCGTTGCTGTTAGAGACCAGGACGATCAGGCAATGCTGCGGGATACCATGTAGTACGCCGGCAAGGATCGATGCGCTTTCGTTCATGCAAGGAACCACAATGGCGAGCTTCGACTCGACATTCTGTAGGCTTGAGATAGAGTATGCAACGTCAGAAGAACCGTTGTGGAGGCTGCGGGCGTCTGGCAGCCCAGTGAGCAGGCCACAGTCAAGCGCTGTGACGCGCGCAAGGGCGGATATGTTCACGCTGCCAATGCTAGCGGTACGAGGGCTGATGGTCAACTGCATGCTGGGTGTAGGTTTGTGGTTTGTCTTCTGAGGCGTTACTGTGAAGGTGCGGAGGAGGCTTTTATGGGTAGGTCCTGCCTGCAACAAGCCTGCGAGGCACTGACTGAGACATTCTCGTATGGAAGGAACTTTGAGCAACCTACGTGGAAGTAGCACTGAGCAAGATGAACGTGAATAACGCATCACTTTGCAGGAGAGCTCAATTCTTGTGGAAGGTACACTCAGCAATTTTAGGAAAGTGAAGGCGGTCGTAGAACCGCACCCCACGTGGCCGAGCCATTGTGAAAGTTGAGGGGATCGATCGGCTTTGAAAAGACTGTGAACTGCAAGAGCACAGCCCGCATGGAAGGGAATGGTATTGGGCAGCCTACGTGAAGGTGAATGCATCACCGTACACTGAAGCGGCTATAGTCTCCGGTCTGGTGTAACGAGCCATTGTCATGTGAAACATGGGTGAGGTGAAAACTTGGGGGAGACAGCTCTTTGTGTGGCTCGTTATACACAAAACATTCGAAACAGCACACAATGTGCGCAAGTACAGAAATGACCTCAAAAGATAGCGACACACATACCTTTTGTGTAGCTCGATGCATCTCGACTCACAAGCAGGTCGTGATCTTACTCAAAAGAGCAACTACTAGTCCCATTCGAGCCGACGTCTAAGACATTGCATTTCTGAGACATTACATTGACCTAGAAACACCACGTCAAAGCTGCCTTACTGACAATGGCATTCTACAAGAAGATGGGTGAAATGAGATGGATTTCGTACCGTGAATGTAACCCTCTTATCTAACAATCGCAAACTCCACCCACTCACCTTGCTGAGCCGTTCGACGATGCCTCGCTGGCAGTACTCCATACCCTGTACAGCCCATCAGGATCCGGTTTGTCCTTCTCTCCTGGCACCACTCTCTGGCACCACGAGCACCAACTCCTCAACTTGCCCTCATTCTCTCTGGGGAGCCACTGTACGCTCTTCTCTTTTTCATCCTCATACATCTTCACACACTCACCCACCCGCGTGTACTTCTTATGCTTGACCTTCAGCACCCCGCCGATTCCTTCAATCTCCTGTGCCAGGTAACTGGTCCCCTGCCACCTAGCGGGTGAGTTGGGATTATCGTTGTGGCCACGATCCTGCGCAGCAAGGGCCTCCAATGTTTCCGCTTCGCACGTCTCGTGTTCAACGATTCGCGCCCCCAAACAGCTAGCTGCACGCCCACACTCAACACCCTGCTCGCCCTCACCAGCACCAGTGCCTGCACCACCAAGATAATAGCTATATCGCGTGCGCCAACTCCAGCCAAGCACATACGTGGTATCTGCGTTCTTGAGGTCCTTCCCACACGGCGCGCACAGCCACACAACATTATTGCAGTTGCACGGTGTGCGCTCAAACGCCGGCGCAGTGAATGCGCGGGGTCGATCGGCGGTGTCCCAGAAAACTGATGCCCCGGGGGAGGGCGAGGACGGCGGCGAGGGCGAGCCACTACTGCCAGACGATATTGTGCGCTGCTTGGGGCTCGCCATGAGCAGCGGGAGTGGGACCTTCGTGCAGGTGCGGCAGAGTCTGCGGTGCCGGGCACGCAGAGCAGGGGCGGGCGGGGGTTTCATGGTGCAGTTCTTTGTCTTCGTCAGCTATATGTATAGTCAAATAGCGCTATGATATGATGCCATATGATACATGACTAGGAGGGGTGGAACCTACCCGGCACACAACCTTCGCGCAGCGCTGGCACTCGCCCACCATATCACGCGCGCAATTGCCCACCTTCCCGCTCGTCAGGTGGCGAGAAGACTGGAAGTCGCCCGGTCGCTCTCGAAAACGTGTCTGCAGCTGCGTGTCGGTGTCGTCATCCTCGTAGCAGCAATGCAGTGTGTGCTTGATGAGCTGGTCGCGGTACTCGAGCAGGTTGGCGCGGAACTGACGACACGTGCGCGAAAGGTCATGGAGCGTGTTGAGATCAAGCTGGCCCGCAAGCTGCCGAACGATACTGTTGTGATCGCACTCTTGTCAGCAAGCCATAACGCAACGCAGGCCATTACAGGTCCTTGCTCGAATTCGAGGTCAGGCTCACGGATAACAGCTGAGCGCTGCCGAGAACCCGTTGATGTTGGGGTTCGGCCGCTCGTCTGCTGTTTTCGCTGCGTCATTTCCTTGTGTTTGTGTCGACGCAAGGAGGCCGTGGAGTAGCGGCTTCACGTCTGGTATCCTGGGAGTAGATATGTGTGGGGCAAGATACGCCGGGAGTGCATCGTCTTCTAGATCAACTAGGACCACCATTGTGGGAGACTGCCGCGTAAAGACGCAGCATTGGAGCCGGCGAGGGGCTCAGTATATACAGAGAAGAGAAGACTCGAGAGTGCTGTTATGAGGAGCGATGCCGGCTCTTCAATGACGAGCTGAGGTAGCGCCCCACACATGCGCGTCACGGGAGGCTGCAGAATCTTATCAGATCATCTAATCAGATCTCGGGAGAGACTGTGCGTCGAGGACTGTGGAGCTAGCCATCTCACGAATGCGAAGCTAGATTTGGTGGACGTTTCGGGTTTCACGAAATCAAGCGCACAAGGACGCATGTATGATAATTTCATTGGCATTGAACGTGGGGCGCACATTTCAAAAGGTGGATATGTAAATCACAGAGTCGGAAGTATGAATACTATATATAGACTGGTCACATGACTTATAGTTACATATAACCTTAGCCTACCTAGGCGTGGATCCAACTCAAACAACGATTAGACATGCGATCTTGCTAAGGTCGCTCTCCTGATCTCGTTACTCCCACTCTATATCAGTGCAGAAAAGGCTTGAGCCAGGTGGAGGCAAGAATTCATCATCTCTCAGATGATAAAAGCGGTCGAACCAGTAATCTCGGTTGGCTTCTCCATGATCTTTTCGTTGAACAAGTCCAAGAGCTTTGAATTCCTCCCAGACTTCCAGCATATAAGCATGCTTTCGTCGAAGAAGCTCGTACTCTCGGTTATGGAATCCGACTGCTGATAGCTGACCCGAGACCAGGTCTTCCCCTGCCATGATAGCCTTGACGCCTCGCAGGATCGACGAGAGCGAACGGTCAGGCTCGAACTTGGTTAGAGGAAAAGCTTCTGGCTGGTGCAAAACACCGCCATATGAGACATAGTACCAGGTATGATAGTAAGTCATATGTTCATCGCTTGGACCTGTAACTTCCATATCGCCGTCTGGGAACTCCGGCACCTCAATCGCGCGATACTCGGCCGAATCTTTCCAATCTTTCGGAATTACCGTCACAGGATTAGCTGCGTATGTCTTACACATCCGCATGGCATGCTCCAGCTCTTCGAAATATAGCCCAAATTCCCAATACCAAGATGCACTTTCAACCAAGACTGGAATTCGCATAACTCGATTGAGGTATTGCGCCCATATGTATGGGATAGCCCAGATCTTGAGCGACTCGAGCTGGGTCAGCATCGCTAAACTCCGCCAAAATGTTGCATCATGCACCAGGTTACCGTCCAAATCAGGGCTGTACTGAATCTCCAGCCGACGAAGCCCAGCAATTGGTAACGTTGGCGTGCGATAAAGAGCCAGGAAATTCACGACTGCATGCAAGCTCTTTGCGTTGTTCGCAATCCACTTCCGCTCGTCGATCTGCCACCCTTTTTCTAAACGACTGAAATGAGCCGGCAAGGGATGGTGGAAGTGGACACAAAGCTTCGAGATGAGCGCTCGATTGCGAGCTCCGATAGCGACAGCCCATCTATCCGCCGAGGCAAGATCATGCGGTAGTGGCGGTGACGGATGCTCCAGGGCTGATGGATACCACACTTCGAAGACGTTCCAACGATACAATACAAAGCGTCCATGTTCATGGAGATCGCGGCATGTAGACAGAACGGCGAGGGGCTGGCTACGTTCTTGTTCCTGATTAGGAGACAGAGCACAGCTGAACTTTCCGTTCTGGAAACGCATCGGTTCGCTTGTGCATAGTACAAGGCGAAGGATTTCCTGTTTCAATTCTCCAGGCAGGGAAAGTAGCGTGGGAGGCTGTGATGAATCGTAGGACGTCATGACGAGCAGTGAACTTCGAAGAATGTTACCCGATTCCTCTCAAGGGTTTCGGTCCCCGATGATTTAGCTTTCAGTTGAGTGTCTTGCAAGTTGTGGTACTGTTTGGATTACTGGTTGGGTGCTGGGCCGAAACAGACTTATACACTCTGGGCTGGCCACTTGCTCTCTCCACAGTGAAGGCTAAGTAGGCGCGCCAATATTGACACTATGTAGTCACGGGTGCGGGATCAGGGCCCCAACTCCCTTCACTCATCACGCTCTGAGCCTGCTTCAGATCCACACTGATGTCATGGTCCCAGATCCAGCTCATCCTCGTTGTGGCGTTCTCCTCGAACGCCTTCAAATCATCCCCAACACCTTCTCCTTCAAATTCCCACAGCATTCCAGCCTCTTTACTGGTCTTGACTAATTTCTGAGTCCTCGGGCGTCTGACTGCATCATAGGCTTTGAAAGCAAGCCCAATGTCTTCCTTCGACCGACACTGTGCAAGCACTTGACTCAGAATGTATGCGTCTTCCACACACATGCCTGCACCAGAGCCTTGATGGGGAGTTGAAGCATGCGCAGCGTCGCCAACCAGGCACAGGAGTGGGTTGAGACGGTAATAAGTCGAGGCAGGTGGCATGTTAAAGAGCGCCCAGATGTCGGCGGATTGAACATTCTCCATAAGTGCGCGAATCTTTGGGTCCCAATGCTCGTAATCGTTCAGCATGTCTTCTTTTGATGTTGCAACAACCCAATTGGGGTCTTCCCAAGCAGGTCGTGAAGAGAATGCCACCACTATTCCCGGTTAGCTGAGAAATTGTACCGGAATATAAGAGCACTCACAGTTGCAGATCTTCCCACCCGCAATGGGAAACGTTAGTACATGTCCGCCGTACCCAGCATGTAACTGCGGGGTTCTGGGCTCATCGCCCCCAAAGATTTCCACGGCTTTCTCCATCGGCACCAACCCACGATACGCGTACTTTCCCGAGAAGATTGCAGGCGCCGCATCGCCTCCAGCAAGTACTACCGGCCTCAATTTCGACTTGATCCCATCACACGCCAGAACCGCCGTATGTGTCGCCGTACTCCCATCCGCGAACTTCAACAACGCCTCGCCCTCCCCCGTCCTCTTTACATCAATGACTCTCTTCCCAAACTTCGCAGTCCCTTCAGGAATCAACTTAACCAACTCTGCCAAAAAGTGCGCACGATGCACGCCACCCCTCGGCCCTTCACGACTGGGGATCTTGAACACCTCTTCTCCGACCACAATCCCCTTCTTCCTCGTATCACCCACACGCACGGTAAACCAGATAGGAGGGTCAGTTTCCTCGTTGCCCTTGATGCAGTTCTCGAAGGCGGCGGCTATGCGCGGGTCAATAAGAGCCATGGTGCGCACCATGACAGGCTGGAACCCGACTCCTGCACCGATTTCGCCGAAGGCTGAGGCGGACTCATAGAGGGTTACGGGGAATTGGGGACAGTGTTTTTGGAGAGCGATGGTGAGGAGGACGCCGGCTATGCCGCCGCCGACGATGGCGAGGGAGGGGGCGTCTTCTGGAGCGGGCATTGTGTGACGTTGGGACTATCGACTGGCTCGAGAAGGATGCAGAGTATTGAGATTCCACTGCAATTGAGATACCTTCTCTCAAGTACCGACAGGCCGAAGATGTGCTCAAGCTTTCCCACGTTGCATTGGTAGTGTGCCGCATGCATGGATGGCGTCTGAACCCTGAATGGTGTGGCGGCCCCACCTGCCGCTTTGCGTATTCATCCGTACAGCCGCTGTCGTACGGGATAATATTGTACTGTCCATGTCAGTAGTGGGCTAGTTCATAATTGTACACATAGTGTAGATGCAAGTAAGCTGACTATCAACGCTACGTTGAGCGCTTTTGTGCGAGATCCGCGACATTGTTGGCAGTAGCACTGTGCTTCAGATCTAATGTATCTTTACTCTAGTGTGAAATGTTACCCTCTAACAACATGAACGTCGGTCGTCACTTTGATACCCGCAAGATCCGATTCCCTATTACCTTCAGGACTCATACGCCCACTTGTGCTTGTCGTGACATGGGCCTCTGTCTTTGTGCCACCTATGATCTGCTCCTGACTCTCACTCGGACTAATGGAAGCATATGTCTCGCGCACCCCTTTCTTAGACACTGCGACATCGCCCATACGGTAGCCCCCTCGAAGACCGCTCTCTGTTCCCCCTCTTCCTCGGGCAGTTCCTATACCGTGTCTGCTGGGTCCATCGCTATCTCCATAAGGGTACTGCCCTGACGATGTACCCTTCCGACTGCGCCACCTCTTCGGCCACAGTGCACTGATGCTTTGGCGAAGGCTGATCAGACAAGCACATATGACGCCGGTAGCTGATTCGATGTAGCTCCACAGATTCGTGGGTGCAGATTCCCAAGAGGGCTCTTTGGTTCTGAGTGTGAGTGGGAGTGTTCCCATGCGTAGTGCGGTTGTTAGGCAGATGAAGAAGCCCATGCAAAATAGCACGACAAGGCCAACTCGCGAGCCCATGGACATATTGAGACGGATGATAACGGGGATGGGAAGGACGAAGATAGCAATGTCGGTTACGAGATTGGTAATGGCGTTGGACCAGCTGTGGCATAGGATCAGTTCCCGCTGTGATGAACGAGCCGTTGTTAATGTGCTTACCGATGTCCGAAGAAACTGATGCAGTGCCCAGGGATCGATCGGTCGTACACCCTCGGTATGGGTGTACATTGGAAAATCACGACAAAGAGATATCCCACTGTCCAGGCAATAGAGATAGCCATCAAGACAATGCAAGCCTGTCTGAAGCGCGGCAAGGGGAAGATGCGATAGTAGAGGGCGACAAATGCCATCTTATTGAACCCGTTAGTGAGGGTATAGAAGGCTTGTGTGAGCCAGAAGTACTGCGATGATTCGTCAGATTGCAAGTTGGATTCAATTTTTGGTAGCCACACCTTCATAGCCAGTTTGAGATTACCGCCTGTCCGCTTGATGTCGACAACCCTCATGCCGAATCCGTGTACTGTTGCCATGTATATCATGGCAGTGAATATGATGAGGAAGACCTGTTTTGTAAGCCTGAGTGACCTCAGAAAAGAACGCAACTTACATTGGCGGCAATTACCAACGCATCCTCCAATCCGAGCCATCCTCGGTTCCTGATAGTCGCAGACAATCTGCAGAATAAGAGGATCGTCGCGATGGAAGTCATCGAGATAGAGACCCAACGCAGATCTCGCTGCTCATCTGGATACGCGTGGAACATGATGTACAACCCCACGTGTTCGAGTGTCGCTAGAAAGATGAAGCTGCCACTCGCACCGACAGGACGGAGGTTGCAAATGACCTGCGATTTTATCTCCTTATTCAGTGAAGACAGGCGCATACCGTTTCACTTTCACACTGCCTTCTGAGCAAGCTCATCTCGACTGCACCGAAATCTCGCCGTTAACCCAGCACCATCTGCAAGACCTCGTGGCGTGACTCCGATCCTTCTCATACAGGAGGCTTAGCCTTGGGGTCGGTTCTCCGGTTTCCAGGCGTTATTTTCTGAGAAGCACCGATTAGCAAACCGAGCACGGTTGAGTCTAGCCCTCAGCGTATTTCCCGTATAGAGTGGTCGGGTTTGTGCACGATAGTCGCCCTATCAGCCAAAGCAGAGGTCATGTCTCGAGTACTACAGTAGAACCGGTTTGATGATAGAAAACACTTGAGAGTAGATACTGGCTCTGTTGTACCTACAACTTGTGCAAAAAAGTGCCCGCAAAGAACTTTTCATCTGACCACCGACCATCGTGCTCGTGCATACATGGCTGAATAGTCGATACGTTAGAGGTCGAGTACTTGACACTAGCGTTGACAGCGGCAGACGGTTGGGCCTACCGAAGGATCGTATCGCCGTGACGACCCGGGGAAGTGGCGCCGACCAGGGTTTCGAACGGGATGATGCTCGAATCTGACATACCGCCGATCACTCACCCCCAACCATAGGCCCAGACTCAGACACGGTTGGGGGTTGGAAATATCTCCATGCATCTAACCCGCAGCCCTGTCAATGCAATAAGTCCAGAATGGCACACGCCAGAAATTGACCAGGGATGCGTTCGAATAAGTGGATAATTCAGCTACACGGGTAGGGCCGAAAGACCCTGTCGCAAGGCATAAGAGCGGATTGACCGACAATCCTTCGTCTTTGACGCAGCTTCAAAAGAATCTTACGGTCTCGTCTCCTTGATGTTTGAGTGGTTGATACCAATAATGGTTCGGTCTCGCACCCGAACAGGACATCTGTACATTTGTCTGGGCCACCGGCAATATGGTGGCCAGTCCTTCATCGCGTGGCTTGCACGTTCTCCGGGCGAAAAGTCTCCGCACATCCTGGCGGCAGGCAATATATCTATGCCGTTGCTAGGCTGTTGAGACAGTTGTGGCTTTCTTTCGAACGATCAATAAACCCCGAGGTGCATCGATTTTTCCGTCTTCTCTCATACCTCCAATGGCAGACTCAAGCACTGTTGAGAAAGGCGCATTTGTCCAAGACACTCCTGTATCGCATGCCTCTTCTACAGTCGAGCCGCCCTTCGATCGCGCTGCAGAGCGACGTCTCCTGCGGAAGCTAGATCTGAGGATCCTACCGGTTCTATGGATCCTATACCTAGTAAACTTTATCGATCGGTAAGAAGAACCCTTCCGAATACGGAAAGATACTGATGCAGGATACAGTGCAAACATCGGTAATGCTAAAATCCAGGGCATGGAGAAAGAGCTGAATTTGATCGGTCAGCGCTTCAACATCTGCGTCTGGGTTTTCAATCTAGGTTACCTGGTTGCTGGCATCCCATTGCAGATCGCCTTCAGGAAGTATGGTCCCAGGAGTCTCTGTGTTATGATGATGGCCTGGGGAATTTGTGTGATAGGATGTGGTCTCGTCAAGCGCTGGGAAGAGCTTGTTGTCTGCCGTCTACTCGAAGGTATGGCTGAGGCTGCATACATCTCAGGTGCTGCGTATTTGATCGGTGCATACTACACCAAGGCTGAGTACCTGACACGGTTTGTGTTCTTCTGTACAGCTGGAATTCTTGCTGGTGCAATCAACGGGTTCCTGTCCTCTTTGATCGCCAAGATGGATGGTACTGCCAACTACGGTGCCTGGAGATGGTATGTCTTGAGATCGACTCGTTTGGCGTCTGTATTTACGACGTTGCAGGATCTTCATCATCGAGGGTTGCATCACAATCTTCGTCAGCATTGCCTGCTGGCCAATCGTACCGCCGTTCCCAGAGAACTGCACTTTCTTGTCGCCGGACGACAAGACTCTGATGCTGGCTCGTGTCAAGGCTGACGGCGGTCATGTTTCCGACGATGAGATAAGCTTTGGAAAGGCCCTTGCCTATCTCAAGGATTGGAAAATCTGGACTGGGTAGGCAAAGACCTGCGTACTTTTAGATGCCATACATTGACCCCAAATGCAGAGTCGCCATGAACCTCGGGGTCACAGAGAATGCCAACTCTCTTGCCAACTTCCAACCAACAATCCTTAAAGGCCTCGGCTACACTGCAACGCAAGCCCAAGTACACTCCATTCCCGTATATGTCGTTGGCGCAGTCTTCTCCGTCGTTTTCGCTTACATGAGCGAGTACCTTCAACGCCGGTACTATTTCTATATTCTTGGCTGGGCTGTTCTCGCGTCTGGACTTATCGTCGAAATTTTCCATCCCGATAGCGCAAAGGTCCGATATATGGGCATGTTTTTCATTGCCTGTGGCTGCTATCTCTCGATGCCGATCTCTATTATCTGGGTATCGATCAACACAAGCAATGGGTACAAGCGTGCAGTGGCTATCGCTGCCATCATAAACTTTGGCACAGCTGGCGCATTCGTCAGCTCAAATGTTTTCTTGTTCAAGGAGGCACCGAGGTTTCGAACTGGGTTCAGTACCGGCCTGGGTCTTGCGTGCATGGGAGCTCTGGCTGCCACCATAACCTGGTTTGGATGCAAGTGGGAGAACAAGAGACGTGATGAAAAGCGATCGCAATTGCCAGAAGTACTGGATGAGAGCATGAAGGATATGGGCGACGAGCATCCCGATTTTCGCTTCGCGTTGTAGTTTGCCAGGCAGGGGACGTTGCGGTCACTTCAGAATCTGTGAACAGGCCTGGTCGAGCAGCACCGTTCGAATTTTCTTCATATAGACTTATTGCTGTAAGAATTTTCATCTCATTCTATTACATGTTGAAATGTGAAACGAAAGAAAGTAAGATTTATCGATAACTCAACACAGCGCTTTCTATTACAGCAGACTCGAACTAAGCCTAATCGGGCAATGCTCCTTCAGACTGAAGGCAAGGGCATCCCCTGGTCTGAAAAGAGAGCGATGGACAATGCAACGAGGAATTGTCTCGTGACTCAGTCTGTAAGTGACAGTCTCTTTACGTCTTTCGAAATACGAAATAAGACCCCCTGATAGAGAGGCGCTTGTCGGCTGGGAAGCGGGGTAAGCGCACTAGGACAAAGTCAAGTCCGGCTCCGCAGGAAGATAGGACCGTGAGCCCTCCGATCTGTATACAGCGCCAATGTGATGGTCAGTGATAGAGCCTCCAAGCTTTGCCTGTGGTATACTAATTAGTGTAAGGAAGAAAGCAGCGCATTTTACCCAATTGCTTGCGAACCGTGTCGCAACAAAAAGTCCAAGGTATGCTTGATAGTCGTTACGACCATCACAAAGATTATCACTGACTTTTGCAGTGCTCGCGCGAAATGTTTGTCTTCATTCCATCTCACCTGGAACATAATCCTAATAATTCGCAGCCCGATATGTTCGCAATGTGCCACTGCGGGTGTGATATGTCGATATCCGCAGACTAACAAGAGGTATGTAAAGATCGCTGGACACGAAGCTCAAGCTGACTGATCATGCAGGGGAATACCTTCAGGCTATGTCTCGCTCATAGAGCAGAGACTCGTTGAGACTGAAATCCTCGTACTCGAACTCACAACAGCGCTCCGGGAGGCAGGTGGCTCGGTGGATCAAAGACATCTTCTATCTGACAATGAGCGCCAGCTTCTGGCAGATGCTGCACAAAGGCAGTCAAAAACAGATAAGATTGAGGAATGGAAATGTTTTCCGCTTGGCAACGATCGACAGAGGCAGGCTTGGTGGACTGCAAAGCGGGACTATATATCCAAGCCAGAGACACCTTCATCACAGGAGCAGGTTGGCATGGACTCCAGTCTTACACCAGCATTTTCACCTAATGGTTCGGAGAGAATGCAAGATGTGGAGGACCCCCCTCCCGTACAGTCTCCAGTACGGCGTTTCTCACTCGCTATCACCTCGCCGGCAGTGACCATAGTCGAGGCTGAACATCACAGTCCTCGATCAGCTCACGTTGGTGTCGCGATGGATCTGAGGTCTAGAGAGGTAGACAAATCTGTAGCTACCCTTCCATTGCCCCTCAACACTCCTTCAAGGTCTCAGACAGATAACGCAAACAAATGGAGAAAATACTTCTGACTACGACATGACGCAGAGACAGAGATTGGAAGAGATATAGATGTTTCCTGCGTGATGTTCCACGAGCCGAGCGTGCTTTCTACGAGGCATAACCGAGGTGGCACTAAGCCGTTTTTGGCCTCTCGGTGACCTCGAATCGACTTCTCATCATCAGTTTCCCGCGGTCCATCAACACTGATGAACCCGGCTCATCAACAGATTGGATCATCGAGTGAAGGGCGCATCCGCTATGTCTGATGCACTAGCAGGCACGAAGAGGCGGCGTGCTCGTACTGATCACGGCGGCGACGAAGTGGGTGATTTGCCTGAGGCCGATGTGGTGGAAGCCAGGAAGCGAAGGGCCTTCCTCCATACCATGGGCCAACAGCTTCGAGAGTTTGGCAATGAGGGTATCAGTCCACAGGATCAATCTCGAAATACGTTTCCTAGTCCTGGTGGTCGACCTGCATCACGCGCTGCCGACTCTGCAATCTCGCAACCTACGGTCCCGCCTCAAAACGAACCCATATCTGGAGAAGATGATCAGCTGCCTGCAGGGGCTGCGCACAGCGCCACCAAATGGCTTTGGCATGCAGACGAAGTAGAAGTCAGAACCATAGAAGGTTTGAGACTGCCTTTAGCATTCGAGGATTTCCTTGACTGGAGCCAAAGCTACTTCGACCATTGGCATCCAGCGTTTCCATTTTTGCATGCCCCAGCACTGCTAGATCACTTCAAAAATCTGGCGCAATTCGGTGGGAACCGGTCGAACCCAGCAGTTTTGAACAGCTTTGAGCACGTTATATTGCGCTCTGTCATGTCGATAGCTGCCATGGACAGAAGGCAGATGGCACCACCGCACAAGCCTGTGCCATCAGAATTCGTATTTCGAACTTTCAATGACGCCATCAGTAGCGTTACACCGATACTGACGGAAGAGAGCTCCATACTGTCTCTGCAGGCTCTTGTCAGCGTTCAGCTCTTCTTGATATCGATGAATCGTTACAATGCAGCATCTCGGCTACAGGGTATCGCTGCGCACTTGACATTCCAACTCCATCTCCACAAGTGTCCTGGCCGCACCTGCTCACCTTCTGATAAGGAAGCAGAGTTGCGAAAGCGTCTTTTCTGGTCAGTCTTCTGCATCGATCGTTACATCTCAATTAGACTCGGCACTCCTAGTGTGATTTCTTCGGACGATATCGATGTTTGCTACCCACAGTCTGAACGTCATAATCAGAGCAACGCTGGCGTATTCGGTACGTGGGATATCATATTCTACTAGTCAAAGCTGACAGCCTCCAGATCACGACGACAGACTCGATTTGATCGACTTCCTTGCTCGGCATGCTGATATTCGCGGGTCTATAATGAAAATTCGCAATAGAACGAATCTCACCTCTGATGGCCAAGACGACGAACAAGCTTTGACAGTAGAGACCGAGCATGCCAAATGGTGGACCACGGTTGACGAGCATCTCTCGGATCTCAAGTCAGTGCAGAGTATAGCTAAAGCTCATCAAGTAACTTTGATCGTACTCCGCTTCGAGACTATACTCGCATTGCACAGGTCTATCCTAGGCAACCCCAAGCATGAGACAGCTTTCAATGCCGCGTTGCAACGCTGCATTACAGCATCTCGATCTATCATCAACACACTACATAAAGCTCTGAAGGGATTTGGGGCTTTTGATGGCTCACCTGGGCAACACGGGTACGAAAGTACTCCTCTGTTATGGCCATCCTTCACCTGGGCTGTTTGGATGAGCACATTCGTTGTGATATTTGCGGCAACTGAAGGACACCTCTCTCACAAGATTGCATTTGGGTTAGCTGAGCGCAGCATCGAAGTGCTACAACATCTTTCTTTGCGAGGGACCAACTGGCCTGAGTCTTGCATTGTTGGTATCAAGAACCTTGTAGCACGCCTGAGACGAGCACGTGATGGAATTGTTAGTGCATCCCAGTCAGAAACACTCGAAGGCAGTCGGTCAGGGAGATCCGAGGTTCCATCTCAAGTTTTTGCGCAGATACAGCGCGCTCGTAGCCGTCCTTCAAATCCTGTTGGTACTGGCCAAGATCGTCTCTCCTATGGCGCTCCTCCCAGCACAACAGAGGAATGTGGACAGTCTCAACATACTAGTTTCCAGCAGCTTTCCAATACTTCTGGCTTGCACGGTATTGGCCAGTATCCCGCACTACAAGGTGACATGACCCACGATGCTTTGATGGGTTCGAACAGCTACATAATGAGCTCAAGAGACTTTCTGGGCATAGCACAGCAGTCTTCTGACATTCCTCGACCAAATGAGGACATTACCCAGATGTTCAGCAACGACGATCTGTCATGGTGGATTGGTACTGACAACGGGCTTGATGGGATTCTTTAAATTATTTGAAGAAGACTAAATTGGAACTATACGATGTCTAACTACATGGACGCTCACCCAGACTTAGGCGGTACAACCTTGCCAAGCTTCGCTGATTTGAAAGCATCGTGGATCTCCTGCTCGGCACCCTGTACGAGCGGCAGCAGACCACTCCGTACTGTAGCGTGCTCCAAGATACCACGCGCGACCAGGCCGTGCTTCAGAGCGACAGTGCCCTCCATGTGCGATCCACGGTGGTACACGTTTCTTGTGACGGGCAGAAGCCTGTCATGAACAGCCCTTGCGCGGACGTAGTCGCGCGCCTTGCCAGCCTCGATCATCTCCAAAAGCGGTTCAGGGGCGATGTTTCCGTAACCGACAAGCATTCCGTCCACATCGAAGCAGGTGTGCAGCAAGTACTCGTCGTGGCATGTCAAGATCGTTAGATCGGGGTTCTGCTTCTTGATGATAGGGATCTCAACGTCCCAACGGCGCATGTTACGGACACCGTTCTTCATCGCGATGACACCAGGCTGCGCAGCAATGTCGAGCAGCGTCTCCAAGGAATATGTGGCCTTTGTGTTGTCTGGGTACTGGAACAAGATGATAGGCAAGCCAGACTTCTCGTAAACGGTCTTGTATCGATCTTGTGGCGCGCCGGGCTGGTAGCCGAAACGAAGCCAGCCATGGCTTGGGTACAAAAGGCCAGCTTGAGCGCCCGCAGCCTTCGCACGCTGGGCTTCCAATGCTGCGACCTCTGTGCCCTCAGTGGTGATACCAGCAATGATAGGAATTTTGTTGTCGACCGACTTGACAAAGGCTTTGATAACGTCCACCTGCTCTTCTTGAGTGAGGAAGGTACCCTCTCCTGCATGGCCGAGCACTACCAGCCCCTTGACTCCCGGAATGCTACCGAGCCAAGAGCCTAGACGCTGAATAGCCGCATAGTCGACTGAGCCATCCCGGTTGAATGGTGTTACTGGAGCAGGAACCAGACCAGCGAGGTCAATGAAAGGGGCTTGCTGAACTTCAGGCATGGAACCCATGTTGTCAAGATGCAGATGGTTGTTGGGTAAGATGATTTTGTAGGATTGAACTGAGTGGATGGTGGATCATCTCAAAGGCCAAAACTGCCTCATTATATGTTCATCAAGTAACTGGATCTGCGGATATCGAAACCGTCTAAGTCAGCATGATGGTTCACATGCACCCCACACTCCACGCACAACTAGCAGCTACTGTCATGGACAAACAAAAGTCCGATGTAGCGATTGAGTGCCACCAAGGTAGATCCAGCCGGATATGATATTTTGCAGTCTTCCATTGGCTGGAGAATTGCAAGTGCGAATGCGGGGATCCTGGATTCGTGTTCTGGGCACGAACGGGTCGCGGACATGCCTTTGTCCGGGCCATCGCAAGCCACGCTCGGCATTTGAGTGCGGATTCTCGGCTCCAGTTAACATCCCAACAAATTAGGATAGGAGGACATTCAATAGGCGAGTGTTGCCGGCGGACGCAACTTCTCCACACTTTAGTGCCGCACATGGCTTGTTCAAATGGCGTAGAATATGGGGTAAGTCCGGGGGACTTTGTCCACCTGAGAAACATCTGGGGTAAGTTAACCCCAGCTAATGTATATAGGGATCGATCGGCATGTATGCTGAAGATGTCAAATTTTGCATCTACCTGCAAAATCGAATAAGATGCCGTCAACCAACAACTACCACACAGACTTGGAGAAGGATATGCCGCTCCAAGTAGATGATGTTGAGGCTTTCGAGAAAGACAGCAAATCCAATGCGCTCGCGGATGGTGCCGATTACAGTGGTGCGATTGCGAAGACGAATCCAGAGGAGATAGCCTTGGTTCGCAAATTGGACTACCGCATCATGCCAGCTTTGTTCTGCATGTACTTTCTGTGAGTCATGCCGGTCATCTCATCAAACCAAATGCTGACATACACAGCAACAAACTTGATCAAAACGCTATTGCGAATGCAAGGCTCAATGGACTTGAGAAAGACTTGCATCTCAAGGGTTCTCAGTACAACACATGTATTTCCATCCTCTACGTTGGCTACTTGTTCGCACAAATTCCATCCAACATGATCCTTTCGTCAAAGAAGGTCAGGCCATCGATATACATGGCATGTTGTATGATTGTCTGGGGCTGCGTAGCCACACTCACAGCGCTTGTCAAAGACTATAGTCATCTCGTGGTGGTCCGCTTCTTCCTCGGGTTCGTCGAAGCTCCATTTTATCCTGGTGCCCTATATATTCTTTCGCTGTTCTATACACGTAAAGAGATCGCTACTCGAGTTTCGATCTTGTACGCTGGCAATATCTTCGCGGTATCGTTTGCTGGACTCATCGCGGCTGCTACGTTTGCCACACTAGATGACAAACATGGCATGCACGGATGGCAGTGGTAAGCTCTCGGCATTCCCTTGACAATAAGGAAAGAAGCTGACGTCTTTTTGATCAGGTTGTTCATTATCGAAGGTGTCGTCACTGTTGGTGTAGCTATCATTGCCATATTCCTCCTTCCAGACGAGCCTCTCACAACCAAATGGCTTACTCCAGAGCAACGTCAGCTAGCCCATGACCGGATTCAGCGCGATACTGTAGGCTTGGAGTCTAGCAAGGGTGTCAAGGCCGGCTTCATGCAAGCCTTGAAGGACCCTAGGCTGTACTTGCTGGTGTTTATGCAGAATATGCACCTGAGTGCCACTTCGTTCAACCAGGTAAGCGCTCTGACCAGATCTTGACAAAAAGTGATCTTACTGACTTTCACCCCAGTTCTTCCCTACTGTCGTCTCATCGCTAGGTTTCAACACTACCATCACTCTTGTGCTCACCGCGCCCCCGTCATTAGTAGCAGGTGTCGTGGGCATCTGTGTGGGAATTTCTTCCGGCAAGTTTAACGATCGCACATGGCATATCACGGTCATGATGGGCATAGCAACTGTTGGGTTCGTCATCAGCGCGGTGACACTCAATCTCCCTGCTCGTTACTTATCCTGTTTCCTGTTTGCTTCAGGTACGTCAAGATGATGAGTCGTCCGACTGGTAGACATTGTGAACTAACAGAATACGCCAGGTGTATACTCAGTCAACTCAGTTATTCTTGGATGGGTATCTGGTACGCTCGGTCAGACTGCAGAGAAGAAAGCCGTCTCCCTGTCCATCGTGAACGTCGTCTCGATGGCGAGTTTCATTTACACACCCTACTTGTATCCCAAGTCAGATGGGCCCAAATATGTCATTGCAATGAGCAGCAACGCTTCATTTGCTTTTGCGACTATTGTGGCTGCCTGGGCGCTTCGTTTCTGGCTCACTGTGCAGAACCGGAGGCTCAAGAGTAGTGGCGGCAATGTGTTCTACGCATATTAAGCTGCGTTTCTCATTAGGATAATCAAATGTGTGTCAGTATTGCTTCGTCTGTACACGGTAATATGAAATTTATGATAATTGAATTGAATCTTCGATTATGCTATGTATCCGCATACCTAAAGACGCCGGAAAAGTTTTAACTTATATTGTGACAAGCTGCCCATTAGTGATCAATCACTAGCTCAAGTAGAAGCCTGAGCGGACGGCCTCAGCGAGCTGGCTCAATTCGGCCTCCAAGCCCCCAAGAAGCTCGTGAACATTTCTCGGAGCTTGTGGTTCGAGAACTGGTTCTCTCTGACGTGGTGGACAGATTTCTCGTCGACAGAGCGGACATTTATTCGACCATTGATCCATCCCGTTGATCAGCTGGCACAGGCAGTGACCATGGCTCAGATGCCCGCACACGTTGATCTTCACCTTCAGTTGCTGCTCGTCCGTCAAATCCTCCAAGCAAATAATGCACTCGGCTTCACTCCAATCAGTCGGATCGTCAAGCTTCTTGGAATAGTCTAGAGCGTCAAGATCGGATCCGGTGGTCTGGAACTCGACGTCTTCTAGATCCTCGGCGCGCTCTGGAACAGGCTCCATCAAGCGTTCGAAGGTATTGGCTTCGGGGCTCAAATTGCTTAAGACCCTTTGTCCTGGCCATGGTGTGCCGATGGGTTCCTGGGAAGAGTATGCACGAACATAACCACTTTTCCACAACCAGACGCTGACGAAGTTCTTCTGACGAGGCTCGAGGTCCGAGTCCAGGATGGACTGTATCATATACTTCCACATCCTATGGTTCAGTACATCGAAGTTCGTGAGGTCTTCATCTTCTCGCAGTATGTCAGCGACTGACCAGCAAAGCTCTCGGTAGACGTGTCGAAGATTGATGTTACAGATCTCGCGGCGAAGGGAGGGAGGAGTCGGAGACGCAGGGTTGGACAAATCGTCAGCGTAGTAGTCAAGAAACACGTGTTCTCCCTCCTCATAATCGTATGGGGGATCAGACCCTAGGATGTCCACAGTCGCAGTCAGCATCCAGTGGCCTAGGGTTTGGAATATCGGCGTGATATCGTCAGCGTTGGTGACAAGACCTGTCTGGAACAGCCGAAGTAGTAGAGCAGCAATATTCTCGGGTGAGCTATGGCTCGGCTCGCCGTCTCCGTCGTCGTAGCAGGGCTGCTCATGGAACAGACTGGTATAATAGATTGCATGCTCCCCCCAAAGATCGATGTCCGGGTGGGTAGCGCAAGCCAGGAAGTACAGTTCGCAGACGACTCTACACATCTGTGCCGACCCACGACACTCTGGAACTGGAGTCATACCGCCCTCCTGGAGTTCTCTAAGCTCTTCCTTCAATACCGCGATGATTTGAGGTGCTAGCGTGTGTTTAGCTTTAGACGACCGACGTGTTAGCAGAATGCGATGAACGTGCTTTGTCAGCGCCAGTCCGATCTCTGCTTCTGACTGTAAGTCCGAAAGCGAGCCCCCAAGAACCACATCGGGTTCGCAGATTCGGGACAGGTAGAGGTCTCGTACTAGCGTGACGAATTTGAGGAGCTCTTCGCCAGGCTCATGCTTGTTGACCAACCATTTGAGACACCGCGGGATGTAGAACGAGGAGGAGTCTACCAGGATCGGGCGATTTCCTAGACGTAAGCGCTGTAGTCGCATGCGGCAGGTCTTGAGATGAGAGACCCAGTCTTCCGCCCGGACGGGTGCCTGTGTTGGGTCCATGTTGAGTGGGATTTGATGTGTGCTTTAGACGATATTTTCTGAGAGGTCTCGAAGCAAGATTGCAGATGGGTCTTTTCTACTAAGAAACAGCCACCAGGGCTGGTCAGAACATTTATATTGGTCGATCTCGGGAAGGGCTTGTCGTAAATGGTTCAGTTGAGCTGGTTCGTTGTACTTGGTTGAAGGTTCAGCTGCTGAACCAAAGTCACGATGCCAGGTATTATCTGTATGAAATTTATCAAATAATTTGTATATGTACCTCCAAATCTAGCGAGCTGTGGTGGAAACGTAGTGCACATCGTTGATACGATGCGTTCATGGTCACCGACGGATGTTGGCATTGTGCAGATCCACAGAGCACTTGGAGCGAGAACTGCACGCAATGCGCACGCATAGTGACAAGCACCACGACGATGTCATCTTCACATAAATTTGGTTCCAGCAATAATATTGGGTCATCAGAACGCTCAACCAGCTTTCAGTCCGCAACTGAAACATTCAACTACAATATTGGTCCAGCGAAACCCTTATCCAAAATTCAGAACTCGCTACCAAATTCAATCCACACCTCAAACTGCCAGCATGCCGCCACTTGAGTACGACTCGGTGCTAGCTCTGGCCCGTACTTCCAACGAACCTTTTGAATTTGGGGGTTATTGCAGTGTGCCTATCCGATGGCCTGAAGATCAGCCGGTTGCTTTCGCAAGCATGCTTTGTGCACTGGAGCACTTCAATGATCAGAGCAGCGCAAAGACAAAGTGTCGTGCGCGTATCTTCCGAACACTGATGCACTTCCTTAGTAGCCTAATTCTCCCGGATCCAATGCCCTTCGGCGACGACATCCAACCCTTCTGGGATGCGCGGGTGGAGGAACTTCGAAACGATGCCCATCCTACCTACTTCAGCAAGTATGTCCTCAAGATGGCAATCTCAATCATCCAGCAGCTCGATCCGGTCGCGACGTACATGAATATCAACCGTTTCGTTCTGCGTGATCTACACCTGAACGGAGATCCCAAGGAGACCATGAATTACGACACAGCGGAAGGAGAGTATAGGATGGTGAGCCGAGGTTATGATTGGATTCTGCGCTGTGCGTTCGAATTCGAAATTCCGCTCGAGTGGCGCGCCTGGACAAGCCTGATGTACAACCCACAGCCATACCGATCCGACCCCCGTCACGACGAGGCCTGGTTACAGGTTGCGCGAGCGCCAGACGATACCACTGATATGTCGTACTGGATCGCTGGGAAGGGAGAGAAGTGGGATTGGGTCGTGCCTTTGATGAAGTGGTGGATTCGGAATGCTTTCAATATCCTGGGTACGTGGCATGCATCTCTCAAGTACGGAGGCCATGTCGGTAGACTGATGCCTCAATATTCCTGGGTTGCAATTGCGTACGAGAAGATGTGGAATCGTTTCAAGAACATGCTGCAAGATCCCTTCTCGGAGTATCCGTATGGCCTGCGAGAGAATGTACTAAGCAACTTCGACTTCAAAACAGTGTTCGAGCTCAGCTGGATAGATGTCATGGCAGCTTTTAGGTTTACGCCTACGGAGGATGTCAAGGTGGAGGACCTCCGCTCCTTCGAGTCCCGTGAGAAGATCTGCCGGTCGGTCTGCGAGAACGCGCAGGTCGTTTACCGATGGTATGACATCAACCCCCCATCTGATATTTTCGGTGAATTTGAAGTTGAGTGGCCCAAGCTTTGTCAAGAAGGTCTTGAGGTGGACTTCGACGCACTGGCACACGATCTCCCATTTCGGACGACCCTTGTTGTCGGCGGCTTGTGCCATCGGTGGTACAATCTCCCATACGCAGCGGGAGACTTGTTATTCTTAGATAACGATAGCGTGATGGAAGACGTCTGGGAAGACCACCGCGAGTTCGAGCTCACCGAAGATATCGAGATGGAATGCTACGGACCGCTGATCGATATCAACGAGTTCACTGTAGGTAAGAAACCCGATGCCGAAGACTTCTGTACCTGGTGTCAGGATGGTTGGTCTCAGGAGAATATCGGCACATTTGACTCGGGTGGACAGCGCTGTGTGGTGCCTCAGACCTGCCAACACACCTTTCATGCAGAATGCCTGGCTGATTGGGTGAACGGTCCGTCACCATCGAGCAACTTGTGCCCTAATTGTAAGGAGCAGATGACTCGTCAGATACGCTCTCGCCGGCCAGTTATTAAGGACGATGCGGAATGATGAGTGCCACTAGAATGCAATGTCGCGATTTTAGGTCCATGAGTGAGTTGCTATGGAGGATTCAGATTAGTATATGGTAGTCATCCTACTGCTGCGTAACTACATTGATAGGTCACTACTGCGAGAAGCGGGCTTGTCGGCGAATCATCGAGGAGGATTCAGCTTAGTAGGTGCTGGTTATCCTACTATTGCGAAAATATGTTGATAGTCTATGATTGAGATTTACATATCTGAAGGATAATAAAAAAGAAGAAGCTAGAGTCTTATGATTGCGACAATAGACCGATATGCGATACATGTGAAATTAGAAGGGTAAATCTGGGTAAGGTAAAGTCAAGAACTGATAGTAGATGAGTGCGACAGCAGAGAATCGCATCTTGTCCGCCTAGACTTCTGTGTAGCTTGCAGTATTGCCACAAAGGCGCTATCAGTCTGTCCCGAGTTCCCATCTAGCTGTCTGATGCCGTCAGTGCGCGATTGCACGACCGAAAGTCTCCGAGACGGTATAGGTGAAGCTGCCTGCCGTGCACCCTTAGGACTTGCCTCAGATGACATACGTATCATCTCAGTGCTAGGATTGAAATCGTCGTCCAACTGATGCATCTGTGGGCTAGGACGCTTCAATATGGGCCGGGGCATGACCACTTTCTTGGGTAATGTGGGCACCGGCGAGGAAACCGTGCGATTGGTGGCAGGACGCGCAACGAGGAAGGAAGATGGCAGATAGCTACCCCAGGATGATGGCGACTGGCGTACAGACTCAAATTCGGGAAAGGATTCCAATCCGACTATGTCGATGATCGGAGAAAAGGTGACTTTCTTGGGCAGTCGGGGGGTTACCTGTGGAGAGCCCTCGATGCGGTGAGATGATGGAGATGCCTTTGAATTACTCGAAGTTGGTGGAGTAGACGGAGGGGTTGGTGGGAAAATTATCCCAAGCGCGTTCAATTCCTGAGATGGAAGAGGTGAACTGTTGCTGTTGAAAAGAGTGGCTGGAGCCTGGGTCTGCTCGACAACGAGCGGTCGCGAAGGCCCAGCGATAGATGGACGGCTGTTGGGCACAGGCTCGGTCACATCTAGCTCGTCCTCGTTTTCTGATGTCGAGATTCTGGTGTATCCTTCTTGGCTAAACCTTAGGTTTGGCGAAGGCCACCAATCAAAATATCCTCGCCTTTGTGCTCCTGCACGAGGTCGAGGATTCGATGACCACGTCTCATTAGGAACTGGCAAAGGAGCAGAACCAATCCTCCTTGCTGGTGGAGGCGAAAATGACCCATCTCTAGAGTCAAGCATTGTTTGGGGTGTATTGGGCGCTGATTGTGTCATCACCCACTCGAATGAATCCACGCGCCTGTGGGAGACAGATACTTGTGATAGTTTGTCATAGAGATCATCAGGCGATTGCGGGGCCTCTGGAGACATTGCAAAAGTAGTAGTCCTTGGATCTTGTAAGTTTCGAACAGGCTGTTCGTTCTGCGTCGTGAGCGCTGAAGACATAGACGGGCTGAAAGAGAACATCGGGAGACAGGACATGGTTGAGAGACCAGGACGCCTGGAGAGCAGCGAGCAGGGGACTGGAAAGGTGCAGCAAGATTGATAACAAAATATGTGCTGTACGTCTAGCAGCTATTCAATGATTAAATATTCTTCGCGGAACTCTTGCACAGTTCGATCGGAGAGGCATGGTTGCACACCGCGCGCAGCCACTGTGTGTCTGCTTGAAACACCAACACACAGCCTTGTAGACCGGTCAGCCACCGTGAAAATGACCCACGACCTTGTATACCGCTGTTGATAGGGGCTTTTGAAAGAAGCGACTGGATGACCACCTGGTCCTATCACAATGCCACCGCCGAAGTCCGCGCGCTAGGGCCCAATCGGGCAATTTTTGGACAAACCCTGAAAGCACAGCACGGGTTTGCAGCGTCGTTCGACAAACGGTATTGGGCGTTGCTACGCGATCAAACAACCTGTATGATGCAATGTCACTGTTTTTAATGTTATTTGCAGTGTGTCGTGCAGGTTCAAGCGCTTCGAAACTGAACTCCTCCGGAACCACGAAGCGAGAGGCCGCTATTGATCACGTGACTTTTAACGGAATCTCCTGTGCTGTCGATGACTCAAACAGGCTAGTAAAGAGGTACGGAATCACACAATGATATCTATAGGCTTTGAGAAAGTCCTGCCCGTGGCTGTTATTACCGGCAGAATCAGCGTAACAATATCAATCAACTTAGCAGATTCACGATTTCAATATCAATTTGAAAACAGCATTCGCTCTAGATAGATCGTGATCAAAATTACAGAAGTGGCCATGCTTATCTAGGATCGCAACAGGGGTATTTTCAAAGAATACGAAGTCAAGACGCGAAGCACTAGCCGGCCAATCGTCATGCAACCCCACAACCTCAACAGGCATGACTCAGCCAAATCTTGCCTATATACTGATTCCTAAGCATGGGCAAAGGCAGGGAAATACCTCCTGAAGTTCGCGTAGCCATTTGCACGTTGCGCAAGGCATGTGGTTGAGAATATCGCAAAATCGAGGCTGAGACCAGCATTACCATAACGCATCCAACTGTCGTACACTATACCAAGCTATCCAGGCACGCACTGGAGACCCCAATTGTCAACTCCATGACCTGATCGCGCAGGCAAGAGCCTCACGCCATCCTGGGCGACATCAAAAGGTTGCTCCTACACATTCCCAAGAGGCTTTCCAGAAGCAGGCACGTTCGCGCATGACTCGTCGAACATCAAAAGGGCGCAAGGTCCGCGAAATCCTTCACACTTAAAGGCGCAACGCAATCTCGTCATCAGCTATCTATGCAATTGTCAGCCAGATAAGAAGTAGCCAGTCTGAAGAAGATTCCAAGGCTCATCTGCCGCTCTGACCCCACAACATCAATTTCTAAACACCTGTTCCCCAACACAACATAGCAAAACCTACCCAGACCACCCTCAACTCCAGCATCACCCAAGTCCCAAAAATGGCAACCCTCCCCGACCCCTCCCTAATCCCCTCCCCCTCCCGCCCATTCGACACAACGCGCCTCTCCCTGCGCGCAGTCCGTCTCCCCTTCGACGAAGCCCTCTTCACAGCGCTCAACAACGACCACCTAGGCTACATGAACAGCAGCGCGCCCAACATCACGCTCCCCGGTCCCGCCCAAGCAACCAAGTACTGCGAGCACGTTGCTAAAGAATGCCTCGTCGGTGCCGTAATCTGGCTCCGAGATACTCCTAACGACGACGCTTCCACCGACCTTGCAAAGGGAATCCCAGACGACGCTATAAGGAGTGAATGGGGCACCGCGATAGGCGAGATTCACCTCTCTCTTCCATCCACCCCCGCCATGGCGCACCACCGCAGTACCTCCATCGGCCTGACCATCCTGCCCGGATACCAGGGTCGCGGGTATGGGCGCGAAGCCATCGAGTGGGCGCTCGACTACGCGTTCCGGCGCGCGGGGTTGCACCGGGTTGAGATTCGGGCGTTTGGATGGAATGAAGGGGCGACGAGATTGTATGAGCGGATCGGATTTGTGCTCGAGGGGACGGAGAGGAAGGCTTATTGGCATGAGGGGCAGTGGTGGGATGGGGTTAGCTTGGGGATGTTAGAGGAGGAGTGGTGGGCGAGGCGGCGGGCGAGGAGTGCTGGAGAGGAGGAGGGGAGGAGGACAAGTCGGGCGATTAGGATCGAAGAGGGGTCAAAATAGGTGGAAAGAGTATTAATTGATAATGATGGGTTTGGGCCGCAATGTGTTGGTCTCGTGGCCTGATATGCTATGAATGATATGGACTGTGGGATATGCACCCTCATGGGAAGACGTTCTGCATGCCCCCTAGACCGATGTTCCTCCCCTCGATGGCCACCGAGCTGTTGCCGCGCTTAGCAGCAGCGTCGTACAGAGACTGGATGGTGCTGCTCCACAGCTCCTTGTCCATGCGGTTGATCCTCCGATCGTAAGATAACAGACCGTTAACCTCTCCCTCAACATCTGTGGTCTGCGTCCAGACACCCCCAGAGCAAGCGAATCGCTCGATTTGCTCACGGAGCTGTACGATGTTTTGGATGGAGCGATAGTTCCACATCTCGGTAGTGTTCGTAAGCTCATAAGCTGTCTGCTTGCTCAGGTCGCTAAACCAGGCGTGCTCGGAGGGCAGCTGCTGTCCAACACCGCCGAACTCGCCCTGCAGGCCGATGCGAGATGGGTCGTACGCAGAGTTGTAGCCAGATGGCCCGGAGCCCTGAACTGACCAGAATGGTGAACCGCATTGTGGCGTGCTGTAGTGATGGTTGTCATCGAAGTCGCCCGCAGTGTGATCAGTCCACCCACTGACTGCGTTGACAAGGCGAGTGGGATCAAGCGAGCGGACGAGGTTGGTGAGCCTGAACTCAGGCCACGGCTGTGCTTCGTCTGTCGCCTGGCCCCATTCTTCGTTGTAGATAGTCCATGCAAAGATGCTTGTGTAGCTCTTGAGCTGCTCAACCATAAGACCAAGCTGGCGATCAAACTCTTGCTGTGCTTCAGGGCCTTCCAATCGAATGGAACCGCAACCGTTATTTGGATCTGGCAGATCAGGACGCAGTGAGGGCATATCTTGAATGATAAGGAAGCCCAGCTCGTCAGCGGCTTTGTAGTATAGTGCAGGCTCGACCTTGATGTGCTTGCGAACTGCGTTGAATCCGACTTCCTTGAGCTGCTCCAAATCATGGCGCATAGCCTCCACGGAAGGCGGTGTGTAAATACCGTCGGGCCAAAAGCCTTGGTCAAGAGGACTCCAGAAGAATTCGAACTCTCCATTGAGCAGTGGACGCTGAACGCCGTCAATGATACCCCTGGAGATAGTTCGGAATCCTGTGTAACTAGAAATAGAGTCAGAGCCAAGAACCACTGTAATATTGTACAACGTTGGTGAGTTTGGTGTCCAAAGATCTGGAGAGTCGACCTCAAAAATAAACGGCTTGTTGCTTTCTCCAGATGCAGTAGCAAAGGCCTCGGTCGAGCCCAGTTCATGCACAATGATCTCGTAAGGCGAAGAGCTGTTTCCACTGCTGTGGACAGTAACGTTCACTGTCATTGATCAGTCGTGGTTCCGGACAATCGAGCAGCATACGTACCATTGCCGTCTGCCCCTGCAGCCAAGTCCAGCTTTGTAATATACTCATTGGGCACGGATTCGAGCCAGGTCGTTTGCCAGATACCAGTGCAAGGCGTGTACCAAATCATACCACCGCGAGTCAGGGTCTGCTTGCCGATGGGAATCTGATACCTGTCGGTGTCCGTAGGATCAAAGACGTGCACCAATCTACACGCAAGGTCAGTCTGAGAAGCAGGGCAGGAGCATAGCACTTACAGCTCGTTCGATCGAGAGCCATTGTTCGATCCGAGGTAGTCAGTCACATCAAAGGTGAACTCAAAATATCCACCCCTGTGGAAGCCTACTTTCTGGCCATTGACATAAACAGTAGCCTCGTAGTCAACAGCGCCGAAGTTGAGTAGAACGCGGTTCTCTTTCGGCCAATCCGCAGGGATGTCGAAAGTCGTTTGGTACCAGCTGTAAAGGTGACCCTTCTCCATAATACCTAAAGACTATCAGTACTCACTCACAATTATGAATGGAGGAGACATACCAGACAGGGCACTCTCCAGACACGAAGGCACTAGAACCGCACGCTCCAGAGTTTCTCCTTTAGGTGGGTTGTCGACCTGGCCAGCCGTCACGTTCCTCCATCGCCATACGCCGTTGAGGTTCTTCCATTGCTCGCGCTGCACCTTCGGGCGAGGATGCTCAGGCCACGGATTCGTACCTACATCTGCAGTCCACGGTGTGTCGAGAGGACCAGTCTGCAGCTGATAACCTGTGTTGTTGGCTTGGCGTGGTAAGATACTGCATGTGGCAAGTGTGGCCGACGCCAACAGGGCCGCTACAGCACCCGGCAACCGCATGTCGCTGTGATGTGTACTGTGATATTAGGGATATCTGGTGGGTATCAATGTTGTGGTGGGTGATTGTTGAGGACTTGGTAAAGGTGCCTCTATGTATACAGCATGCTCCAAGGCCTGCACATTCACTTGCTCACTAGGGAAAGGCAGAGGGGAACCTCATGCTCAACGGAGATACTTCCAAGTATTTAAAGTTCTTTCACTTGCAGCTGATGACAGCATCGTGCCCTGGTACCTGTACTGGTTGCATACCGCGAGCTTGGCCTGGGGTCTAGCGGCGGGATGGAGAGGGGTGGCTGCGCGCCTTTGTCGATCGATCATAACCGCCTGATTCTTTGAAGCAAGACTGATGTCTTGTCAACGCCGGGAGGGTCATCGACCACAGCTGACGTCTCAAACAGTTGCAGACGGTTGCGACAGATGCATGCCGGCGGGAGTCACCTATAGCATGACCTTGTCCATGTCAAAGCTTCAACCTGTGTAGACAGCAAAATCGCGGCGCAATGGCGTCCGTGACAGGCACGGCAGCGCGCGGAGTCAGGTGAGGGCGCCGGATGAGCATCGGCCAAGACGCTGATCAGGCGGCGGGCAGCGGAAGATTGGGAGTCCCCGCGCGCCGGCTGCTTGCGCCTTGCTTGAGTAAACGGTCATGCAAAACGACGATCTTGTGAGAGGCGCATCTGCGCATCTCTGAAATGCCCTGCCAATGCAGGTCTCGTCGCACGGGTTTGTTGCTGGCGATGTCGTACTCACGATGTTCTGTGGTGTGACGCATGCGCTGGCGTCGAAGAAAACCTCGACTCGGCCTGAATATGGACAAGCAAGGTGTTGCACGGGAAATATCAGGCGCTTACTAGATTGTACTGCGATCACTCACCCGCCGATAGTACCCCGCACAGCAGACGGTAGACTCGAGTCGAGGTCTAGCAATACTGCGCGGTGGAGCACCTCCTCGATTAGGGTAGAGGATTTATCTCAAAAGGGAAAGCCAAGAGAAGGTAAAGTTGTTATTAAGACCATGCATTCTTTGATATAGCACGCTTCGAGCAGGCGCGATGAGTGTAAGAATTCATCGCGCAGAAATTTGGGGTATTTAGTCCAACGCCGTCCTCGTGCCCTTTCCTCCTATCTTCATTCCAGATTATTCTCATCGGTCTTGCCTCTTCGAGCCTCTGTCCGATGTCCGCATTAGTAGAACTTCGCTGGGCTGTTGGCATGATCGCTTGTCTTATGGTCGTTCCAGGTCAAAGGACGATGTCAAGTGGTATATATATGACTACATTAGACACTGCTGTATGCCGCTCTTCCGGATTCAAAGACTCAAGGCATGCGGAAGAACGGGCCTTTCCACGACTTCTTCTGTCCCGTAGAACTCGATCTTGACGGACTCAATGGAGGCTCTGCAGAGCGAGGAGATGTTGGAGTTCTCATCGCCGTCGGTGAGGCTGGTGGACTGATCAGTGGAGGAAGTCGTGGCGTAGGATTGTAGAAGGTCGGTGTTGGCAAGTCGACAGTGCTGATCGATGCACTGTCGTCTTCTGAGATGCCAGCAAGGGTCATGCGATCCGAGTATGCATTTACCACCGAACTCGCTCGCGACATCGAGGACGTGGATAGGCGAATAGTATCGGTGTCCGAAGCCGAGCTCATTGTCGACATCGTACGCAGAGAAGCTATGCTAGACGCACGATCGGAGCCTGAAGTGGACGATCCGGCATGTCCGAAGTCGTGCTTGTGCGCGCCACAATGAACTTCTGGGATAGTTGTGTGCGTTGTCAGGATTTCCAGGAGCCTATCTCGCACATTTCGTGCATTCGGTCGGCTATTCGGTGTTATACTCAACATCTCCCTGATCAACGCCAGGATATGTGGAACAGCGCGGAAAGCATCTTCGTCATTTCCGCAAGAAAGCTTTTCAAGCATTGCCACCCAACTCTCGACTTTGTCCAGGTTGACATGGAACGAGGAATCTGTGCGGCTGCTCTTGCCACCCGTGTTGGTCTTTTGCTTCGATGAGCGATGCTTCACAAATTCGTGCGGCTTCTTCTTTAACATGAAGCTAATCATTTCCAGGTACACGCACGCGAGAGAGAATATATCTGCTTTCTCTGTTTCATGCACCCTCGATCGTGGTTTTTGTATGGGCTTCATCTTCCGGAATCCAAAGTTGAATCCACTGAAGTCATTGGTGGGAGCTTTGGAAAGCTTCCTTCCAATAGAGCCGCTACCGCTACTGTTAGACGATCCCAATGAGCTCTTGCTCGCCACAGAAGTATGTCGAGGACTTGCAGGCGGAACCGCAGCATCCGATTCCATCGTGTGAGGCGGGGTTTGTGTTTCTGGCGCGCTATAGTTGTACGCATCTGTTGCGTCTGGTCTCTTGTCCTTCTGGAATATCTCGAGACTACCAATGTCACTAAACGCTATTGTGTTGTTTTGATCAATGATAATGTTGGAAGGACGTATTGCAGAATGACAGAAGCCATTCTGATGCAATGTCGCAACAGCGTCTCCCAAGCAATGCATCCAGTTCAAGACAAGCCATCTTCTCTCCGGTTTGCTGAGTTTCTTATATTGGGGCGGGTCTCGGTGATCGATGAATGTGCGAAGCGTGTGCTCTCCCACAAAGTCTGACACTACATAGCCGGTCCCTTTCAGCGTATACGAAGCCCACACAGGGGCGATGTGTTCGTGCTCTACCATCCGAGCACTTTCAACATCCATTATGAACGCCGACTCAAATGCTGTCGGCGATTCGGC
Organism: Phoma sp. YAFEF320; assembly: GCA_033444525.1. Lineage (NCBI taxonomy): Eukaryota > Fungi > Ascomycota > Dothideomycetes > Pleosporales > Didymellaceae > Phoma > Phoma sp. YAFEF320. The sequence continues at coordinate 561,302 of JAVLWG010000020.1, read as the reverse complement.
GTTTCCCAAAGCAAACTTCCTCCGAACGTAAATTTCCTTGGGCCTTTTTGGAAGGTGGACACGCGACCAATTTTGCAGACTTGCGGCGGGCGGTAGGCCCATGACGTGCTCAAGAGGCACTTCCTCATTGGGAGCATAGTCTATGTGCACGCCTTTGCGCAACTCTCTTAGCAAAAATGTGAATTGTGTGGAGTAGAAGCGAGCGCTGGCATGTTCGTCGCGTCGATTGGAGAGCGCTAGCTGATCGATGTCATCCATCTCAAGCGGCAGATCATCGTCGTCCCATGAGCGGTCGACTACAGCGAATATGCCATCTGCCTCGCCAATCTCGGCCAAGACGAGGAACAAGCGCCGCGCTTTTTCCAAGATCCATTCGATGTAAGTGTCGTCTGAAAGGTCGCCAAATCCCACGGACTGTGTCAATCGCTCTCTTTCCTTCGGTTGTAATCGCGACGTAACAAATTCCTGTGTGACTTTCTCGTTTATCCTTTCGTCTGTCCACCAAATTTGTTGCAGCGCATACTGGGGCGTAACGAGGGAATGACCTGCATAGCCATAGATCATGGCATTAAGCGCTATTGTCTGGTCATTGACCACGTTCGTTAGCGTCCTTCCACTCATGGTGTTGGACGGAAATAGTGCCGAGGTCCACGTAGTAATGCCGTGAAGGTAAAATCTTCGATAACGGACCCTGGTCGCGAGGAATCGTGCAATTGTTGTATGCTGCTGTTCATTGCGGGAGGATAAAAGAGGTGAAGACGGAGCTGGGGCGAGACGTTACTTGTTAGATCTGGGTAGGTAAGACAGCGCCCCCAGGCGTCAGCGGGCCCAGATTTATCGGCCTCTCAAGCGTTGTACAGCTGCCAGTCTGCCTCCTTCGGGGTGGTTCTGCTTGGGGCAAGCGGCATGGCACGATTACATGGTCGTTCGCTTGCGCCGGCTAGCAACCAATCACCAGGGTTCCGGCGCTGCCTGGCAGTCATGGCGCACGGCGTGGGCACGGCGTGAGAACGGTCTTTACCCCGTACAGTGGCTTGAGGCCCCGAAAACGGCTCCCATGTGAGATAGCAGCCCAGGGTCCCCAAGGCGCGATCATGATAACACATCGCTCGCGTGTCACAGGCGCAAAGTGGAGGTGATTTTTTGCCGCCCTCGCCAATCGCAGCTGTGCGATGTCGTCGTGGCGGGGCTCTCCACTCTGAAGGAGCAGTTCTGAGCCGAGTGCCATCAGCCACCGAACTGCGGCTAACGATGCGATAGATATGTATGGATCCTATTCGTGAGATACTCTGGGCGAGCGGATTCTCGCTAGCGAAATGGTATAAGTGTTGGTGTTGGTCAATAGTAATTGCAATTGCAATCGCCAGTAATTCAATTTAGGCCCGCTGTATGCTGGCCCGCAGACGCATCAGCTCGGAGCCGATGATTCGATGCTGGGGCCGACCGAAGGAAGGATGCTCAGGACCCAACTCTGGCCACGCAGCGCACCCTCTACATTACGCCATCTGGGCGTGCACAGAACAAAGAGGATGATTGCCGCTTGCACAAGCGCGCTTGCAAGAAGCCGTCCCGTTGTTGATAGCACGATACACTGGCGGTAGTGCGCTGAAATCCTCCACATGTTGACCGGCGGCAGGACACCAAAGTTGCTGGAAAGCCATCGTGGCGGCATCGGCCGACATCGCGGCACCACTCACGGGCTGACGCGACGCTCATGCTGCTGGTGCTTCAGTCACACGAGACTGCATTTCGGCGTAACGTGCCGCGGACTGTAGGCTGTTCTCGAAGGAGCTACGCCTGAGGAGCAGCGGCTCGCTGGCTGTGAATGTATGCGTTTTTGAGGCACACCAACAATTCCACCAACGGCTGCTCTTCCACGGCTGGGCTCTGTAGATTGAGGTCGTGTTTGTGGGTACTTATACTCGGACACGCCGCATAGTTGAGGCCAGGATCAAATCAAGTCGAAGCCAGGCGCTCGACTGCTGTTCGCCCTCGACGTGCGCTAGAGGAAGGTGCAAGGGTCCAGGGTCTCTGCTTTTCACACTCAACCACAGTGCCGGGTCAGGCTTCTGTCGGTCTCATTCAACATGGCTGAGACTTCATGCCTTGCGATTGAACGTGACATGTGAATGTAGCAGCCTTCCCGTGGCAACGCCTCTGGGTCTCAGGTTACTTGCGCCACACAGGCAACGCTTTCGAGACATTCCCAGCTGGTCGAATTCTTTTAGTCGCCACTTGTCCTGTGTATACTTCGATAAAGTAATGCTCAGCAGAGCAAGACGAACAACTCAATATCACCATACAGATGTCAAAGCTCGAAAGTGTTGCATCAAGAATGCTATCTTACAAAAAAGCCTATTCGCGGTTGCCTTTCTGGAGTAACGTTAGCCCTGTGTCAGGCAGCTGCGACGCAAGCGTGAAGCTGAGGGAAAGCTTCTTGAGCGCTTCCACAACTTAGGTCATCATTGCAGCAGCTTGAAGATTCTGTATCGTGTCAAAAGGTCTCTCTGAAGATACTTACTGCGCACGACAAACTTTCATGATTAGGGATCGGATGCTGTGTCCCATCAGGCTGAACTTCAACAGGGCTTGTGCATATCCTCACCATCTGGCAACATTTCCGTCTGAACCTTGAGTCGGCACCATGAACATCAATCGTAATGATTGCAGCGCTCTTGCCTCGAACTTCGGCAAGATGTCGCTTTGCAATCGAACTGCCTATAGCCAGGATACCAACGTCTGTCAACGCTGCTCCATACTCTGCCAGAATCCAGACGTCTGGACGTTACGGTGGAAGTTTCTATTCAACTATGAAGCTCGACCAGACGATCTGACTGCCGTTCAATGCAAGATATGTCTTTTTTTCAAAGAAGTAGTGGCCGAGCACAAAAGACTGTCAGCCGAGAAATTACCGCCACCTTCTGTGTCAATCCGTAGCACACCCAGCGCACAGAATGCATGTCTGCTTCGAATCGCTTATAAACTTCCGAGAAGATACCAAGTGTACTCTGTCCGGCTTACACATCAGGGTTCTACTGATGAATGTTTTTCATCATGGGCTCATGGACAGGGTATAGCATTCGACAAGATAAAGCAATGGATCACCGAATGTGAGGGCCATGACCATTATGAGCTTGCTATGGATCATAGCATAACGGGGCTCAGGGTCATAAGGTGCGATTCTGATGTCGCGACTGTCATCGACGCGCCACAATTCTGTGATTTTGTTGCGCTCTCTTATGTATGGGGCGAAACAACGGAGTCGTCCTTCACCACGGGGGATGTACTTCCTGACAACTTGCCACAGACCATCAAAGATAGCATCGTTGTTACCCGCAGCTTGGGTTTCAAATATCTTTGGATCGACAGATATGTAAGTCCCCCTCTCTCTGTTTGAGTGGTTGGTAGCTGATAGAACAGTGCATCAACCAGCATGACAACTCCGACAAAAGCCATCAAATAAGTCAAATGGGTGCCATATACGCACACGCTAAAGTGACGATCTGCGCCGTGATGGGCAGTGACCCTTCATATGGTTTGCCTGGAGTAGGAGTTGGTCGGCGGATGCCTTACACTGATGCAACAATCGGGAAAATCCATCTGCGTCACGAGTGGGATTGTTCGGAAGGGATCCGCCGCTCAGTATGGGTATCCCGAGGGTGGACGTTGCAAGAGAGCTATCTATCCAAGAGACGCTTGCTCTTCACCGACAGGCAGGTGGTCTTCGCTTGCAATGCTATTGCTCATCATGAATTTACTCGGGAAAGGCAAAACCCAGGCAGTCCCGGCGGAATGATCGGTCCAAGTTTCGATGAAAGCATCGCAGAAGAGAACGCCCTGTTAGAGTTGATGAAAACGTACAGTAGACGACAGCTTCGCTACCATGAAGACGCGTTCAACGCCGTATCGGGTATGCTCGAATGTCTGACAGGACCCGGCACGGGTCGTGCTCATCTGTGGGGCGTGCCAGTCTACTCCCGGCTTGTTTCCAAAACTGAGGCTGACGATCAGTTATTGCTTTTGTGGCAATCCAATAGCCCCGGAATACGCAGAGGCGGCTTCCCCAGCTGGTCTCAAATCGGATGGACATCATCTATAGGTTTTGACAGCGCCAGTGTCTACGGTATTGGCACATTTGAGGTGCAAATCCGAGTCGACAATTGCTGGACAGCTTGGGAGATTCTTTCTCTGTCCCAGATCGAGACGCTGATGACTACGTGTACACCACAAAGCCACTCGCGCTTCCTGCGCATTTCAGCTGTAACATTTCGCTCCCGCCTTCGTTGGGATGACTCCAGCAAATCGTGCATGGTGTCCCTCAGCGATGACTACGTCGCTAAACCACACTGGGACGGCGATCCATCAGAACTGGGCTTGGAGAAGACAGTCGTTTGCGCGGCCATAGCTGGGCTGCGTGTAAACTTCAGAAGCATAATACTTCTGCTCAAGCCCAGTCTCCACGTTCCTCCGTCACAACTTCTGGACGAAAACCCAGCGCTACCTGTTTACGAGCGTGTGGGTACCATAAATCCTCAGATAATGCGCCCGAAAGCTGGAGACGATTGGAGAGAGCACATGAAAGACAGATTGGATGAGATCGAGAAAAGAACAGAGACGTTCCTTCTCGCGTGACAAGAACCGCATAGCTTGGCAGAATTCTAATACCGATTTTGTATGAAACATATCAGATAAGCAAGACAAGCTAGTCTTGGCTATTTGTTCAAAATCGGCAAGATGCTTGACGGTCGCCAAAGAACAAAGAAACGTCAAATCGCTCAACCCAGACTCCTCCACGCGCCCGTGTTGAGGCGCCAGTTTCCAAGCCGCAGAAAGCAGCCGCTAAGAGGCCGCCGTCGCGTGCTTGACGGCACATCTAACAAGCTTATTTCGCTCCGCCCAATCACGATCCCCCATCTGCGGCGTGGAGGTGGGTCACGGCGAGCACGGCTCTCCTCATTATCGCAAACACCATCACCAACCGGTTTCTCTGATGTTTCGCATGGGCTGGGCTGCCGAATCGAGATGATTCGACAAATTGGAAGGGGCTAGAGGGAGAGAGGGAAGGCGGGAGCCTTGTTGTCTAGTCGCGACGACCCGTCGATGGTAAAAGTTCCTTGCTTGCCCGTTTGATCTTTTACTCCCGTTGCCTTCACTTCGTTGACGTCTTGGTTTGCCGGTTGACTGTGATCGCTGCTTTGTCTTTGTTGTCACTCGTTGCACATACTGCGCGCTGTTCTCTGTTCCACAGCGCCCTGACTTTCGTTCATTCGCCCGCATTGTTTGTTAGAGACCAATCAGGACCACATCCGATCATGCTGCACTCAGTTGCGGCTTGCGCCCTCGCCGGCGCCGTGGCTGTCAATGCCATTGCTACCATCTCAGCCAAGGGCTCCAAGTTCTTCACGTCCGATGGCAACCAGTTCTACGTCAAGGGTACGCCAATCCATCTGCCTGCGTGCACCAGTAGCTAACACAACCAGGCATTGCCTACCAGCTTGTCCCAGACGACCCGCTCATCGATGCCACACAATGCAGCCTCGACGCAAACCTCATGAAGACCATCGGCACCAACTCGATCCGCGTCTACCACGTCGACCCCAAGGAGGACCACACCAAGTGCATGAGCGCCTTCGCCGACGCCGGCATCTACGTCTGGCTGGACCTGGACACGTTCGACACGCAGATCGAGCAGATTGCACCCAAGTGGAACCAGACGCAGCGCGATGCCTTTGCCGCTGTCATGGACGAGTTCCAGCAGTACGACAACCTGGCAGGCTTCTTCGTCGGCAACGAAGTCCTCACAACGGGCAACGGCTCCGTCGCAGCGCCCTACGTCAAAGCCGCCGCCCGCGACATGAAGGCGCACCGTGACGCAAAGAACTACCGCAAGATCCCCATCGGCTACTCCGCCGCCGACATTGCAACCCTCCGCCCCATGCTGCAGAACTACCTCGCATGCGGCAGCAACGCCTCCGAGACCCTCGACTTCTTCGCGCTGAACGCCTACTCCTGGTGCGGCGACAGCAGCTACCAAACCTCAGGCTACAACATGCTGGAAGCAAACTCCACCTCCTACAGCATCCCCATCTTCATGTCCGAGACTGGCTGCAACACCGTACGCCCTCGCACCTTCGACGACCAAACCGCGCTGTTCGGCGAGATGGCAGACACCTGGTCCGGCAGCATCGTGTACGAGTGGATCGAGGAGGCCAACAATTATGGACTCGTCAGCTACGGCTCCAAAGTCGACCCTGCCAGCCCCTCGGCACCACCAGACGGCTTCCCGCGCTCCGGCACGCCCACTCCTGTGGATCCTGACTTCGGCAACCTTAGCAAGGTGTGGAAGAACCTGAACCCCACGGGCGTCAAGGAGAGCGCGTACTCCCCGTCCAACAGCGCGCCTGAGTGTCCCCCCATGACCAGCGGAGCTTGGGAGGTCAACCCCACGTCCCCGCTGCCCACGCTGGGCCAGACGTACAATGCCCAGGCGGCCACGCCGACGAGCGGTGCGGCGTCGGGGTCTGCGAAGCCGAGCGGCACATCGAGCGGTGCTCAGGGGAGCCAGGGTGCTGGTAGCACGGGAGCGGCGTCGGATGGCCTGAGTCGCGAGCTTACGGGCGCGGGTGCCGGGTTGGTGCTTGTCATGGCGCTGTTTGCGTGGTTGTAGGGTGGCGTCTGCAGTGGTGGTAAGTGTGGCAGAAGGGAGTAATCAAGTGAGTGGGTTTTGGGAGGAGGAGGAGGCATATATACACGAGGAAACGGAAATCGCAGGGTTGGATAGCCCCCAAGGCAATTGTACACATCTACATGTTTTTGCCCCCCACTGGAAGGGAGGGTTTAATCATTTGTAAAGCATACGAGAATACACAAAAGCTTAGCATGAGAATTCATCCGCGAAATGATATAAAATATGTGAAACAGCTCTGTGTCGTATCAAAGTGAGATGTCTTGCGGGTTGGACGGGGTTGTCTGGTCCCCCCGGCCGAGAAGACTGGATGATCCACCACACAACACAACACAGCAGCACGAGCCCAGCTGCAGACGACGGGAAACAAAAACAGCTTTCCCTTTGACGTTGGATACTTAGCTACGCATAGCACGAACAAGCAGGAAGTTCCGGTTGTGTTGAGGGACGTTATGATTTTTTTTGTGTTTTCGAATCCCGGTTTGAAATGAAGTATACTTAACCAACCCAGAAAGACAGGAGAAGCTTTTATCTGCTGTGCACCACAGTCGAGCTGCTGGACGCGTTTTTCTTTTTCCCAGTATATCTGGCCTTGGATGTATGGCAGGCTTGGTGGTGTGTGTATTACTTACGTGCTGGTCTCAGGGTAGCGTTGACCTGGGTTGGATGGTTGAGTTGGGTATGTGGTGTGATGGGATGGGCAGGAAAGGGGAGGAGTTGAGTTTTTTTCCAAGGCTGGGTACGGGTGGGTTATGCGAAGGGGGCGATGGAGGGTTGTGGCGTGGTGGTGCTCCTGGTAGTCTTGTCGGTATGTTATGGGGAAGTGGTGAGGTTTGTTTGGTTCAGGGTTGAGAGTTGCAGGAACGCGAATGGATGAGGAGGTATGAGCAGGAAGGAAGAGAGGTGGCTCGTCAATGCCATGGTCTTGCTATAATGTACAACTGCAATGCACCTTCCCATCATGTGCCGCTAATTTACAGAGCCTGCGATATACACACACGCGTCTGCTCGTCTGCCCACCATCTACTGTCCGTCTCCCCACCGACTAGACACCTTCTATCCCCTCGTGACAAGAGCCGTCTACAGCGAAATCTCGCCCTTCCACGTCCCCTCAGTCAACCCCAGCGTCTCAATGCAATGCTGCCACCTGGGCCCACCCCTCTCCCTCCTCCTCAGATACTGCAACAGCTTCTGCCTGCGGTGCACCAGGAGCCTCAGATTCCTCTTGTTGTGCTTGTCGCCCTTGCCCCTGGTCGTCAGGAAATCCGCCAGCGTCTTGATCTTGGCTGTGAGAATGGCGATCTGGACTTCAGACGAGCCGGTGTCGGGCCCGATGCGCTTGGCGGCGGCGGCCTCGTTGGTGGCAGGGCGCACCGCGGGGGCGTCGTTGGAGTTGATGTTCTGCAGGTGCGGGGCCCGGGGTGGCAGGATCTTGTCGGTGTTGTGGCGCCCGAAGGTGTCGACGCAGCGGGTGATGTTGACGCGCATGCGGTCTTTGCTCGAGCCGTTGGCGAGCGCAGTGATGCGGGCGATGGCCTCGGAGGCGCGCGCGTGGTCGGCTGCGTGCTCAGTGGCGAGCTCGTCGGCGGTCTTTTGGATGGCTTGCGAGGTGTTGAAGTGCCGCATTGAACTGCTCCATGGGAAGGCGGGTGCGGTGTCCGGCTTGGTGATGTCGCTGAGGGGCACGGCGAGGCGCTGGCTCTTCTGCAGCGAGGTCTCGAGGTGGGCCGGGTCGATGCGGTAGTTGAGCTGGGCGTCGGCGGCGCTGGCGGAGGCGGTTGGGTCTGAGGGCCGGCCGGTGTCGAAGGACTGCACAAAGGGCGTGGGCACGCCGCGCACGGGGTTGCCCAGGCTCTCGGTGCGCAAGGTCTGCAGCTCTGCGCGGCGGGTCAGGTTGGCGGCCTTCTTGCGCGCCTTCTGGGCGGCGATGTAGGGGTCGTGCTCGAAGCGCTGCTTGCGCTCCAGCGACGTGAGCTTCTTCTGCAGCGGGCCTGTCGTCGAGAAGGGCCGCAGCGGGAGGGAGAAGGTTGTGGGCGCAGAGCTCGGGGCCCGCAGGCACGATGGGACGGGTATCCGGGGCGGCATGGCGATGGGGATGGGGCTCTTGCACTTGCACGCAGTCACTCAATCGCTGGCTGGCTGGCTGCCCTGACGTTCCCTCGCAGCAAAAGTTCCCAGGCCCAGCCGGAGGTGAGGGTGCCGCCCGCCGACGCTGGCCTGCACACGCCAACCATTCACAGCGGCTCGCTTAGGCCGTGGGCCCGCACCTTGGACAATTCTCCCCTCCAACAATTGCGCATCGCGAACCAGCACAACTCTCCATCACCGACCGACAAGCAGTTGCCGCCGTGCCCATACCGTCAAAATGGCCCCCTCCAACCTCCCCGCCATCTTCAACCCCACCCAGCAGGACATTGAGATGCTCCTCGCTGCTCAGTGCCACCTCGGTGCCAAGAACCTCCAGGTTCACATGGAGCCCTACCTGTGGAAGACCAGGGCCGACGGTGTCAACGTCCTGAACGTTGGCAAGACCTGGGAGAAGATTGTCCTGGCTGCCCGCATCATCGCCGCCATTGACAACCCGGCCGACAGTAAGAGCGCCCAAGCGCTGACCTGCGCCTGGAACAGCGTCGCGTAGTTATTTCGAGATGATTGAAAATATACACGCGATGCGCCAGGGCGCAAGGCACACGCAGAGACTGAACAGAGTGCAATGGCTAACCCGCGCAGTCTGTGTCATCTCTGCCCGTCCCTACGGTCAGCGTGCCGTCCTGAAGTTCGCCGCCCACACCGGTGCTGTCGCCATTGCCGGCCGCTTCACCCCCGGTAACTTCACCAACTACATCACCCGCTCGTTCAAGGAGCCCCGCCTCATCATCGTCACCGACCCCCGCACCGACGCCCAGGCCATCAAGGAGGCTTCCTACGTCAACATCCCCGTCATCGTACGCTCTCCCACGTCTACTTGCTCTTGAACACGCACTGACAAAGCCCCAGGCTCTCTGCGACGGTGACTCTCCCACCGAGTACGTCGATGTTGCCATCCCCACCAACAACAAGGGTCGCCACGCCATCGGTCTCGTCTGGTGGATGCTCGCCCGTGAGGTCCTCCGTCTCCGCGGCACCCTCGCTTCCCGCGAGGCCGAGTGGGACGTCATGACCGACTTGTACTTCTACCGCGACCCCGAGGCCGAGGAGAACAAGGACTCCGCCAACGTCGAGGAGGCCAAGGTCCCCGGCGCTGACGAGGTCGGCCCCGCCGCCGTTGCTGAGGGCTTCACCTCCGAGTGGGAGGTCTCCGGCGCCTCCGCTGGTGCCTTCACCTCCCAGGCCAACGCCACCGGTGCCTCCTGGGACGCCGATGCCTCTGACTGGGCTGCTGCCTCGGGCGAGGCCGCTGCTGCTCAGCAGACCGGCAACGAGGGCTGGGGTGCTGAGGCCCCCGCTACCACCACCCAGTGGTAGACACTTCTTCCTTTCTGAAAATACCCTCATACCCTGTCATTGACAAAGTGTCGGCGTAAAGGTTAGGCAAGCAAAGCACAGAGGCTCGGAAGAGACGAGAAAAGGAAAGAAAAAGCAAAATGAGAGACCATTTATTGTTCACATGATACATGGTGTCTAGACAGTTGTGTTGTGGAGTGGAGGGCGGGAACATGACCAATGCCATTGCGCTGATGAGGGAAAGATATCCGCACTGCGCCTATGTTACTTGTATGTAGTCGCAGTCGGGGGAAAGCCCTGTGCTGGCGGTCGGGCTGTACTTAAGCTGGCAGCCCATTCCTGAATTGTATCTTCGCTAAACAATGTTCAACAAATGCTGTGAGAGTTGGTGAAGGTGATGTGTGGTTGGTGACGGGGAGATGGTTGCTCTTAGTGTTGCTTGTCCCTTGGTATGAGGCGACGCTGTGTCTGCGAAGAGTCTCTTGAGTAAACTGGGGTCCTTCGCTGGGAGCTGACGTGTATGCTGGTATTAGGGTAAGGGAGGGCTGATTCATCACAGCCATGAGCAATCATTCCAATGGTCTTGAGTGTGTTAACCTCCCAGATCAAATTGTTCTGACAAGTGCCGTTGTCGCATGGTTTAACGTCCGCAGATCCAACGTGACCCAACCCAAACTCAGACAAAGCGTGCGGCTCCACCTTCGGTCGGGAGTGGGCCAGGCCGCGGACAACCCGCGCTTCATACTGGTCAGCCAACGCTCAGGACCTCAACGCTGCATGAACACTCTCTCCTGTGCTCGACACATTCTCGCCAACTGGCCCTCGCGTACTTGGCGCTATTCTGAGTATAACCCGGATTGAATACAGAGTCAAGCAGAGCCCAAAGAAGCTGGTGAATAGAGAACGGCGGCAATGGCGTCCCCAATGGTCGACGGGCGAGTCGAGCCTCACCGCAAGGCGACGTACACTCTGGGAATCAGCGAGCAAGTGCGCAAGGAAGGGAGACCAGGAAGCGGACTGAGCGGCGTCAAATGTATGCACATTCTGATCACCCCGCCCACCTCTCCGACTATCGCACGTCCGTCCACCAGTCAAGCAACAGCGTACTGACCGCCGCCTGCGCAGACAACCACAAACCAAGCCTCGCCAGCGGCACACGCACGACCAACCTGAAGCTCGCAGACAACAACACCTACAACCTCACCCTGCGCGACAAGCACGATGCGGGCAATACAGATATGTTCGTCTTCAACGGCTCGCGCACCGCTCCGCCCAAGTCGTATGTGCTCCTCTTCGACCAGACGACCCAGAAGGCCACGCTCGAGCGCCTCGACAGCACATACACCTTCAACCTGGCGACCAAAAATGGCACAGACATATCCTCAGAACATGGCAAGATCTACCCCAAGAAAGCACACAAGGACAGCGTGCACGACAAGGAAGAAGGTGAGGTTGATCTTTTTGGCTCCGACGCCGACGAAGAAGCCAATGCGGGCACCTCACCCGACGCCTCCAATCCATACGACTTCCGCCACTTCCTGAACCGCGCTCAGGGCAAGAAAGACAAGGACAGCGGCGAAGCGGGCTACGCATCCAGCCCAGACGCACGAAACTCGCACACCAGCGCCGCGCCCACCAGCTCCACCCACACATCTGCTTCGCAGCCCGCGCGCCGCGCCGTCGACCCGGCGCCGAAGAAACGCAAGGCTGCGAGCGTCTTCGCCTCGAAGCCTGCAGCCAAGGGCGGCGCGGCGAAGAAGGCCTCTGCCGCGCCAACCATCCACCTCGAGCGCAAAGCCACCGAGCGTGCGGCAACGGGCAAGAATACCACCACCACGGCCCCAGCCTCAAAGATCAAGTCCGCAGAGTTCGTCCAATCGAGCGACGACAGCGACATCGATGCCGACGGCGACGCCGACTCCTCCGCACCGACGCCCAGACACTCCCAATCACAACAACACACCCAACATACACAACACACACACCAATCCCCACATGCCAACGACTCAGACTCTGACGCTGACTCCGGCGAAGAGGAAGCTTCAACATACGGCGACCTGGAAATCGAGATCCCGGACGCCAAACCTCGAAACAGAAACACACACCTCCAAGCAAACAGCTACACCGACAACCGCACGCGCAGCCCCTCAGCCGGCCCCATCAGTCTCGCCAGCGCCGCAAACAGCGCTGAAAACACCCCGCGCCATGAGCGGCGGAGAAATGCGCCTGAGGAGATCGATTTCGGGAATTTCGATGACAACGACGATGAAGGGGGATACCAAGAGGATGAGGGTGAGGAGGATGCTGAAGACGAGGATGTCGATGTCGGAAACATGGATATCGGGCCATCGGCTGGGGGGCGGAAGAGCGTTAGTGGGCACGGGGGTAGTGGGAGCGTGGCTGCGGCGGCACCGGCGGCCGAAGTCGACGAGGACGACCCGTTGTACATGGAGATGATGGAGGAGCTTGGTGCTGCGGGGGAGAGCAGCGAGGAGAGCGAGGAGGAGTAGATGTGTGTGTGTGTGTGTGTGTGTAGCGTTGCGCCGCGTAGAGTCGGAATCAAGATGGCCCCTGGCTGGCTGGCGGGCTGTTTGTGGTCAATATCACCCGTGTTTGTGGCATGCATGTTTCTACAATGTCTTAGCACTAGAGCGAGCGTACTGTGTGTTCTCAGGTGTCCCCCCGTTTCCACCTTTCCCGCGATACTAACTCCGTACTTCACCCACACTCCCTCAGAGAGCACCAACAGCAGTCTTTTCCTTCCAAGCCTTTTGCTTCAAGGGAAAGAACAACCAACCGTCCGTAGCCAAGCACTCAAAAACCCCCATCCCATCTCTCCCTTCCGTCCTGTCCAACTGCCCCCCCCCCCCCCCCCTCAAACAACCTTCCTCCACACCACACTCCCCACCACCTCCCCCTTACACTCAAACGCGCTCTCCACCTCACGATACTTCACGAACCCCAGCCTCTGCGCCAACTTACAGCTCCCCTGGTTCCTGGGATCGCATTCGATTTCTAGCTCCAGCTCCAGCTCCAGCTCCAGCTCCAGCTGCAGCCCCGAGTCTGCGCTCCTCCTCGTATCATCGTCACTCTGGTCCTCTTGTGTTGCTTGTTCCGGGGAGAGGGTGGAGAGGGTGGAGAGAGTGTGCAGCTCGGTTATCAACGTTTGTAGTGCTGCTGTTGCAAACCCCCTGCCCTGCATCTCGGGCAGCAGACTGAACCACAGATCGATGTGCTTCTTTGCTCCGCCTCTTTTTGCCTGGCTTTCCCCTTCCTCAACCCCCTCGTCCCCCGCCGAAACTCTCCCCCCGACCCTCCCAATCAACGCCCCTTCAAACACAACCGCAAGCTCAATCACCTCCCGATCCTTGGGCTCACACGTCGCTGCGGAAATGGCGTCGTTGAGGCGCCGCTGAGCTTCTTCCATGGTCCAGGGCGCCCAGGTTTGGTAGCGCGCGTTTTCTGGGTGCGATTCTAGGGCGAAGAGGGCGCTGGCGTCGGAGGAGTGGTACTCGCGGAGGGTGAGGGAGGGGATGGAGGTTGGGATGGACATGGTGGGGGGTCCTGGGGAGGTGAGGTGAGGTGAGGCGAGGTGGTTGAGGGGCTCGTTGGAAGTGGTGGTTGATGATGATGGTGAAGAAGATTAGGGGTTGGGGAGAGGCGTATGCTGATGTTGAGATTTTCTTTTTGGTGCGGAGGGGCGTTTTGGGGGGTGGTGTGTTTGGTGGGGTTTTGTGCGGTGCAAATGAGGGTCTGAAGGGAACCGCTGCCGCCCTTTTTTTTTGGGGGATGGGGGTGAGGGCGGGTGAGGGTGACGCCCTTTGGCACTGGGCTGGGTTGACTGGATGGAGCTTGAGAATGTGAGGGGATGGGCTTGGTGGGGTCTGGGAGTTTGCTCTGCAGAGTTGGAAGATGCATGTGTGACAATTAGATGGATGATATTTTGGCACTTCTAGATAGAATGTAGAAAGTAAAAAAAAAGGCTCCCTTCTTTTTTATTCAATATGGCAGATGGTAGATGGAAAAAAAGTTGTCCCGCTAGATACTATCACCGTGAAGTATTTGTGGACGCATATGCTACTCGAGAAGGAGGAACTATCTACAGTTCATGTCTTGCAGTCATGTCACGTGATACTGTTAGAGCATCATGAAACAAAGTAGACTTGTAAATGTAGTTAGGATAGGATTATATACAAGAAACTCAGCTTCTCCGTAGATCCCTTACAAATGACCTTTGTGACTCGCCCCTAGTCATATGCCTCAACTTTGATCTCAGGAATATCCGCATACGGCGGCAGATCATCACTCTCCTCCTCCAGCAGCGCGTACTCGGCATCCACGCTGTTCTCCTGCTGTCTGCGCTGATACCACACGCGCACGAAGAAGCCCACAATCGCCAACACCAGCGCCAACGGGAACAGTAGCGCATTATCCCGCACCCGGTCGATCCAGTACTGTCCGTTCTTCCCAATCAACTTGGCCCACATGTGCGACCACGAGCCAATTTCGCCAAACTCGTCCCACTGGTTCGGGTCAAAGGATGTCTCCACGACAGCGAGCTTCCCACATTTCATCCGCAGGGGCTTGGTAAGCTGGTCCCGGCGCACAACGCGCACATCCTCGATACTCAACGTCTTCACGAACGCGCGATGGGTCCCGATCTCCTTCCTGTGCGCCTGCACCACCAGCTCCACGATCCTGCGGTCCTCGTTATCGGAGAAAACCAGGGGTTCTCCTGCCTCGCCAGCGAATTGCAGGCCCTGGACATCGAGCTGCAGAATCCATTGCGCGGGGACGGCGGTCTTGAGTAGGGCGTGCGAGTAGGCTAGCGGGAAGGAGTTGTACTGCGGCTGCCACTTGTAGTATGGGTCCAGCATGCGCTCGGTGATGATGCTGTCCAGCGCGTCTTGCGAGGTGTTGGCGCCGACCTGGTAGGCGTTGATGTAGAGCGGCATTGGGGCTAGAGGCAGGACTGGGGCATTGTTTAGGCGCACAGAGAGACCATCGCTGTCTTCGCGGATGTTGAATCTCAGGAGCTGGGGGAAGGATGTCAGTCATGTGAGGCGATAGGGCGGCCTTGGGGAAGACGTACCAGTGCATTCTCCCGCTCTTGCCATGCCCACTTGTGCCTCCCCTCTTGAACGAGAAACGGACAATCCGGACATGCGAGTTTCACGAGGTAGCTTTGCTTCTCCTCGATTTCGGTGATCTCATCTGCAATGACTGGAACGGGCTTTCCGTGATCCTTGTACCAATCCGCCGTCTCGTCGTACTTAAGCTCCGGCTGTGGCGGAAGCTCCCTTTCAGCGGAAGTCACGCCGACAAAAGCGGCAGCGAGGCCGGCAAGTGGAAGAAAATGCATATTTACGAAACAGAGAAATAGTAATAACTAATGCTAGGAAACGACAGTGAGCGACTAAAGTCAGAAAGTTGGGGAAGAGAAGGGGATCGGCGGATTGGGTGTTCGGGGATAGGATGGGTACAGGTCTCGGTATCTCGGTACTGTAAGCGAGGCGACCAGCTCCTG
The DNA here is from genome assembly GCA_033444525.1 of Phoma sp. YAFEF320. Taxonomy (NCBI): domain Eukaryota; kingdom Fungi; phylum Ascomycota; class Dothideomycetes; order Pleosporales; family Didymellaceae; genus Phoma; species Phoma sp. YAFEF320. The sequence goes on along the minus strand of JAVLWG010000020.1, from coordinate 545,646 downwards.
AACCCAACCCGCAAGGGGCTTAGTCCAGGAGCTATTTAGGGACCAAGCTTGACGTTCCTCTACACCACGCGATCGACTTTGATCAATTGCTATCTCGATAAGGTTATAGACATTTACAGGTCGCTTGGTCTCTCGCTTATAATCACTTTGTCACTCAGGGGCCGCAGATCTACGACCTCGAAACGAAGTACCACCCCTTCCTCACCCAGCATGATTTCGGTATCCGAACGCACCACAGGCGCGCCCGTGCCCAGTGCATACGGCTCACTTCGAGCTTACTGCGGCGCTGCCTACTGCTGCCTACTGTGCCTCCGCTTGAGAGTAAAAGTTGAATGTCATCCTCGTATACTGTGATAGCTTTGATATACATATCTGCAAAAAAAGACCTTTTCGAACTCCCCTTCTCTCACCAGTCAATCTCTTTCCTGTTCCTGTCCGCTTCTCACCGGAGTTGACTCTCCAATCCCTTCATTTGCATTCGCTCCCTCTCAAACCGCAACTCCGTAACACCTGAGAGAACCTCATCACACACCCAACGGACTCCGCCCAACACACAAAACAGTAGTCACTCTGTCCCAAACTCCGTTCCGAACCCAACCCCACTACATCTACCACCTCACTTCTCCCCCATCAATCCGACTCTTGATTCCCAATTCCCAATTCGTACTCCACTAGCCTGCACACCCAACCCACCTCCCAAGAACAAGGAACCATGTCCGCGGTCCACAAGCAAGACTGGCACCACAAGGGCAGCTCCTGCTGCACTCCATTCGGAACATGTACGTTCTGAGTCCCTAGCTCAGCCCACCCACACTAGCAAGAAACGATGTTTCAATCTGTAGACCAGATTAATTGACACGGGACTCCCATAGGCTGCCTCTCATGGTGGTGTCCCTGCATTCTGTACGGCCGCACACGACACAGGATGGAGCACAACAACGACCTCTCATCGTACAGCTGCTGCAACACCAGCGTAGCCGCCCCCAATCCCCCATTACTCAACCCCCGGGCCTTTCTAACAATTCCAGTGCGCCGGCTTCACAGCCCTAACCTGCGTCGGCTTCGCCTGGATCCTGCCGCTCCTGAACCGCAGCGACATCCGCAACAAGTACAGCCTCACTGGCAACGGCTGCAAAGACTGTCTGTGTGCGTGCTGCTGCGCGCCGTGCGATCTCGTGCAGCAGGACAAGGAGGTTGCGCACAGGGAGGAGCAGGGAAAGCCGTTGTTGGATCAGCCCGGGAGGGTTGGTGGGATGGACTATAAGCCGCAGTGGGAGAGGGTCCATGGACAGGGTGGGCAGGGGCAGTATCATTGAGTGAGAAGGGGGTATGGGTTTGGTTGGTTTTTTCTTTTTCTTCTCTTGGGGGTTGTGTGATGAGGGAGTGGTTTTCGTATGTTTGATATATTGGAGGCTTTGGTTGAGTATGGGTATACGTGCTCAGGTACAGACAATCGGTTGCTTATCTTTTGGAAAGGTTCGCTCTTCTGCTCTTATGAATCTTCCAGGGAATGCAGGGTCAACGACACCAATAAAGTATTTTGAAAGCTCTATGTCTACCCAAAAGCTTGGTCAGGATGCTCCCATTTGCGGTCCTGGATCTCGAACACACCGTATGAACGCTTGAGGCTGGTAGAATGCAGGACGCCTGGGTGCTCAGTCTTCATCCTCGTAATCAACCTCGTTCCTTGCGCGCTGCTTATTGAACGCGTCCTTCATGCTCTCCGTAAACTCAGATGTCACCTGATCTACCCTCCTTAAATGCTCCATGGTCAGTTTCCCGGACTCTTCGCTCTTCGCAAGAGCTCTCGCATACGTGATGATGTTTCTGATCTGCCGTCCGTTCGCTTTGTTAGATTTCGCAACAAGCGAAGACTTGGCGAGTTCTCCGAGCAGCTTTGCTTTGTCTTCAAACTCCTCATCAGGTATGTACTTGAGCTTGGTTTCGTAAATGCTGGTCTTTTGTGTGGTGGTCAGGTCTTTGTATCGGATTGCTAACTGGATGCGGGACTGTAATGCGGCGTCGATTGTGCGGGCTCGATTGGTTGTCAGGATTATGATGCCTGAGCTCTCAATTAGTGTATTGCTTTTACACATTGCTGTATTGATTACCTTTGTAGTATTCCAGACATCGCAACATGACCGAAACCAGAGCGTTTCTCTGGAGATCTCTTCTTGTCCTCGCTTCGACAAATACATCAGCCTCGTCCATCAGAAGCACAGCTTCCCAACGGGCGGCATCCGTGAAGACTGGAGTGAGAGACTTCTCCGCTTCTTGAGCTGTGAGACCGATCTCTGCTACAGAGACTGTCATGAGTGGGCGTCCTGTCGTCAATGCAATTGTCTCCGCTGTCAATGTCTTACCAACGCCAGGTGGGCCATGCAACAGGATGACTAGTCCCTGTCCCTTTCCTTCGATGACATCAACGATCTTCGAGTTTGCGTCCAGTGCCTCTGATTTTGGCCCATTGTTCTGGTCCGAAGTGCTCAGAGTGGCATTGACCTTGTGCTGCTGCATAAACGCCCACAGTAGCTCTTTGGACTCAATTTCGAGTTCGAGATCATTCCAGAACGGCCCTTCACGCTTTTTATCGTCCCTCGGTTGACTTTTCGCGACGTTATCAACGAGGAACTGGCCCCATACTTTGTCTTTGAGTGCGAAGCCCAAAATTCTCGGTGGCAGAAGCTGAAGTCGAGCTTCGTTTGCTGCAAACCTCTTACCCGCTTCGCTTGGGTAATTCAAGGCCTCTTGCTCCCACTGTTGGACTACGGAGCTTCTGCACTGCGGACACAGACATCCTGAGTGCATTATAGGTATCTTCCGGCCAAGTGGTGGCATGTTGTTGTGCTTCATAGGATTCTGTTCAGAATGTAGAAAGGAGTAGTTGTCAATGATGACTTGGCCCTGATTCTTTGATATCTCGACTGACATCACGTTGACTTCGGGCGCATCGAGGGGGTGATCTGGGCCTTTCGAGAGCTCATCCCCGCTACGGTCCTTCGTGGTGAGTCTGTGCTGCACAGTCGGCGTGATAAGTGCTGTACCCTCGTATTGATACTGAAATTTGGCTGGCCCCTCAGTGCAGAGCGCAACGTATTTACGCCCACGCTCAATGAGACATCGTTTCAATTGATCAATGCTGAGCTGGGATCGCGTTCCCTCGTAGAACTGTGTCGGTATGACATCCAATGAGTCGATAGGTACCTCGCCGTCGTATTCTTTGATGGAAAAAGTGTATTCGTACGGTGTGAACCTTAGTCCATTCCAGTCGAAAGCTACGCACATTACCTCAAACGATTTCTGATATCCGGGTACGCGGCATGTGCGGACCTCGAACATCTGCATTTGATTGAGGTACGACTTGGCGTAGACCAGCGTCTTGTGGCCGTAGAGCGTCCACAAGAATTTGAATTTGATTCTTCGTTTTGACACAATGGTGTCTCGACTCCGGAAGTATGCCTTCAAGCTCTCAGATTTCATGATAAAACCTAGCAATTCCTTAAGATCAAGTCTTGCTTGTTTTGCAGATACAGTATCGCTACTTCTTGGCTCACAAGCCTGCATGTGGGCATCCCAGTGCTGGACAAACAAGTAGAAGGGCGATTCTATTGCGAAGGACTGGTCAGATTCGGTCACGTAATCGTCCCATGCTTCATTCGTCTGCACAAGGATTTTCTTCATTTCGCTGGAATGTATCTCGACTTCTTCGTAGTCGACCGTCTTGTCATCGTTCTGGAGGTGGCGTCGAAACGTGGCTGGGATTTTAGCATCATCGGTGCTCGATTCAAGGCTGTTTTCAACGTCCTCCCATTTGGATTCTTTTTCATTCCACTGAATGAGTCAGCTAAGTTTGTATCAGGCGTACGCATCTACTTCCCTTGTTCACAACAGTCTTGATACGTGTAGTTTTCTTCTCACTCTCGTCTGGCCGCTCTTCCTCGTTGCCTGTGCTTTTATCATCTCCAACGACGGGGATTGGGCTGATCTTGGCGCCTTCTGCTACATCCTTTCCAGTTTCTCGGTTGTATGGCTGGAGATTGCTGGACTGAAGCACTCCTGGAATGATTGGGCTATCGATCCGCTCAGGCTACAGCAAGTCAGAAAACGCGCAAATATCAATGGTAAATCCTGACCGGTAAGTTTCTAGCAGGAGGCATACTAGGAATTCCTGCAGGATAAGATCCAGGCATGGGAATAGGATGACCATTCCTCTCTGGCCACGTGTGTCTATCGAGAAATGGGTTTCTGTCGAGATATGACCCGTGATCCATGTACGACTGTCGATCAAGATACGGCATTGGCAATTGTGACATGTAATGCAACCGGTCTTCCAGTTGAGCATTATGCGTCTCGAGACGCCGAAGCTGCTCGAGCTATGCTAGTCAGTTTAAGCTGCTTTGAAGCCGTTGCGAATAGGTAGCTGCCCGTACAAGGCGGTCAATCTCCATATTTGGACGTGGACGAGAAGGCGTGCGGCGCATATTCAGTGTTACGGCTGGAATTTAGGCTGCGATTACAATTAATGACAATATCATCCGGCCTTCAGGGAAAAATCACACGAATCTTTTTGAATAAAGATACGAGGCTGAAAGGTATGTGGTGTGATGACGAGGCTGCGAACCACACCTTGATATATCCAAACATACTCTTGGCAAGATGCGAATTCAGGAGAAAGTTGCTTGAGGTGCTCTTTTGATCGGTACAAGAAGCTGGGCGTACTGCTCTCAAGCATGTGCAATAGGCTCTGGCTTTGCATGTAACGACCGAATCGTTCGAAACGCCAGATGCCTGCTTGGAACCGGTAAGGCGCAATGCAAGTAAGCTGACGCCAATAAGCCCTATTGCAGCCTTGAAACGGCATGCACACACAATCATGAGAAGGCTGAGAATTCGGTTGGTGGCAATTTGGGGGCTGAATCTCAGAGTGGAAGACTTGGGGGCGCAGGGATCTAATCCTCCTCGGCGACCTCGATCAAGGAGGGGAGATCCTCCATACAATTCGCGGGCCTTGGACAGCTAAACGCGCAACGAGAGCTTTCGAATTTCGTGGCTGCATATATTACATCGCGCCATATCACACAGACGTGGTGGCAATGGGCAGCGATGCATTGCGACTGAGGCGCAATGATTGGAAAGTAAGGCTGTGTCAACTGTAAAATCATTGAAAATACCGTATACCCACCTGGATGGTCGGTCACAAGTTGAGTCGGAGAAAAAGACTCAATAACACTTTCTGACCATGGGCAAATTGATCGGCAACTGGTTTGCCCATGACAAGAAACCGCCAGAGTAAGCTTTGACGTTGACGGCTGAAGGCACAGAAATAACAATCATCAGATTGCTGTCTCCGCTACAGAAACTCGCTCGTGAGCACGAAGAATGGAGCGCTTCAGTTTTGACGTTGGTCCCGCCCGAAAATTGCGACGACGAGCGTCCATCCGAAAGCTTACCCAACTATCCCGCCAAGTCTTTATCTGAAGTAGAGAAGAAGATCACCAATTTGTCGACAGAACTTGCCAGAGCGCACGCAGCTGCTCAGACTGGCATGATACATGCATCGAGTGCGTTGGTGGACCTTAAAATGGAACGAGAATCCACAACTGCACGCAAGACTGGTGTGAAGACACAGCAAATACTTTCGAATGTGGGAATTTTCCTTGAGGGCTTCTCCGGAATCGCAGAGATCATCAAATCCGCCGATCAGCAATTTGGTGGGCTGGCCTACGGCACTGTTCAGGTTCTTGCAACTGTTGCAGCCCGCAAGACTGAGGCTGAAGATCTGATTGAGGAGATGCTCGAAGAGCTCGCACATGCATTTCCGCGACTCAACGTCCTGGAACACATCAAGCCAACTGATAGCCTCCAGGCACTGCTCATCGGAGCTTTTGAGGTGACTATTGCATACTGTCGTGCGACGACGGAGTATTGTAAGGTACACTCAATCAAGAGGGTTAAAAAGGCATCTTTGGAGCGAGACCGTATGCTGAGGGCAGCTTCGCGTTTACGTAGGAAGCTCTCTGAGATCCACAAGGAATGCGAGCTCTTGATGATGCAAGATCTGAAGGAGATTCGTAGAACTCTGGACGGAATGGCAATGCAACTCAACGAGTCCAATGTCCGCCTGCAGGAGGTACAAGCAAAGAGCAGAGGCATACACGCGACTGGTGAGGATACCAACAACCGAGTCCGGGATGGACAAGCCTGGATGGAGCGTCAGGAGCGGTCGAGGGCTCAGAAAGAACACCTGGCCGAGCTAAGGAAATCCCTCGACACTAGGGGTATGACGAAAGCCGACGATGCCATATCCAAAATCAAAGATCTGCTACGACGGCTCTCGGAAGACGATATGGATGGTGACTACGGAGCACAAATGACGCCAGAAATGTTGAAGACCAACAAAACATTCAAAGAGTGGGATGAGCGCCCAGAGTCATCCATGCTGGTCCTTGGAGGCTACAACTTTGTCATAGAGACAGGCTCGGAGACAGACTCGGAGCCAGATTGTGAGGAAGGTGTGAGCTGGCTATCGTTTGCTAGCGCTTGGTACACGGAAACTGCACTCCGGAATCCTGGCTACACGCTGAGCTTCTTTGGGCAACTAGCCCCAACTGTTAGGAAGCAGCATCGACAGACTTTCTGGCAAGTCGTCAAGACATTTGCGTTCCAGCTTGCACAATGTACAATCTCTGAAAAAACGTTGGAAGAACAGGTAAAGATCATTTCGGGGACCGACTTCTCGAGCTGGAACGACGCCAATGACGTGGACACAATTGAACAGATGACTGATCTGCTCGCCGCACTGCTGAAGACTGTGCCTGCCGATGTCCGCATAACCATGGTCATTGACCGCCTCGACCAATGTCAGTGGGACAAATTCACCAAGAACGGCGTAAAAGATGGTCTTGAGCATGCTGCGCGATTTCTTTTGCAGCTCGTCTCACATCGCAAGGTGGGCCTTAAGATTCTCCTGGTCGTGGACAGTCGGTCCGCTGTGTCTATCACGAGAGACCAGAGTTGGGTAGGCCAATTCTTGTCGGTGCCAAAATGGCATCAGAAGGCAGAGGAGTAGTGTATGTGGGGTCTTTGTGAATGAACGTTTTGGATGTTCGACCTATTCGATGACGTAGATATGGCGTGCTGTCGCAGGAAGGCACGTTGGATGAGGGCACAACGACTATACTTATCTATTAGCGGAACCTCATGATTGCATTCATCTGACTATGGGTATCATTGTACAAAACTCGCACCAGAACGCTCACAGGTTACGTCTTGAAATATGTAAATGACCGTATGGCAATGGCCAATCATGCCCATACCCCCAGGGTCCAGCTTACCCGCTCACCCGCACCGCGTACGACGCCAGGCCCCATCATGCTCTGTCGTTGAGGAATGACGGAGACCTCCTTGTCTCGCGAGGCGCCTTGCAATCCATGCTGCAAATAGCGCTCTCGCTCGATCTCGACGATGCCTCGCACCCTCTGGTTAGTGACAAGGCTGGCTCCCGCCCACGCACCAAGCGATTCCACACCTCTGATCGTGCCACCAATGGAGCACTCCAAGGGCGGCCCGTTCTTCAGACTAGTGTTGGCGAGTTTGATGTCAATGCTATCGATCTCAGGCTCTTGTAGTCCTGCAGACGGTAGCGCCTGCGGTGTCGCAGGATCGAGTGACTCGGAGATTTTCTCTGACCCATTTGCAACCTTCATCGCCAAGTTGCGCTGTTGGGCTCGCAGCCGCTCTTCACGGCGCGCAGCACCTACGTTCCATGTCTTTACTGGGTCCCAACCTTTTGATTGTACCAGCAGCTCTACTTCCTTCAAGATTCGCGTTTTCAGGCCGGGCATATCGGCCACACCTCCGGTTATGACGATGCGTGACATGCACAGCCGTCGAACATCGACAGGAAGTGCAACAAGCGTGCGGTATATGAGATGATGGATTGGTAACTCCTCGTCGTCAAACCTGCTGACCGGAACCTCCGGCTCGAAAAGGATACTCTCGGCGGGTTTGGCTAGAGCAGCGAATGCAATTTTGAGCTCGGTCGGTGGTGTTTGTTTTGGAAATGGAATTGTGACGGTGGGCGGAGGTGCTTCAGGTGCATCTTCCCACTCTTCCAACACTGGCGCCTCGCGTGCCGTGAAGTATACTGTTCTTCTGTTTCCTTTTGCGCTGGGCTTGCACCATCCTACGCGTGTGAGTACTTCTTCCGCCTCCTCAAATGACACGTCTGCTCTCGGGGAATCCGATGCAGCATCCTCGTCGAGCTCAGCATTGAGCACCTTGGCCATCTCTTCACTCAACCACTTGCCTGCCCGCAGCGACCGCTTCTCATGCACTTCTCGATACTCGCACACCGCTGTGACTAATGTCTCTGCCCATCCAATATCGACGACCAAAGCTGAGCGCAGCCCTGCGGCAACAGTAGATAAGACAGGATTCGACATGAGTGTGATGCTGGGCGCGTGAAAGTTCTTGAACAGGATATCGAGGGTCTTCGATATGAGCGCGTGCGGCAATCGTGACGGAAGGGCCAATGTGACGCGTCGCGGCTTTGTGTCTAGCAGAAAGTATTTTGTATACGTCTCTCTTAAAGCACGCTCCATTTTATCTCCCAGCAGCTGCATATCCACCCGGGACACGTCCAAACAATAAAGCCCATGGTCTTCACCCCAATCCTGAAGCTTTCTTCTCTTGTAGAGCTCAGCATCCTCGCCAGGCTCCTGAGCAGTCTTTCTCTGGCGCCTCCTTTGACTGTATGTTGGATCGTACTGCCTGTAGTCGCCTACCCTCTTTTGCCTATCTGGGCTAAACGAGAGCGTACATCGCGGGGCACTTTCGCCAGGAAAGCCTCCACGCACGAATCGTGACCCGATCTCGAGGACAACGTATTCGTCATCGGTTCGATGATTGGTGCTCGGCGAGCTATAGAGCGAGGACGTTGCGCGTTGTAATGGAGTGCGAGGTGATTCGGGGGTAGAGGCTAGGTCTGCAAGACGAGGTGTGGTGCCCCTCGCAGAGCGTCCCAAAGATGCAGGGGCTTTACGCTCGCCGCTGGCTGACATGATGACGATGCGCCGTGGTGGCCGGGCGAGTGGTTAAATATTACAGCATTCTGTCACTCCAACGGCTGTGATGCTCGATGTTTGGTGTTGGTGTTGTGCATGGATGGCGCTTGTACGCTTTGGGCGCTAGCGTCTGCCTAAAAAAATATTCGAGAAAGCTGCTGGCGCACAGTTGACCAGTACGACAACCCTCGCGCCCTTCCCACATCGCGAAATCCCAGCTCGACCGGAGTAGTGACACCGAATTACCGTCACCTCGAGCATAACAAAAAGAAGGAAAATGGGTCTTTTCATCCTTACCGAGACGAGGTACGATTGCTGCGCCAACGCACCCAGCCGTAGAGCACGAGAGACTAACGGGCGATTGCAGCGCGGGTTATGCTCTGTTCAAGTCCAAGGACAAGAAGCTGCTCAGCAAGGGCGATGAGCTCAGCAAGGATGTCTCGACCGTCGTCGAGTCGCTGAAGCTGAAGAAGTTCACCAAGTTCGACAGCGCCGTCACTGCGCTCAACGAGGCCGCGGCTCTCACCGACGGCAAGGTCAGCTCCATGCTCAGCAACCTGCTGCAGGAGCTCAAGGACGAGACCAAGGCATCTTGTACGACCGCGCGACGAAATTGGGGAGGCATTGTGACGTGCTAACATCGTGCAGTGGCTGTTGCCGACCCCAAGCTTGCCAACTCGATTGCGCAGGTCCCCGGCCTGTCCATCAAGCCCATCTCCGACTCCTCCACCCAGGATGTCTACCGTGCCATCCGCGAGCACATGGCCTCGCTCATCCCCGACCTGGTCCCCGCTGAGATGGACTCTACCCGCCTTGGTCTTGCGCACTCGCTCTCCCGTCACAAGCTCAAGTTCTCGCCCGAGAAGGTCGACACCATGATCATCCAGTCCATTGCCAGTCTCGACGTCCTTGACAAGCAGCTCAACACATATGCCATGCGCGTGAAGGAATGGTACGGCTGGCACTTCCCCGAGCTTGCCAAGATCCTGAACGACAACCTCGCCTACTCCAAGGTCGTCCTCAAGATGGGCTTCCGCACAAACTCCAAGGACGCCGATCTGTCCGGCATCCTGCCCGAGGAGATTGAGGCCGCTGTCAAGGCTGCCGCTGAGATCAGTATGGGTACCGAGATCTCCGAGGAGGATTTGGAGGCCACCAGCGCTCTCGCCGAGCAGGTCGTTGACCTGACCGAGCACCGTCAGAACCTCGGCGCATACCTGTCTTCGCGTATGCAGGCTCTCGCACCTAACCTGACTGCGCTCGTTGGCGAGCTCGTCGGTGCCCGCCTCATCGCCCACGCTGGCTCTCTCATGAACTTGGCTAAGAGCCCCGGTTCTACCATCCAGATCCTCGGTGCCGAGAAGGCCCTGTTCCGTGCCCTCAAGACCAAGCACGACACCCCCAAGTACGGTGTAAGTAAACCACGGCTTCCTTATTGTTGACCGAAGCTAATTAAGCCAGCTCATCTACCACGCTTCTCTCATTGGCCAGGCTACTGGCAAGAACAAGGGCAAGATCGCCCGTATGCTCGCTGCCAAGTCCGCTCTTGGTCTGCGCGTCGATGCCCTCAGCACATGGGGCATTACCTCCGAGGACAAGGGCAACGAGCCTACTGAGGAGGAGAAGTCACAGATCGGTCGTGAGGCCCGTCTCGGTATCGAGAGGAGGTTGAGGGCGCTCGAGGGCAAGCCCCTCAAGAGCATCCCCAACGCCAACGCCACCGCTCTCGGCTCCGGCCAGAAGTGGGACGTCAAGGAGGCTCGCAAGTACAACCCCGATGCCGACGGTCTTACCGGCGAGGAGCCTGCAGCCAACGGCGCCACACCAAAGAAGCTCGTCCAGGAGGTCGACGAGGACGAGTCCATGGTCGATGCCGAGGATGCTTCAGACTCCGACTCTGAGGAGGAGACCAAGGCCTCCAAGGGCGGCGACAAGGCTGCAAAGAAGGCTGAGAAGGAGGCTAAGAAGGCCCGGAAAGCCGAGCGTGCCGCAAAGCGCGCAGAAAAGGAAGCAAAGAAGGCCGCAAAGGAAGCCAAGAAGTCATCCTCCAAGGACTCGAAGAAGAGGAAATCGGATGACGATGACTCGACCGAGAAAAAGAAGAAGAAGAAGAGCAAGGACTAGATTCGCAACTGATGATGTCGTTGCTGTACGTTTGACCATGTGAAAATGGGGTGGCGTTTTTATTCTGGGATCCATGTTCTTTCCTTTTTTTGTTTTCTAAGATGTGTTCGATATCACATGTCGGCGCGAGGCGCAGGGCTGGACTTTGATGTACCCATTTTCTTGTTGATGATGGCATTGCATATTGGGGACGGATGAATGGTGCGGTAGGTCAGGTTAGGATACCCGCTTAGCCGCTATGCATACAATTTCAGACAAAAAGTTCAAAAACAACCGTCTCTCCGGTGACTGTGACTACAAGTGTGGGTGAGTGTCTCACGTCCTGTGCCTATCTTACTTCATCATTCCCTCTGCCCCGTCATCTCCCTACACCACAGAGTATCCCGCCTGGCCCTTTGACGTCCTTGCGCCTTGCAAATCCGTGTCTCTCGTCCTCAATCCAACCCCCAATCTCCACTTCCCCCTCCCTTTCTCTACATCGCCCTCCTCTTAACCTTCTTCTTCTTTTTCGCAGCGCCCAGCAACTTATTCTCGATCTTCGGCAGCACTTCGTCCTCGACCCCGCCGGGGATGGAGGCTTCTTCCTCGTCGAAGACGGCGGTGATGCGCGCGAGAATGTCTTGGAGTTGGGATTCGGTGAAGCGCGAGTCGGCCTGGAATCTGCATGTCAGTAATGTAATGCCGAAGCCAGTAAGCCAATACACAAAAAAACAGGGATGGGCCACACTACTATCCACACCACATCATGCCCATCTCCGTCACGTGAACTCCAAAGCGTCTTCAAAGGACCAGTAGAAAAGCAAAATGCGGGTTCGCCAACGTACCTCCTCGATGATGAGCTCAAGCATAACCTGCGTTCTGGGTCTCAGATTGTAGATCTGGATGAACTCGGCTTTGTTGAGTTGGTACTCGGTTGCCAGTGCGCGGAACAGGCTGTGCGATCCTTTGTAGAGGGTCATGGGCCGGGATGGGTGGGTTTCTGTCAGGGTGATGGTGGCGTAGTCTGGGGTTTGGAGGTAGGATAGGCCCTTGTGGATGTTAGCGAGTAAGCAAAAAGAGGTCGGGGAGTGGGATGGGTGGGAGGGAGAAAGGGGGGTGGTTTGTTTTGGGGTACACACATCTCGCAACATGTGCTCAAGACCTTTGGGCTTCCATCGCTTGCGGTCTGTGCCGTCTTCGCCGGTGTATTCGGCGTCTTCTTGGCGTAGGTGCAGGAGGAGTTCGTGGTTGGTTAGGAGCGCCGATTGGGGGGTTTTGATCTGACGGGAGGTTAGTTTGAGGTGTGTGAGGGAGGGTTCTTGGGGCTGGAAGGGAGAAGGGAAGATGGGTGCAATGGGTTTGACAGGGGTGGTGAGAGATCGGGGTTGAGAGTGGTGTTGAGAGAGGTGAATGGTCTCGTGACGTGGTTGTGAAATTGGGGTAATTGAAAATGGTCGTAAGGAATGGACTGATTGCAAGAGTTCAGAAGAAAGACGGTTGATTTGGAAATAGCGATGTGTGGTCGGGAATCAATTGCGTTGTTGGCAACTTACATGCATTGTGGTGATAGTTCAACGTCAGTGGACCTCACGGTCGTAGCGTATCGCTCGCTGTCCTGGCGCACTGCACTCGTGCAGTCGAATTCACACTGCCAGAATCCCTGACCAACGTGAGTGACTGCTTCACTCAGGACCAATCTCGATCAACACTTTCTGCGGCCTCAACAAGAGAATACTGAGCAAGATCGACACGCTATACACCCGTAGTTGTACCGGGTCGGCGACAAAGGACAGCACACAGTGGAAGTGGAAACAGACAGCGCGTGTTCCTACCTTCACAAATTACAGTACTTTGGGTCGTCTCGTAGTCAAGCTGAGACTGAGAGCTTGAGTATTCGCTGCAGTTGATACTTCCAACCAAAGCGCAACTTCCTTTGCTCGAGTGAACGTGCAGCTGAGGGCAGTTTTTCGCTAGCGCGCGCACGGACCGTGCTGCCTGCAGTTGAGTCTGATTTTGCGAGCTCGAGCTCTGAATGGTTGAACGCCCACATTGCAATGCACAGTTCTGGTCGTTTGAACCACATTGATTCCTGACTTACGAACTGAGTCTACGCCATAAGTGCCCTCATTGCTTGGAGAAAGTACAGCATAGTAGAGCAGCCTTGATTGGCGCCGGAACGCACGTCCGAACAACCCCGCGCGGAACGAGTTGTCCACGCAGCGGAGACATCTTGAAACGCAAGGGAACAGCTTCACAAGATCCTTCGCTACCGGTATATCATTCGGATAGGGATAGGGATGGTCGATACGGCATTTTGGTCCGCAAACCATATATAGACACCGAATTCAAGTCGCTCGCTAGAAAATGCATTAGCATCTCGCAGCCTCATTTTGGGTTTGCTTCTCGCGAAAGCAGCCACAGGCGGCAGGGACTCTAGTTAGTCTTTCATGTTGGCGGAGTTGTGCCCCGACCACATGATATGAGAGAGCGCCTGGTGAGCGGCCATCAAGCAGTAGTTCCTCGCAACTACAGAACGTGCACTGGCGGACGATGCATGAGAAGTTATAATGGCAGGCGCCGACTTCATTAAACGCAGCTCCCGTTCAATGCGGCCGCGACTCGTGCCGCGGAGGGCAATTCATCACTGCACAGCAGCGATGTCAAGGGAGGCGCTGGACAGCGCTGTCGGGCGGGCAGATAAGAATGCCACTGCGGGTGAGGCGCATGCACATGGGATTTTCCGTGGTGGAAGCTGTCAGATGCTCAGACCAAACACAACAGCCGTGAGCGCTAAGCAGCACAAAGTTTCTCAGCACCGAGTCTAGATTTCAATCGACGATCCTCGAGCAGTACAGTTGGTGGTGAGAGGGTGCATTGGGCCAAGGTCGGGTAGTGCAACGACCACAAGCCTCGAGGCTGCATTGTCACGAACTTCGCCTCTCAGCCTGAAGATTGGGCTGTTATCAGTGAGCGCAGTGCTGCAGCTCAAGTGCATGTTCAAGTTGGCGCAGCTGGTCGAAGTCGGCGTACCAGAGCATGGTTGACCGATGTGCAGGGCTGGACTGTGGGTGCCGTATTGTTGGCATCGACCGCGGTACACCGACCCGTAGGAAAGCTCGGGTCACTGGAATCTGCTCCTAGGCACAGGTACGAAGTATCTTAGCTGACCCGGCGAACCACGGGCGTTCTGTCGGCGGCAGGAGACACGGCCGTATCGTTCAAGATGCAGGCAAAGCGTGTATGAAGGAGAGATCGCAGCTAACTACTCACGCTCAAATCATGTGGGCGCGCGGTTTTTCGATACAGGCCGACCTCTCACATGCAGCCAGCAGAGCAAAGTCAGGCCACGCCGCTCGGTGTGAAGTGAGGATGTGCAGCAGAGCCTTTACGGCGGAGTCTGGCCTTCTGTGGACCCGCGGACGCGCACGGGCGCATTGTTTCCAAAACGACTACGAGCCGCGCCCGTTGCACGCCATTCACTCTCCTGCAGCCAGCTGCACAACACATCCACACCCTTCCTATCTAGTGCGCTGTTTGTTACGTGTTGGTGCCCAGGACTGTCGCTCACTCATCGTTCCCCTGAGGCAACCACGGCCATTCGCTCCTTTGCCCTCTGTTGCACACAGGACGCTTCCAATTCCACAGAGCCCTCAGTTCTCCGCTGCCACGCCCCACTGCTCTCCCACAGTCTTGGCGAATCCCTCCACCCCTCAACAGCTGCGAGCATCAAGCAGACTAGGTACGAGTGGAGCCCCAGCCAGGCCTTACCCATTCGGCTGTCAGATCTTTCAGCCACGTTTCTGCTCTACCTGGTCGCCAGTCGACGGTCGGTAGTGTGATCACGCCGATTGCGATCAGACACCATTTGCAGCAGTGCCAAAGCCCGAGGTCACTGCCACCCTAGACACCCGGACATGTCTGACCATCTGCTTGCGTCTTGTGGTGCCAAACTTGACCACACGCAACAGCAGGACCAGGCTACCGTACTGACCTCTCCTGCCATCCCCGCGACACCGGAAGAGGGCACCAGTGCTTTCTCCCCCGGAGCGCAACGTGCCGCCATACCCACTGACGAAGCATGTCGTTCATTTTTTGATGCATCTATCCCACAGCCCTTTCCGCTGCCTTCTGCCGCACCACCGCCTCTAGCAACACCCGCCCTCGACCACCAGCCTCATTTGGACCTAAATTTTGCTGGAACATTCCTGCCGACCGATGTGTCGCTGTCCTCACCCACGCTGATCAGGACAGCGCCCAACTTTCGTTTACCCTCGTTTGACGTCCTAGGGATCGCTGCGCCCCACCCTGATCGTATCCCGTTACACTCAAATTATTCCTTCTCATCCCTCGGCGCCGGGCCTTTGTCGAAACCAGAAGACCCTCTCCATGCGCTCAGCCCACCGTTGGAGTTTACCAGTCAGCCCGACAAGCCCCTTGACCAGCCTGTTGCCAGACCAAAAGCTTCCAAAAAGCAGCTGGAGCACTCGGTCGCGACCTTTACTCCGCCGTCGGAGCCGGGGGCGTTCAATTGGGGATCGCTCGTGAGGGTGAAAACAGCAGGCGCAGGCTCTCCCCCGAGCTCAGAGCCTGGGGTGTCGCCCAATCTGACTCTCACCGAAAGTGCGACGGCGCCGGGGCAGGCTCCGATCGTCGTGCCCACTTACGCCGACGAGATTAGCGAGGCAGTTAGAATGGCTTTCTGGATTCAGAACGTCAAGAACATCCTCAGTGAGATTCACAACATGCCCATCGTCATGACTAAGCCGCTTACTGTTATGCAGCCATCGAGTCACAAACGCTTGACCTTGACCAAGTAAAAGTGCTGTCGCATGCTCTCCCCTGTCCGTCACTCACAGGCCACCTCTTCGGCCAAGTCATCGCTGCGATACACGACAGAACCAGCTCAACCACCTCATGGATCAACGTCTTCCACGCCGTCCCGGGGCGCTTCACCCTCTCCGACCTCCCCAGATCGCCGCCCTCAACCCCGGGACCAGTTATAGGAGGAGACGAGTACTTCACCTCGAAAGTCTTCGACAGCGCCGTCGCCATCCCCGACTACCAACTCGACTCCAAACTCCTCCCTCCCTCCCCCCGTCCCGTGGTTCCCCCAGGGAGCATCAACATCTCGATAGTTGAACGCTACATCCCACCCACCAACTACAACGAATACGCCGAGATGTTCGCCTTCAAAGGCCGCTCTCTCCTCTACGACCGCCTCGTGGAGCTCTCCCCCGCGAATGGCACCCTCCTCTTCATCTACCCCACCCGCACCGGCGGCCGCACATTCATGAAAGAGTACCTAGGCCCGATCCTGGACCCTCTTCTCCGCACCGTCACCGTGATCCACGACCTCACCTCCGACCTCGGCCGCAACCTGGGCACCATGACTTCCATCGACTATCTCGACGAATACCCCCAGCTTGCCGCACATGTGAAAACCTTCTGCAAAAAATTGAACGACAGCATCCGCAAGAGCGGTAGCAGCGCGAATCAGCCTCAGTACGAGGTCATTCAGGCCTCGAAAGAGGAAATTATCCTAGAGCGTGCGGCCTGGGCGGATGATTGGTGGATCAAGCAGGAGAAGCCGCGGGTGCGAGAGGTTATTACTAAGTATTTCAGGAAAGCGGCAAGGCTGCCGACAAACACTGAGATGACGTCTGCGCATCTGATAGAGGAGGTGTTGAACGGCGTGTCGAAGCGCGAGTATCTCAACGGGCCGCCCAAGAAGGGCGTCGAAGTTGGCGTCTTCGTCATCAAAAAGTCGATGAGTAGCTCCGGGTAGAACCTAAGTCTCAGACTCCCACCGATACAGCGCCGCGAGACGGGTGCGGCTTGGGAGCAGCGGTGGAGAAACGGGCTACTTTGACGGGCTGTCTGAGAGTGACTACGAGACCCGCTTGTGACGGATGCAGGAATGAGCGAGGCAAGACGGGACGATGAGACAGGTTTGGGTACGGATGGATGGCTATGAGGCATAGCAGTCACGGCGTTACGACAACGACAAACACAACCATCTTCCTTGTGCATGGACGAAAAAAAGCAGATGAGTATCGCGATACCCTTATTCGCATTGCATGGCGTGGCGTTCTTTCCTATTATTACAATTCGGGGTATTAAGGGGATATGGGTATGCAACAATTGGGGATATATATATTATTAATCAACGCATTCGACTGATGCTTTTCTGTCCGAGTTTATCGATGTCTTGGGTCGCGTGTGAAAGATTTGTTGTTGCGTGTGAATGTTGTTATGGATGAAGGTGTTGATATTGAGTTTGTTTTGGAGTCTTCGAGGACCAGGAAAGTCGTGGGTGCCTCTCCCCACGTGCCTTCCTTCCACAGCACAGCACACCATCTCTGCGTCATCCAATGACTTGAGTGACTCAAATTCTGTTCACGAAGTTCATACACACAACTCTTCGGCCCCCTGAGTCCTTTCGTATTTTCACCGCGCGTAACAATTTCCACGCTTCGCAGTAGGCTCATCGTCGGCCCCTTTATTTGAACGAATTTGCTTCGGAGCTCGACGCAAACTTGCAAGGCTTTGAAGGGCTGACGTTGTGCATAGACGTATCGGGTCGGTGACCGAAATACCGAGTAGCCGCATGTGGGTTTTTAAGCTTGATAGTCCGAAAGGCGAGCTGCCTCTGTTTGATTCCTTATGGCTTACAACACGACCCTGTACAGTGCATCTGAACGTAGCAACCCACAAGATTCTTTGATGGGCACATTTGCGAAGACCCGAGCCTCGAGCTTCGAAACCGGCACACAGTTGATCGGATGCACGCGCAATGTGACAGCGCAAGGAATGTTGTACAGGCTGCGGTGCCGCAGTAAGCATGTTCTGCACGCTCCAACAAGACACTTGGCGCTCCCCAAGGATTCACGCCAAGAGAGACGGGCAATGAGCATAGCGACAATGCGGACTCGATTGTCGGATGGATCCACAATTCGTGGAAAGACACCAATCAATATCAGCTTCACGAATCCTACCCAGTTGGGCGTCTTGCCAAGCGTCTTGTTGGCGCTGGTAAGGTGCAGCATGCTGTGATTGCAAGGCTGAGCAATATCTGCCAGGCCCCAATTCTGTACTACGATGACTATCAAGCTACGGCCCCTCTCTAAACATGATATTTCAGATTTCTGCGCAGTCTGTTCGCTCCATTTCGCATACAAAATTGTTTGCGCGATTCCAACGACCGTTTCTTCGCCCAACACGTCACGTCATGCACAGATACGAAGCGTGTTCATCACAAGCCGAAGGCGCCAATTCCGGGATAGGAGATGATGTCGCAAGGACGTGTGGGGACCACAATACGACATCACATTTGAGTTTGAGGTCTCCGACTCAAAATGGAGGCTCGGCTCCGCCAACAACGTCCCATGTTGGGCCTAGACACTCGACAGGAGCTGACTTGGAGAAGGATAAGTCAAACCAGCATAGGTCCACAAGCACATTTGATTGGAGAAAGGATGGGCGACTCCTGAATATCGTCCTGGGATTGTACTTCTTATGTATGCACAGGATCACGCTGCAATTCACTGGTAAAAGTTAGCTAACACTGTAAGCATCAATTCTGGCTGGCGCCCATTGCTTGTTCTTCCAGTACCTTGATGGCCGCATATTACGCCCTGATCTTGAACTTTCTTCCCACAAGACCACCATGGTTCCTCAAGGTTATGTCACGGCAACATCGTTCCTGCTTGTTACAGCATTTCGGGCTGCTCTAGTAGCAAGTGTAGGCATCTGTTACACGCAGTATCTGTGGGCAATCTTGCGAACGCGGGCTCTCAAGGTGGGGTCCTTCATTCTATTGACTGCCCCCTAATTCTCAATACTTAAAGAGCATAGGTCAGCCTGGTCGAAGATCTGTTTCAAATGCAGACGAACGCACTTCATCTTGCAAGTACTGGTATCTACGCGAAAACGCCAATACTAGCCGCAGTTGCTATCTTTTGTTGGCTGATACCTATTGCCACCGTTTATCCACCCACCACTTTGGTAGTCGACTTAATCGATGCACCGATGGAAACGCCACTGTACGTGCCGGTTTTCCACGCCAAAGATTACATGTATACAACACGTCCCTTGGCTTTGTCCAAAATAGAGTGTAAGGGCGGCCCCGAGGACTACCACTTTTCCCCCCTAAATCGAGATTGGCTGCAAGGAAACGCTTCGATCTTGAAGACATGCCGGTCGCGGTGGTCGCAGAATTCGCAAGGGTGGGTACCCCAGGTATCTGCGACGTGAAAGAATGCAATACCATTTCAAATGGAGTACAGATGACTGACATAGCCATATAGGAATAGGAAAGATTTCACTGACTTGACATACATCGCACGTCTGAGTCTAATTTCGGGCGAACTCGCCAACCTAGCATTGCCAAATGAAAGGAACACATCGTATGCAATCCAATTCTGGGGCACAACACTTGATTGTCAAGTCCTCAATAGGACGGTAGAGATGACTATTACTTCAGCGGAAGACTATTCTATGGCAAAGGAATTCGCACCGACGTGGGCAGTCAGGAAGTTCGATCGTCCCCGACAACTATGGTCAGATAACACTTGGAATCTTGGGTTGAACTCGACCTTCGAACATCCAAGATTCACATATCGAACAATTGTCCCCTCGAGCACTTATCGATACTTCCCCTGCGTGGACATCGCAAAGGGAGTCTCAGTCGCAGATCAATTAAACGGCAATGCCAGTCTTCCCGAGACTGGAACCCAAGTGCTCGTTGACGTTACAGATACAGTATGCCAGCCGGAGTTCACGGAATACACGTTAAACGCGTCTTTCGTCGGTGGTAGGCAGCACGTAGCCTATCATCTAGACAGTCAACAATCTACACCAGCATATTCAGAAACATTCGGAAACTTCAGTGGCAGTTACGAGCAATGGGTACACTTTTCAGACGCATTATCAGTATACTATGAGTATGCAGATAATTTCAATCAAGCCTTTGTCACTGGTGAAACAGCAGTCTTCAATTTTACCGACATCTCTACTGTACCGACACTCTATACAGCAAGCAATGGAACGATCGTGGAGACTTGTTCACTCAGTCGAAGCCCGATCGTGCTTGCAGAGACAGACGATTATCGAGACCCACGAACCAATAACCCAGTTACTCCCGAAATTTGGCCACTTTCCGTCTTTGAACGTGATGCTCCACGGAACAGCGACGGCAATCTCCGAGCGGTCGATTACCCTTACTTCGATACAGAAATGGCCAATGAACTCCTGGTAAACACCACAATATCAGCGCTATCCCTCAAAAAGACTTGGGATACCGTGAACGGGACCGTTACTCGGGCTTTCAACATCTACCGCTTCCACAACAAAGTTGCATTCTTCGTTCCATACGGCCTATCTCTAGGACTGGCAATCCCCATTATCATACTAGGGCTCGCAGCCTTCTACACCAAGAACAACAAAACCGACGCAATAACCGGCGGCTTCCTACAACTTCTAATAACAACATCCGGACGAACACAGCTTGAAAAGCTTCTTACAGGCCCTGTCACTAACGGCGGGCGCAAGAACGTGACGGATGAGCTCAAAGAGGCCGAGATTACTTTCGGAGAGCTTATCGAATCTGACTCAGAAGGTAAAAGATGAACAGATCCTACTACAATCAGAAGCTGACAGCGGAACAGACACTCCCCTCCTCAACAGCACTCAACATGACGAAGACGCAAGTAGACAATCAGAAGCAGACCTTGGCAGAGAAAAAGAAACACAAGAGAGAAGAGTAGGCTTTGGACTTGTGCAGGAGGTCAGGCGGCTCAATGTCAAGCCATTAGACTAGGGAGACATTTATGGAGTATCAAATACGCATGTATAGGTATAATGTTTAGTGTCTGCCAGTAGATAGAAACAGAATAGAAGAAACAATTTATGGAGAATACGAAGGACATATCTATAAGACTGCAAGCCTCGCTCCACACTCGACTACGGGGCCTCGAACCCCCCATCTCTCCAGAATCATCTCTCGCATACCCAACCGATACCCAGAATCCCCTTTTGAACCTTACAAACAGAGATGAATAGAGTAGTCACAAATCGGGGGGTTCGAGAAAGACAGACGGTTGCCGAGTAGATTGATACGATAGTAAAAATGCATTATCTCTCATCTCGCTCCTCGTTCATATGCCCCATGTGTCTTTGCAATCGCCATAACATCCAACTCCAAACAACGAAAAGAAAGTAAAGAACACGGCCGTCTCAGACATACACGTCGTACAAATACAAAAGTCCGCCCATGCAAACAGAGAAAGAATCAAAAGCAAGCGACATAAAGCGCCAAGCCAAGATTGCCCCCAACCCCAATAACTCCAAAGGAGAAGAAAGAAGGATACCAAAAAACGCCCCCCGTTCAGTGAAGAACAACCCTGAAATCCCAGATGTATGCGCCCAAACCCCAACTCGACCCAAAAAGATCCCCTCACACTCTTCTTCACAGTGCAGTGCGTATCCACTCACTACTTCTTCCTAAACCCCCCAAACAACCCCTTGAACCCCCCCGACGAGCTCTTCTCCTCACCCCTCTTCCTCTCCCCGCCACCCGCCGTCGCAGTCCTAGACACCCTTCGTGACGACGGGGCGGCCGCCTCGTCCACCGTGGCCCTCCGACCAGATGCCCGGGGAATCCTGTCGTCGGAGTACGGCTTCGTGCGTGATGGCCTGCTGCTGCTGCTTGGCTCTTCTCTTTCCCTGCTGTACGCTTCTCTTTCCCTGCTGTACGCATCCCTCTCCCTACTGTACGCTTCCCTCTCCTTGTCCCTACTTCTGTTCCTGTCCTGCTTCGCCGGCTTCGCAGACTTCGCGGCACTGGCTTGCCTCGCTCTCTCCCGCTCGGCAGCCACGCGCCTGCTGACTGGTCTCTCACCGTTGTCGGACCCGGGCGCGACGCGCCTGTTGCGGTGGGGTCGCTCGTCGAGGATGGAGACGCGGCGGGTGCGGTGATGGTGGCGGTCGCGGTCGCGGTCACGATCGCGGCCAGACATGTACTCCGATCCGGAACTAACCCCCAAGACCGCGCCGGCGTCGTTGTCGGTGATGTAGGCGGGGGAGTCGACGTCCATGGGTAGGAAGGCAGGCTCCGGGACGGGCGAGTCCGGGGCGTGGAGTTGGCGCTCGACTTCCATGGTTGCGGTCTCCACGGTTGCGACGGATTTGGGGGCGGAGGGGGGAGGCGGCGGAGGAGCGTAGGTAGGGGCGGAGGGAGGGGGATCTTGGGTGCGGGCGGCGCGGCGCTCTTCTTTGCGC
Source organism: Phoma sp. YAFEF320 (assembly GCA_033444525.1). Taxonomy (NCBI): domain Eukaryota; kingdom Fungi; phylum Ascomycota; class Dothideomycetes; order Pleosporales; family Didymellaceae; genus Phoma; species Phoma sp. YAFEF320. The sequence continues at coordinate 523,201 of JAVLWG010000020.1, read as the reverse complement.
TGGTAGTAGGCGGCTTCTTCTTCGGCGGATCTGAAGCGCGAGGAGTGGTGCGTGTGCGAGTGGCGCCGGCTGCGGTGTGGGCGCTCGCCACGCTCACGGCTCTCGTTGGAGGACTGGTTGCTGCTGGAGTGCTGCTCGCGGTCTCGACGGAGGGCAGCGCTTGCGGGGGATTCAACGGCTTCAAGCGTCTCTGCGCGAGGGCGGGAGCGGGGTGTTGATGTGGGCTTTGCGGGAGATGTCGCAGGCTCGATCTTCGAACGCCCAAAGAGTCCTCCCAGGAAACTGCCGCGCCTGGGTGCTGGAGGTGCGGGCTGCGGAGCATTGCTCATGCGACGTATGGTACGTCGTGCTTCAGGAGCCTCGGGAGCGGGACTGGCTGAGTCCTCTTCTGCTGCTCGCCGTGCAGCGTCACGAGGAGCTTCGACTTCTCTACGTCGAGGCTTTGCTGCTTCGAGCTTTTCCCTTTCCCTTTCCGCACGCCGTTGACGTTTCGCTTCTCGTGCTTCCTCTTCGTCACGTAGAGCTTGCTCTGCTTTCTCCTGTTCTCGGCGTCTGGCCTCCTTCTCGGCTTCATGGCGAAGACGCCTCTTCTCGTGACGGGCACGACGGGCCTCTTCTTCTTGTGCCAGTAAGTCTGCTTTTTGTTGCCTGCGCTGCTCTTCTTCTGCTTGCTTCGCCGCTCGACGTTGCTCCTCTTCTGCTTGCTTGACCGCTCGGCGTTGCTCTTCTTTGGCTAACTTGGCCGCTTGTTGCTCTTCTTCCGCTAATTTGGCCACACGTCGTTGCTCGCGACGTAGGTTCTGCCGCTGTTGTTCTTCTTCCTGGGCCTTAGTCTCTGCTTCTAGTTGCGCGAGCTTCGCTGCACGACGTTGCTCGCGGCGCTTCTGTCGTTGTACTTCTTCCTCGTCCTGAAGTCTCGCAGCCTCTTCTGCAGCCAGACGTTCTTTCTCCGCACGACGAGCCTCTCGACGCTTTTGTCGCTCAAAGTCTTCATCAAGTACTGGTTCTACGGCGCGTCGCTTAGTAAGCTTATCTTCGGCTCTGCTCTCGCGGCGTAGACGCTCACTCGGGTACTCTGGGTATGCAGGCTCTTGGCTGTCGCGATGACGGTGGGAACGGTGCTCAGGATACAGAGAATCCCTTGCTGGGCTGCTTTTTGGCTCTGCCTCTCGTACCTTCGGTCTGCTTCCAGCAATGTCACGGTCTGTCGTGCTATCACGGCGCTTACTCTTGCTTTTGGGAGAGGCTGGGAGCAAAGCAGCACTGGGGAGATCTGACTTCTCTCGGGTACTGGCGTCACTCTCATAGCGGCGGTGAGAGTGGGTCTTGCTTTCACGACGCGAGTTGGAATGTCGTCGAAGCTTCTTTTCACGAGTCTCGGGAGGCGAGTCCACGACAGGAGCCCAGTCTTTAGTCTTTGGGGTGCCGCCAAGACTTGCTGCTTCGCTTCTAGGCACATGTTTCTGTCTTGAAGTGTGGACTGGTGGAGCAGGATCCAGCGCTTCAGTCGGAATCGCTCTTTCCATAGGAGCAGGGGGCTCGACAGCAATCGGCTCTTCGACGGGCTCTTCTGCGGCGATCTCCCTCACGGCAGGTTCTTCAACGGCAGGTACTTCGACAGCGCGTTCTTCCACAATGTCAACCAGCGTCGCTCTGTTCGCCACAGCTCCAACAGGAACAGCTTCAGCAGTAGCAAATTCAACTATTGTTGATTCAACTTCAACGGCTTCTGAGACTGCAGATTCAGGCGGAGCTGGCTCTGGTATAGCAGTTGGCTCTGGTTCAGCAACTGGCTCTGGTTCAGCGACTGCCTCTGGCTCAGCACTTGGCGCTGGTTCCACAATTTCTTCAGGGAGAGCAGCTTCCTGAGGTACAGTGACTTCCTCAGGTACAGCGACTTCCTCAGATACGACAACCTCCTCAGGTACAACAACCTCCTCTGGTGCAGCAACTGGCTCTGGTAAAGGAGCTGACTCTACATCAGCTTCTCCGGCTGCGTTCTCACCAGCCGCTGCGTCCTCAGTGGGTTCAGCGGCTGGAGGAGACGATTCAGCAAGGACATCGTCCGCTGCAGGAGTTTCGTCTGACGTAGTAGGAACCTCAACAGGAGCCTCTTCGACTGCTTGCGTAGGAGCTTCTGGTGTCGCCGCAGGAGGAGCTGGTGTGGAATCATCAGGGGCGGCTTCTTCCACTGCGGAGTTGGCTGGTGCAGGGTCTTCAGGGGCAGGTTCCACAACGCTTTCTGTCTCTGTCGGTGTGGTTTCTGCAGTAGCCTCAGGTTCCGAGACGGCGACAACCAAATCTGTGGAAGGGCTAGTTTCCTTGGAAGCTTCAGTTGTCAGAGCTTCTGTGGCTGCCTCCGACTCGGCTGAGGGTTCTTCGACGACCACATCGGTAGTTGCTGCAGGCTCGGGGACATCCGCAGGCTCGGAAATATCTGCAGGCGCAGCCTCAGTCGCCTCTGGCTGGTCTGACGTTTCCTCTACTACGGCTGCTTCAGTAGTCTCTTCAGCTACAGCAGCCGTATTTTCCGCGTCTCCAGAGGTAGACTCTGGAAGTACATCGGCTTTGACAGCAGGCTCAGGCGCTAAGACTTCTTCGGCGGCGGTGTCTACCTCGAGTTCTGCGGGTTTGGTTGAGTCTGTATGCTCCTCGGTGGTAATCTCTTCAGGTACAATAGCCTCTGGTGCTGACTCGATGTGCACATCGGTGGTTGCTACTGTCCCTGGCTCATCCTCGATCTCCTCACTAGTGCCACTCGCAGATTCCGAGGCGGCTTCCTCGCTCTGATTGTCGGTAGCGGGCTGCTCAGCAGGTAATGCGTCTACACTTGGTACTTCTGCAGGTGAACCTTCTACAGGTGGACTGCTCGAAACTTCTGCGACCTCCTCGACTGCCGCCTCACTGTCCTCTTGGGGCTTGCTCGGGACATTCTCCGTTTCAATGACTGGCTCTGCTACTGTCTCTACAGCGGGCTCGCTTGTTTCGGCGGTTGCTTCCTTGTCAGATAGATCTTCTCCGATATTCTCTGTAGATAGCACGTCCGTTGAAGTCTCTGCCTGAGACGCTGCAGGGGAGTCTTCAGGAGCGGGGTCACTGAGTGCCTCTATTCCTGGCAAAGATGCTTCTGAAGAATCATCTACGGAATCGGAGGTGCCTTCTTCGACATCGTCGACGACCGGTACTGCATCTTGGCTGGGCACTTCCGTATCGGTTGTAGTCGCCTCATCAACGGCTACTGATTCCGATGCGTCGTCTTTAGTGACTTGCCCGGGCTCGCTTGCTTCGTCGGCGGCAGTCTCATCAACCAGATCCTCGGTTGTCTTGGTGACGATTGCTGGCTCTTCTGCCACTTCTGCCGCCACAGTCTGATCGCTGGGTTGTAAGGGATCTGCTTCTGGCTCCGCTGCTTCAATTTCGGTAAGGTCAGCTTCAGTCGTATGTGCCTCGGAGTCTACCAGAGTAACATCCGATGCAGGTTCAGCAACGTCAGCGATTTGCGTCTCATTCGCTTCTGTTAGCTCGACTGAAGTGTCTTCCTCTTCATCAGTGTGCTGCTCTGGCTCCGCGGCATCGGCAAGAATGATTTCAGCAACTGGCTCAGCAGGCGCGACGACTGCAGCTGTGTCCACGACGTCGGCGCTTGCCTCACTCGCGGCTTCTTGTGGAACCGCTTCAGTAGCCTCCTTTGCACCCTCCTCTAACTGTTCCGACACCACTACAACATCGTCAGATTCGGCAGTCTCGGCAGCCGGTGCAGGGCCACTCTCATCAACCTCTTCAGTCGTTCGTTCGGCATCGGGCGTGGCTGTCTCTTCGGTCACAGTTGGAGGATGTGTCGCTTCTACTTCAGCAGTGATCTCAGGGTCGGGCTCTTGCGCAGGTTCCTGTTCGTCTATACTAGAGATGCTGGCCGGAGAAGCTACGCCTTCAGTCTCTGCAGGAACGTCGTCTGGTTTAGAAATCTCCGGGTCGGCAGACTGTGAAGATTCATCTGATGCAACGGTGATTTCGGACTCGGGCGCCATTTCTGGCTCGCAAAGAGCCTTCATCGCGGCAGCGACAAGGACGGGATCAGCAGGGGCTTCCACCTCGGCTTCCACTTGCTCCTCAGCTTCCTTCGAGACGTCCGATGATAAGATCCCTTCGGACTCTGCGAGCGGTTCATTTGCTGTTACTGATTCAGACTCTGCTTTGGCTGGAGATTCTTCGGCTACAGTATCGGATGTCTCCGAAACAGAAACCAGGCTCTCATCGGTGACCTCCTGCTCTTGATCTGAGGCATGAGCTTCGCCATTCGCTGAATCGGATTCTCCCTCTGTAGAGGCCTCAGCGCCAGGCTCCTCATATGATGCGGGGCTGTTAACAGTGGCCGGCTCGCTAGGATTTTCGTCTACAGCATCCGAGGTGGTACTGGCGGTCGGCTCATCTCCTGGTTCGCCAGGATTAGCTTCTACGATAGGAGTAGTCTTGTCGCTTGATTGCTCCTCTTCACTTTTGGAACTGCTGCTTGTGAGTTCAGAAACGACTGAGACGTCACTTTCTACAGCCGTCCCTTCGTCTGCAGCCTGCGCTATTGGAGGCTGTTCGCTGTCGTCGGTGTCATCGGTGGTAGCTACGGCGGCAACGTCTGTTGTTTCAATAGCAGCGATTTCTGAATCTTCATTGGATGCGACTTCCGGTGGGTCGGCGACAGATGTAGGTTCTTGAGGTGCGCTAGGCAGATCCACGAGTGCTCCTTCGGTATCTTGAAGCGTTTGGTCGTCCTCTGCAGGAGACTCTGCTGACATAGCTACACCAAGTTAGCTGTAGCCTCGCGACAGATCTGTGTGCAAGGCACTCTCGGCCGCATGGTCGCAGAACACGCCACCGGACATAAGATTGGAATGACAAGGACAAGACTCAACAGTGGTAGGACCAGCGTCAACGCAACCACTGTACTCGGTGGAACCACGTATGTCGCGGTTCTCGGTTGAATACGTGCATGCATTGCAGCCCAAAGACTGGCTCATCGACGTGTTCGCACGTGGTGATAAGCCGGGCCTGTGGGTGTTGTTCGAACGCTATGCGGGGCGGCCAATCAGAGGCCTCCAGCGCACTCGCAGGCTCCACCACTTTCCCTTTCCAATAGCACAAACATAAAATGCTGGAAGCGCAATGGGGAGCGATAGGGGGTGGTAATATGTAGAATCGTACATACCTGGATCATCTCGAGGCGCCTCAATAGGTGCCGCTGATTCGGTCTCATTCTTAGCATCCGCCGCGTCAGCCTGCGGGTCTTCCTTGCTCGTATCGGCCGACACGTCGGATGTGTTGGAATTTGCGTCTCCAGTTTTGGTCATGGAGACTTCCGAGGGCTCATCAGCGTCGCTGGCGTCCCATTCGTTACTGCTTTCTTCGTCACTATCAGCGTCTGTATCGTCGCCAGTTGTCGAGGAATTCAGTTCGGTCGTAGGGTCTGTAGAGCTGACTACCGCATTGATGTCAACATCGACAACAGATATCGGTTCAGCCTCTGAAGATGCGGTCGCAGATGGCTCGGCGTTCGTAGCTTTATCAGTTTGATCGGCTGAAGGGTCTTCGTAAATCTGTTCCTTGGTTTCAGTGGGCCCCAGTGCCGCTTCTTTGCTCGTGCTATCTTGATTCGTGATTACCTCTACTTCTGGTGCTTGTTCTGTGGAAGCATCAGTATGAGCCTCATCTTGCGTTTCGGAAGTCATGGCTTCTGCTTTTACAGCCGCGCCCACGGTATCGCCCTCAGTTGGAGAGGAGACGGGCGCGGTAGTCTCAGCCGCGATCTCTGAACTCTCAGGGACGACGTCTTCTTCTCGACTGGCTTCAACAGAAGTAGCTTCGCTCTCGACGAAGCTGATATCGGTATCTCCAGAGGTTCCGGCGTCATCGCTACCTTCACCTGTGCTTTCGCTCTCGGCTGAAGGCTCAGCAGCTGGCTCAATGATGACTTCGATAGCAGGCTCAGTAGCGATTTCAGCAGCAAGAGGCTCGGTGTCGTCTTCTTTGGATACGATAGCTGAATCTCCGGCACCTTCAGATACTGTCGTTGCAGCGTCACTAGGGCCATCGTCCTTTGCAACGTCTGGTGATACAGCTTCTGGAGCTTCAACGATTGCCGATTCCACTTTGGGAGTAGATGCGTCTTCTGTAGTTGGCGGATCTGAAGCTTGTGCTGAAGCTTCCTCTGTTGATGATCCCTCGGCGGACGCTACTTGATCTGCCTTCTCACTTTCATCAGCTGCAGCTGGTTCTTCTGTGACAGGTGCATCCTCAGCCGCAGTCCCCTCTGCACTTTGGGCAGCCTCCTCGATCAGAGTCTGCTGTTCGCTCGCTGTAGGAGTAATTTCCGCAGCAAGAGCTTCTGTATCGATCGGAGCTGGCTCTTCGATGGCCGCCTCGCTGTCTAAAACTTGTGGCTCATCTGAGGTCGCTTCCTTAGCGTCGGATGCCTGCACCTCTGCTGGAGCTTCTTCTTTCTCACTTGTGGATGTGGGTGCGATAGAACAGCCACTTTCCGCAGCGGAGGCTTCCTCGGTCGCATGTTCCACGACTGTAGGTGTTTCCTCAGCCGCCGGCGGCTCTTCGATTGCAGAATTTACCTCAACCTCAGGTGTCTCTTCGGCCAAAGGAGGCTGTTCAGTTGCTGGTGCATCTTCAGCTTCAGATGTGTCGTCGACTGCAGGCGTAGCTTCTTCAGTAGGTGGATAGTCTTCTGCAGGTGTCTCTTCAGGCGCAGATTCAACCTCTTCTACAATCTTCTCTTCAGGTGCAGATGTGACTTCTTCTGCAGATGTTGTTTTAGGTGCGGGCTCTTCAGCTGCCGGTGGTGCCTCTTCAGGTGTCGACGCATCCTCAGTTGCAGGCGCGTCAGTCGACGCAGGAGCATCCTCAACTTTAGGTGCCTCCTCACTTGGAGGTGTGGCCTCTTCAGGTGCTGCAGGAGTCTCTTCAACTGCAGGAGTCTCTTCAGGTGCAGGAGTCTCTTCAACTGCAGATACCTCTTGACTCTCGGGATTATCTTCTGTTGCAGGAGTCTCTTCAACTGCAGATGCCTCTTGACTCTCGGGATTATCTTCTATTGCAGGTGCTTCTTCAGCCACAGGTGCTTCTTCAGCCACAGGTGCTTCTTCAGCGGGTTCAGCTGCTTCAGTCGCAGGCGTCTCCTCAACCACCGGTATTGGATCTGTTGATGGCGGCTCTGAAGATGTTGTCTCTGCGTCAGCAACTGCGATCGACTCAGTACCAGGCTCAACTGGCGCAGTGCTTTCAGTCGAGGAGGACTCAGGGGCGACAGGATCGGCTTCGATGGCTTTTTCTGCGATAGGTTCCTCGGCTGGTGTTGCTTCGACAGGCGCCGCTTCCTCCACCACGGGCTGAGCATCTTCTGCAGGTTGCTCTTCGGTGGGCTGCTCTGCGGGTACAGCCTCTGCGGACGAATCTTCTGTAGGCGGACTTTCCGCGGCAGGCTCTTCAGCAGCGGGCTTTTCAGCAGCGGGCTCTTCAGCAGCGGGCTCTTCAGCAGCGGGCTCTTCAGCAGAGGTATCTGGGGCGGCGGACTCTTCGGCAGCTGGCTCTGGCGCAGGTACATCTTCTGGAGTGGCTCCCTCAGCAGGCGGCTGTTCTACCGGCGGCTCTTCCGCAGCTTTATCTTCGGCTGCAAACTCCTGTGCAGGCACTTCCTCTGCCGGTGCTTCTGCTGATGCCTCTTCTGCGGGCGGTTGCGTTGCGGGAGTCTCCTCCGCAGTCGACGCTTCCGGTTCTGTAGCTGCAGCAGCTTCTACTACAGGGGCAGTTTCGGCAGTTATGCTTGGCTCTTCTGTGACTTCTGTGGAGTTGTCTGAGGGCGTTCCGGCGGACTCTGCGGTTATGGCGCTTCCAGCAACCTCTGAACATGCGTCTTCATCCTCCACGACAGATCTGTCCTCGGCTTGTGGAGTCTCGTTTGCATCGCTCCCTTTCCTGTGCTTCTTCCTGTGCTTCTTGTGCTTTCCGTCCTCAGATTTGCTGGACTTTTTTTTGGACGAGCCGGAATGGTCCTCTTTGGAAGATGCATGCTTGTCGTCCTTTGTAATCGATGAGATTGACAAGATGGACCCGCGCCGTTCCTTTTTCTTGCTTTTCTCGTGCTTCTTCTCTTCCTTGGGCGAAGGTGGTGCCGGTGGTGCTGGTGTGGCTTTGATGCGGACAAATGCATTAACCTTCCCCCCCTTAGTACCAAGCTTCCACTTATCCTTGTCGTCCTTTTTCTTCTTCTTCACAATGCTCGAGGAGTCTGCATCTTTCGTGTCAGAAGCAAAGTGGACGGACTTCTCCTCATGAGGCTTGGGGGATTTTGGGGGCTCTTGAGCTGCCGGCTCGGACTCACCATCCTTCTCACCATCGTCGATAACGGGTTCTGGTGTCGTGTCCTTTGGGGTCTCGGGTGGTGGAGGCGGAGTCGATGGCACTGGATCACATTCGACTGGAGCAGTCTCGACTGCAGCTACTTCAGGGGCAGGCACGGCCTCAGCAGGTTGGTCTTCGACTGAAGCTGGAGTCACGCTGTCAATGCTTCGTGTATACGGGACGGTCTCTTCGATCTTGGTGTCCTCAGGTGTTTGTGGAGGGGCCCACTCTTCTGATGGAGGAGCCGGCTCCGTTTCTGCGGCGAGCTTCTCGGGTTCAGTCGCTTCAACTGTCACATCTGCCACTACAGGCTCAACTTCGGACTTGGGCTCAGGAATCACCTCATCAGTAGTTTGCGGAGCCTCATCTGTTGATGTAGCAAGAGCAGGATCGGCCGGTGCTACTTCTGCTGGTGATGCTTCTGCTGGTGGTGCTTCTGCTGGTGGTGCTTCTGCTGGTGGTGCTTCTGCTGGTGGTGCTTCTGCTGGTGGTGCTTCCGCTGGTGGTGCTGGAGCCTCAGCCGGTGATGCTTCAGCTGGTGATGCTTCTACTGGCGGGGCTTCTATTGGTGGAGCATCGACCGGCGGCGCGTCCTCTGGTGGTGATGGTACCTCAGCTTGTGCGTCAACTTGTGGTGTTTCTGGTGCTGGCTGTTCGGCCGGTGCTGCTTCGACTGCTGCTGCGTCCGGTGGTGCTGGAGCTGCTGCATCCTGAGCATCTGGCTGTGTCGCTTCGGCGGCACTCGGAGGTTCTGGTGCCTCAGGCAAGTCTACAGGCGCACCTCCATCGTCTGAACCTATGGTAAGATAACTTCATCATGGCAAAAGGCAGTCAGTCATACCGGAGGCTTCATCATCTTCGCTTTCAGCATTGCCGTAGCTATAACTGACACCAGGAACCCTATATGTGTAACCCGGCGTAGGCGGTGCGAATCGTCTAACAGGCGTTTGCTGTGTATTAGTAGAGTAATATGCTTGGCCTGCTGTACTTGCGCCTGTGAAAGGGTTTATCCATGGCGAGTAAGAGACATTAAATCCGGGACCGGCCATGGTCGGACAGACCAACTAGCGTAGCCGTTCGAGATCCGGAGGCTCGACAATACAGATTGTGCGACGTGCTATATTTGATGTCTTCTCCAATGCATTGCGGTGTAGAACAAACGGCAAGTACGCAATGGCGACATGAGATGTGGGGTGAGTAGATCAGATTGCGGAGAGACGAATAGAAAGCGGATCACTCAGAGCAGCACCACGAATTTGTGGAGGTGCGTTGTGCGTGGCTTAATGGCAGTAGGTTTGAAACAGAACGCTCCAATTGACGAAGCAGAGGTGCATGGCAACGTCACAAGACAGGTTCCGGTAAAGACGCTGAGATATGCAACCCAGTGTCGCGCAACTTGTCGAAATTCAAAGTGGCCTGCCACCCTAGCCAGCCTCACGTTGGCAGCACACGGACGCATGTTGGGAAGATGAGCTTGGCCTGTGCTCGCTATTGGACCACGTAGGAACACATCGTTCGCTGAAGCTGAGAGAATTTGAGCCCGAGAGGTGGGTTCTGCGACGGAGGCTTCCGCCCCAATTGGCCCACCGCCCAGCTTAGCTGCTTGAGGCTGCAGACCAGCTCGCCAGCACGAATCGTGATGCAGCATCTGCTGTAACCCGCGGCGGCGTTTGGACGCCGCCAGCGGGCGGTTGCGCGCGTGGGGAATGGGGACTTGTCGACCAAGCGTAGCGAGCCACCGGTCCTCAATATCGGCGGCCCAAGGAAGGGTCGCGACGCAGGGACGGGCAGAAAAGCGTGCCGACTAGAGGCCAAAAGGTGATGGTGTTGATGGGGAATTGTGACGTGTAAGGTGGGTGCGCCGCACTAGCATCTCAAACAGGCATGACTCTCTACGATTCATTCATCGAGAATACTCATCGCGCCGACCCGCGTAGTCCCTTTGTTCCACCAGCTTCCCAGTGCACGACGTAGGACAAGGAGGTAATAAGTACCCGCTGACATGTCCAAGGGACTTCTTTGTGCAACAAGATACGCTCAATTGTAGTCAATGGTGGTGAAGAGAGTGTTGCATGGCCGGTCCTCGTATATTACCTGATATCGATGATCGGGGCGATGACGTGCAGTCTGCAATCGCGGCGTGGAGTCGCAGCGGCTATCGAGGGTAAAAGCAATAAACGAGTGTCGAAGGCTGCGGAATCGTGAGCGAATGCTGGAAGAGTACGTGTCCGACCATGACTGCAGAACATTGCCACAGCGCGCTGCAACCCGAGGGGAAGACGGTGTTGCCCAACATACTCGCTCCCGCCAGGGGAAGCGAGTGCAGTGGTTGTTCTGGAAGCAATCTATTTCTTTTTACCTTGATTTATCTTGGGCGAGACTTTGGAAACGTATATACTATCTGTACTGTTTGAGAGTAAGACACGGTCTGCAGAGATTGAAGGTAGCAAATGAACCATGTTCAGTACATTGCTTGTAGCTCTCACATGTGAATTACTGAGGCAAGGGACGACTGCTTAAGCAAGATGCCTAGATCCTGTGTACAACATTGTGATGCACGCACGTTAATGCCTCGCAAGGCTGTAGATAAGCTTGACACTGGGAAGCCTGCATTCTTGCCAGCTCCAACAAGATATGCGGTATACAATTATCAAGAGGCGAAGTTTAGTCGACCAAAGTATTTGTCTCTGAAGATGTGTGTTTGCTAGACTGCGCCAATCGTAGTTGAATGCTCGTGGCCGGAATAACTTCCTGCATCTTGCCGAGTGATTCCTTGACCTGACAAGGTATCTCATATAGCACCCTATCAGGTCCGAGCGATCACCGAGTACCCTGGAAGGCTTTGATTTTAAAGGTGCAGACAGCCAATACAGCGAGTAGATGGTCTGAAATTTTCGATAAAGCTTCATAACTACAGAATACACACCAATCAGATCATCAGCTTCAAGATCTTCTCTCGTCCTCACAAAGTGCTCCGTGGCCGCTCGGACCTGGGGGAGTGCTGTACAATCTTTTTGCTGCTTCTCCGTTGGTAAACAGAAACATGAGTCCTGAAGAAGCTTTTCTTCACAATAGGTCTTTGCAATCGTCAAAGTAAAGATCTAAATGGACCTAGATGTTTTTGTTGTTTACAACCACATCCAATATATCCAGTCTCTATTCCCACCCCTCCCTCATTCCCAAATCACCGTATCCTCAGAACCCGCCTTCGAAACCCCCTGATCAATCTCCTAACCACCCTCCGAAACCATCCACAAACCCGGCTCTCCCTCTTACAAACACCCTTCCCCGGATCCTCTTCCACTTCTACTCCTATCGCCCTTGCAAACACATGCCTCGCCTCCGCATCCATCCTCGCGGCAACAACGCACTTGGCACAGCCCAAACTACGTACATGCACAGGAACACTACGCAGGTTCTCCACACATACATAGACCTCTATCCCCTCCCAGGCCGGCCTATCAAGCGCAACCCACGAACTCATGTGTATGGTCGGAGGCATCCCTTCAGCAGTTTCTAGAGATATCGATGGAGTACCTTTGTTCGTGTCGTCGGCCAGTAGAGTGACACCGGTGTGAACTGGGTCGCGTGAGGACATTTCTGGGGAGGTCGGGGTGGTGCAGAGGGATGCAAGGTCTTTGAGGAATTGGCGATCGGTGTTGGTCTCGGTGTGGCTTAGGACCATGTCGAGGAGGAGGGAGGCTTCTACGTGGCGGCTGGTCCTTATTGGGGCGGTCGTCTTGGGGTGGGAGGTGAGTTTTGTTCCGCATTTTTCGCAGACTGTGGTGGTCTGGGGTTTGGTGTTGGAGCAGACGGGGCACCGATGAGCGGGGGATGTGAGGGAAGTCCTGGTGTCCATGATTTTGTTTTGAGGCGAGTGAGGTATCTTAAACGCTGTTGTCGCGGATGCTCAGAAATACGAGATTTGATAGAGACGGTACAGACGCCATTGTTGAGTGCAGTTATAGATCTTCACTTTGCTCATGTATGGTTCATCGCTCTACTCATCTGTGGTTCAGGGCCTTACAGCCATGTCTATGACTGGTACGGCGACGAAGGCCCCAATGATGTTGTGTTTGATGTTGGCGTGCATTTTTGACGATTGTAGGGTCGCTATTGCTGTCTTAACTCGTCATTGAGCGCTAGCGCCGTAGGGTGACAAGAAGGGAAGCCACAGTCAAAGAGAACTACCTCGACACTGGCTCTTCATTTCTTTTCCACTCATCTCTCACTTTGCATTCCAGATTTGTGTACTGGTGTGTGTTCAATTTACTCCTCCAAGCTTCGTGCACCGAGTCCTCGCACACTGTCGCTATGACCGCGCTCCCAGCGACACAAACAGAAGCAACACCTCTCACCAAACCTCGTATGTGGCAACTTCCAACCACCATTCTACCAAGCCTCAAACAGCCCACTAACTCATACAGACGACTGGGGAATCTACCTAGTCACTGCAGCACTGAAATGCACCACTGACGACCGACTCGGCTCTACCTACCTGACCGCTGATGACGCGAAGCACGGTATCTTGAAAACACTCAACTATCTCGAGGCTCACGAGGAGTACGAGTGGCCTGAGTTCACTGGCTACGTCTTCAGCTTCGATCAAACCATGCGGCTGCGCAGAAGTATTGTAGGTAACGTCTACATGGCTTTGGAGCGAGCTGGCCATATCAAGCTCGGTGTGCCTGGTACTCCGGATAGCTCTGCTGAGTCTCGCCGTGATCGGGCTTTGAATGGTGGGCCACAAATTCTTCTGTTGAATGAACTCAGTATTGACTGACTATGCCTAGGCAGTAGACGCATTCATCGCCGAAAGCGTCTCTGCAGACGAGAAGCAGAGGTCGATGAGGATGCAATGTCTGAGGATCCCGATGCCTTCCACGAAGACTACCTTTTCCTATACGGCGTCTTGAGGGACCTTGCGCAACGCGCAGAAGTCGACATCGAGAGCCGCGTGAAGAAGTCGTGCACCAGACTCGAGCTCACCAATATCCTTCATGATAGCCTTGTGAAGCACTGGAACGGCCCCTACCGAGAGGACCCTGAGCTCTCCGAGACTCTGAAAGAAATGGCAGAGGTTTGGGAGCAGTACCAGAGGTCCAAGCCTCCACAGTCCAGCCAGCGCGAGCGAGCCTCAACCCCACGCCCCTCCCCGGACGTGCCTCGGACATCGCCCGCTGTTGCTGCTAAACAGATGTCTAAGGGAGCCTCTGTTCCGGCCACGAACCGCCCTCCCTGGGATAAGCCGCGCTTTACTGCTGCTAACGACCAGTGGGCCAACACCAACACACTTGGCTGACGCATACGCGAGGGACATTGGAGGGGCGCAAACCTCACCGTCATACATGGATACGAAGTATACGATAGAGTTCAACAGCCACATCACAAGACCCCGGTCCGTTGTGGATATCTCAGGAGCTATAAATCTTCGGAACCTGCGCCAAGCAGTGTTGAAGGGCTTCGAGAATGAGCATCGAGAGAACAATGTCCGGAAAACAGTATCACATCCTCACATAGCTAGTCAGCCAATTCGCATATAATACCATCAAAAGTGCCACACCACCGAATCCGACCCTCTGCTCGACTCACTATACTCCATCTCATATCACAAAACAACCCACTCAACCCCAACAACCCACTTCTCCCCCTCCCCTCCTACACTGACGTCCCACAACGGCGCCCGAATCCCCACCACATCCCCAACCCTGACCCTCGTCCCGCCTGCGCCTCTGCCCCTCCCTCCCGCTCCCCTTTGTCCCGCAAGCAACACGCGAATGCCGAAATCCTCTCCCCCCACTGCACGCCCGAGACCGGGGAGGTTCTGTGCAAGGCGTGAGGTGTTGTACAGCGCCGGCTCCGTAGTCGCGGTGGCGAGGAGGTGGGTGGCGGGGTGGACTTGGACTTCTTGCTGTATTTCTTCTTCCTGTTGTTGCTGGGCGGTATGCGAATGAGGGTGTGAGTGGGAATGGGAATGGGAATGGGAATGGGAGTGCAGAAACCCCGTGATCCGCGCGCGGAGACGCACGCCTTTCTCCCTCTCGCTCTCCCTCTCCCGCGCTGTGTTTGTAAAAGTCGCAGCAGTGGCAGCGGCTTCTACTAACCACCCCTGCACCGTCTGCGCCAGGCCGCCGGGCACGAAGCGGCCTGTTCTGCGGCTTGGGCTGAAGATCTCTGGGAGGTTGAGGGTGGGGTCTAGTGGGTTGGCGGGATTGGGGGAGTAAGGGAAGGCGGAGTGGGGAGTGGATGGGTGGGGTGGGAGGAGGAAGGCGGCGCTGGGCCGCTTTTTGGAGGTGGTGAAGTTGGGGGTTGTGGTTGGGAGAGAGGGGTTGTTGTTGAGGGGATGGGGTGGTCTGGCTGGCGTGGTATAGGGCGCTGGGATGCGGAAGCGGTGGGGGGGTTTTTGCGCGGTGGGAATGGTGGTTGTGGGTATGGTGGTGGTGGTGGTGGTGGTGGTGGTGGTGGCAGCAGCGGGTGTTGAAGGCGTGGGCGTGGAGACGCGACGCCGTTTCCGAGGCGGGGTGAAGAGGAGGTCTGTCTCCTGGTCCTCCTCGTCCTCCCCATCCTCCTCATTCTCGTCGTGTGGACTAAGCTGGTCCGAGGTTGGCGCAGCGCCGTATTCCTCCTCCAGGTACTCTTCTTGTGTCTCCTCATCCTCCTCCTCCGCAGCAGAACCGAACATGGCCTCATGGTGCTCCACAGACTGTACGACATCCGCCCCTGCCTCTTCCTCTTCCTCTTCTTCTTCCTCGAACCCCGTCAGTCCCAGCGGGGGACTCGACTGCGACGTCTCCTCGATACTCTCCACCCTCGCCAGTTTCCCACGCACCCTCGCTCGCACTTTCACATGCGATGTATGGCCTTCCCTCGCGAGGTGGGTGTCTGTCTGCGTCTCTGCGCTCGAGCTGCAGTCCTCGACGCGGTCGGGTGCGCGGGGCGTGGGTAACGTCGTGTTCAATCCCGTACTCAGGCCATTTCCACTAGCGATAGCAGCAGCACCGACGCCATTCCGCTGCCCCGGCGCAATGAGGAATCTCTTTACCGGGGCTGGGGGTTTCGCGGGCGGGAATTGGGTTGTGCTTGGGTTTGTGGTGGTGGCGGTGGCGGCGGGAGGTGGTTGTGCGCTGAGATTGAGGGCATGGCGGAGGTTGGACTTGGGTTTGGCTTTGTGTTGGTGTTGGTGTTGGTGTTGCTGTGCTGCTGAGGAGGTTGAGGCTGCGGCCGGGGCTAGGAAGCGGTGCGGTGATGGGTGCGCGGCTGGCATTGTGGGGGAGACATGGGGTGTTGCAGGTGAGACTGGGTTTTTCAGACGCTGGGTGGGCGAAGTAACGAACGAAGTAGGATTGGACGTGTTGGGGTTGATGTCGGTGGAGTGGCGTTGGATGGGAGAAGCGCGCGGGGCACGCGGTGTCAGATGACGTCGATTTCAGGAGGATGAATGTTTGTATTATTTTGGTTGTGACACTATGGCAGTTTTTGCACATAATCCTATCTATGCCTGACTTC
The DNA here is from genome assembly GCA_033444525.1 of Phoma sp. YAFEF320. Classification (NCBI taxonomy): domain Eukaryota; kingdom Fungi; phylum Ascomycota; class Dothideomycetes; order Pleosporales; family Didymellaceae; genus Phoma; species Phoma sp. YAFEF320. Next base: position 507,295 of record JAVLWG010000020.1, on the reverse strand, counting down.
CGCCTTGAGGACTCAGTCTCTGAGGTGCCGCTGCTCTGTTGGGCTTTCGTAATGAGGCTGCTCTTGCCGTCAGGTTTTCCCGGGGTGCATGTCGTGTGCAAGCACGAGATCCCACTGCTCCTACTCCGGTTCCAATCCCAGCCTGCTTGGCAGATGCACTCGTCGTAGTCTACGATCTGCCGAGAGGCTTCAATGTCTCGAGATCTTGAAATTCAGCCTTCCTCCTACCATGGTAGGGGTGATGGTGGGCCGGCGAGAAACGCATCAAACTCTGTTCCAGGCATGGGTATCATTGTGCTAGAACTCGGTGCGCCTGGATTGCACACAAAAAACAAAACCAGATCGCCAACTACACGGCACCAGCACGTCGTCGCTCCAGAATCTGCTGCTTGAGGCCCTCGGCGGCAACCTCAGTCTCCAGCACGCGGCCAACGCCCTTCTTCCACGTCTCCTCTAGCGTCTTGATCTCGCCATGTACGCTCTCCTGCTGCGTGCGCCGCAACGTCTCCACCTCCTCGTGCTGCTTCCTTGTCTCAGCCAGCTCCGCCTCGATCTCCTTGAGAATATCCTCAAGCTGCGCATTGCCCACCAGCCAGGCGTTCTTGCCAAACTTCTCCAGCAGCCCCAGCTGCGTGAGGCGACCCTGGACGTACTCGGAGCTTGTGTAGGCCTGCTTCAGCGCGCGGTTCCATTTCTGCAGCAGCTCGGGCCTGTCCTCATCACTGGTCGGGTTCGTGCTTTCTGGCGCCTCAAGGTCCTCGTATCGCTTCAGGTCGATGCCAGACAGCTTCGACGCCGGGTTCCCGTCCAGACGCGCATGCTCGCGCTCAATGAAGTCGGAGAAGCGTGGCGTGTACTGCGCCGCGGCGATCAGGGCCGGGTGGAGATCCGATGTGTTGACGCCGGCGCTCCTGATGTCGGCGACGATGGCTGCGCGGGCTGCTGCCAGCCCGGCCTCGTCCACCTGCGTGTCGACGTCTGCAGCAGCGAATTAGCTTTGGGCAGGCTCGGAAATATTGTTCACGCGCGCAGTTTGCGCCGGGGTGCTGGAAGCGAGCAGCACGAGGAAGGCAGGTAATTTGGACGTACAAGGAAGAGAGTCATAGGATTCGTTTATCAGGGGCATGATTGCGGTGCTGGTTAGGGTTGGGATATTGGGAGATATTGGCTGCGCTGCGGAGAGAAGGGTGCTGCGAAAGCAAGTCGCTAGCGCCGTGCCCGTTTCCAATCGCCGCTCGTCTTCCCCGGCCAGCTTCAGCGGAGCATGCCCAGAAGGAGACCAACGTCATGCACCCCGCGCGATACAGCTCTGTGATAACCCGGACCTGCAGCACCGCCCGTATCACCTTTGAATGCGACGGAGGCCTATCACTGATCCCATTGCCCTTGCAGTTGTGTCTCCCATGTGAAGCTGTGCAGCGCGAGCGCTATCTGCTCTGCGACGTGACGTACTGTATATATCAAGGCGATTCGCCGCTACCACCATGCATCTCGTCGCATTGCCGCACACTTCCGCCTCCGCCACCGACTGAGGACGAATGTGAATGGCGCGCTCACACATCGCCGTCGCCTTTGGCGCGGCCTTCATTGCGATATTGATTGTTGGACAGCTCGTCGTCAATCTTGGGTTCCCAGCCAACGACTTCTGGCACCAGAGGCTGGATCACAGCTATGACAGCGTCCAACAGGACTTGTTCATGAGCACGAAGCAAGATGGAGGTCAGGTCGCAGATCCGTCGCAGTACCTCATTGGCGTGGGGAAAGCAGACATCACTGGGTAGGCTGCTGCCTGAACGATATCATAAATGACGATACTGATTTGGTAGTCCGGTCGTCGAGCTGAATCTGATGGGCTACGCCAATTCCTCGCAGATTGGAACCGGCCTCCGCCAGCGCATTTACTCACGTGCTTTCATTGTAGGCAGCCCAAACGCCCCCAATGAGCGTGTTGTGTACATGGTGCTGGACACGCAGTCTGGAGACACTGCCATCCGCAACGGCATCCTGGAAGGCCTCCAGAACCTGGGATCTGAGTACTCAGTCTACACCAAGGACAATGTGGCCGTGACAGGCACACACAGCCACTCCGGCCCAGGCGCATGGCTCAACTACCTTCTGCCCCAGATCACCAGCCTTGGCTTCGACAAGCAGAGCTACCAAGCCATCGTCGACGGCGCCGTTCTGTCCATCCAGCGAGCCCACCAAAGCCTGACACTGGGCACTGTCAGCGCCGGCAGCGCAAAGATCCAAGACGCCAACATCAACCGCAGTCTCTTCGCCTACCTGGCCAACCCCGCCGCAGAGCGAGCCCGGTACACAGACGATGTTGACAAGACCATGACACTGCTTAAATTCACCCGCTCCAGCGACGGCAAGGCCATGGGCATTTTGAACTGGTTCGCCGTCCACGGCACCAGCATGCTGGGCAACCAAACCCTCGTCTCAGGCGACAACAAGGGCGTAGCCGCCTACCTGTTCGAGTCCGCCATGGCCTCCTCCTCTCTCGCGGCTCCTGGCTTCGTCGCCGGCTTCTCCCAATCCAACGTCGGCGATACCTCCCCCAACGTCATGGGCGCCTACTGCGAAGACGGCACGAACCAGCAATGCCGGCTCAACGACAGCACCTGCGCAAACGGCAAGTCGCAAGACTGCCACGGGCGCGGCCCGTTCTTCGGGCTCAACGACGGCGGCGCCAAATCGTGCTACGAGATCGGAAAACGCCAGTCTGACGGCGCCCTGAGCATCTTCTCCAGCGCCTCCTTCACCCCGCTCTCCGGCAACATCCGCTCCTTCCACACATTTGCCGACTTCTCCAACTACACCGTCTCCCTTCCCAACGGCACGCTGGCTACCACCTGCCCGGCCGCCATGGGCAACAGTTTCGCCGCAGGAACAACCGACGGGCCTGGGGCTTTCGACTTCGTCCAAAACGACCCGGGGGCACCTCAAAACCCGTTCTGGAACGTCGTCGGCTCCGCCATCTCTCCCCCCAGCAAAGCGCAACGAGCATGCCAGTACCCGAAACCCGTGCTGCTGAACGTGGGGCAAGCAACCACACCCTACCCGTGGTCCCCCAACATCGTCGACGTGCAAACCCTGCGCATCGGACAACTCCTCATCGTCGTGTCACCAGGCGAAGCAACAACCATGAGCGGCCGCCGCTGGCGCGAAGCCGTGCACAACGCCGCAAAGTCCTCCATCCTGGCATCCAGCGCCAGCGACCCCATCGTCGTCCTCGGCGGGCCCGCAAATACATACTCGCACTACATCGCCACGCAGGAGGAGTACGGGGTCCAGCGGTACGAAGGCGCGTCCACACTGCACGGGCAGCACACGCTCGCCGCGCACATGAACGCCTCGTTGACCCATCTCCCCCTCCTCTCCGACTCCAACACCTCCCCCATCCCGGCGGGCCCAAGTCCGCCTGATAACCGCGACCGCAGCTTCAGCCTCATCACGGGAGTGGTGTACGACTCGCCCGGTTTGGGCCAGAAATACGGAGCTGTGAAAACTGCACCCGCTGCTTCGTACCCTGTCGGTAGCACCGTGCGCGCCGTCTTCGTGGGCGCAAATCCGCGCAATAATCTCCGTCTCGAAGGGACGTATGCAGCAATTGAGAAGGCCGCAGACAACGGTGTCTGGACACAAGTCCGAGACGACGCGGACTGGGACGTCGTCTTCAACTGGAAGCGTGTGAACGGGCTCACGGGGACGAGCGAAGTCACCATCGAGTGGGACACCAGCATCACTTCACCGCCGACTGGCACGTACAGGATACGGTATTACGGCGACGCGAAGGCGTTGGGGGGGAAGATCACTGCGTTCGAGGGGGTGACTGGGGGGTTTAGCATCGTGTAGCGTAGTGTAGTGGAGGTGTAATAGGTTGTGTGGGGAGACGGGTGTAGTGTATGCAGCAAGTACTTCCTAATTTGTGAATGAGAAAGGTCAACGGCGGTATGGACAGTCTAGTCTAGTGCTATCCAGTAACCCGCGCTTGTGTGAGTGTGGCATGCATACATACGCCTACATACGGCACTACACACAGATATGTGACAACATACATGTGAAATAGCGTACCCACATACACACAACACAACGCACAAAACGCCCATCCATCTCCTAGCAGCCACAGCCACAACCACAGTCAGACAGCCAGTATATCGCACCGTTGGTCTGGACCTCACTCATCCATCAAAAGTAACGTGCGGTTCGGGAGTGGAATATGTAGATGGATATATTACTTTGGGGGCGTAACAAGAAATACAAACAAGACATTTCGCGGTTGCATTCGTATCAATGATATGATATGCGGGTATCCCCATGCGCCTCCCCTATCCATTCCAACCCACCAACCCATCGTTTGCGTGTTCCTTATCCCTCCCAAAGTTAAAAACCAACAAGTCTATATCCCCCAATATCCCGACAACCATCTCAGACATACGCACCATACTCCCTCCCCCTCGTCCTCGGCCTGCTCCTGCCCCCACTCCCAGGCCCGATATCGATACTCTGCAACTCGAGGCTCAGAGCAACGTCTTCGCTCTGCATTCCAAGAGGAATCTTGGCGGGAATCGGCGGTGCACCACCTCTTGCGCCTCCAAACCCACCACTGCCATAGGTGTTTGGCGAATGTCTTTCCCTCAACGCCTCCCTCGTCCTCGCGGGCTGCTCATAGCCCCGCGACACGGGCCTCCCAGACGCAGCTTCGTACCCTCTGCTCACCGGCCGCGCCGACGCACCACCATCGAACCCCCTACTGACAGGTCGGCCAGCGTCGTACCCCCTGCTGACCGGCCTGCGGTCTGCGTAGTCATCACGCACGCTGCCCGCAAGCACCAGCGCACTTCCAGGATCGAAGCTCGAGTCTTGGAAACTGCCACCTCTCCCGCGCATAACCAGCGCCTGGCTCACAGGTGGTGGTTCAGCAGACCCGAACGTCACGTCCGCGGCCATGGAGATGCGATCACGCTCTGCGCGATCCCGGCGGTACCTTTCCTCGCGCATTTGCGCTTCTTGGAGAGTGCGAGAGCCGTTGAGCTGGGCGCGGATGCGTGGTGCCTTCTCTTTGACAGTGCCTTTGGGCTCGGGCTCAGGCGCCCAGTTGTCGATAGGAAGGTGATCCGAGGCGTCGACGACGCGGCCGCTGAAGGTCACGATCTGGCCTTTGTCGTTGTATTCCATGCGGCTGCCTGGGCGCTCGGGCTCTTCGTCGGCGGGCTTGGAGAGAGAGGGGTTCAGCACGTTGAAGTCGTCTGGGCCGAAGGGGATGCCTGAGAGCCGGCGCTGGCTAAAATCCTCGTCGGGAGGAGGCGGGCGCGGCGAGACCGACTTGCGCGTAGGCATGCTGCGTCCTGGCATCCTGTGGGCGCGGTCTTCCATCGGGTTGGGCGAGTGTCGTGGGCTGGGCATAGGGCTGGCGTTGCGGGATCGAGGTGGGTTCGGGCTGTGAGCTCGCGGCCTGTACACAGGCGCGTACTCGTTTAGAGGGGATCGACGGCGGGGCTCTTCAGGAGGATCGTGGTCGTAGTACGAGTCCTGAGGCGGCTGAGCTTGGTAGTGGACCAGCTCGTGAGGCTGGATAGGAGCTGTGTAATCAGGCGGCGCCCGGTACTCGGCCGGCTCAGAGTACTGTCGCAGCCTGGCCGGTGGCTCGTAAGAAGGAGGTGCCTGGTAAGATTCTCTCTGGCCCCGAGTTGCGTCAAATCCAGCAACGAGTGCCGAGGGGAGAGACATCTCCTGCTTCAATGGCGAAGAGGCCATGGCGTCGCGCGATACTGGCCGGCTATTCGACTGAGCAGGGCGAGGATGGGTGTAGCGTCGCTCTCCAGGCTGGCGGTAGTCAAGGTCGGGAGCAGCATAGGGCTGACGCTGCAGATCGTAGACAGGCTCAGGCGACGGTTCGTGGTAACGGCCGAAGTTGAGCGGGGCTGGCGAATCGCTTTGATAGTGGTTGGACGAGCTGTACGAGTGCTTGTGCGGTATGGTGGCTGCGTTCTTTCTGTGGGCCGGTGGTGGTGGTGGCAGGTCGAAGTCCTCGTCTTCTACCGTGGGCTGCATTGCGCTCTGCCTTCGCCGCGAATGCATCTCCTCGTGTACCGGCGGGGCCTCGATGTAGCTGTTGGGCCGGAATTGCTCGACTGGCGAGCCGTGTTCCTGGTTTCTCAGGTTGCTCCTGCTCGAGCGGAGAGGAGCTACATGGTAGGACGGATCGTCGTATGGATTGTGGTGGTCCTGCTCGTAGGTGTGCTGTGTAGGCACGACAGGAGCAGAATGCGAGTGAAGTGCGTCGACGGGCGGCGGCTGGGCGTGTCTTTCTTGAACCTGCGACATGGTCCTACCATGCCCAGGTTCTGTGACGTGACGCGGCAGGGCATCGACTGGCTTGACCTCATACGGCTTCGGCGCTGCATATGACATGTCAAAGTTCTCGTTGTGTCGTGCCAGATTGGGGTCCGAGGTGCGTGGGTTGGGCGGTGTGTACGCCTCTTGCGGTGGTTGCTGGCGGGCCGGGGTGCTGTGGTTCGACGTCGGTTGAGGAGACTGCTCAGGCACCGGTCGCCTCGCGGGCTGGAGTGGAGCAGGAGCAGGTTCCTGGGCTTGTGCATGTCGTGGGGAGCCGAGTTCTCGAGGACCAGCTCGTACGCCTTGCAGCCCACGCGGCTCTGGGCGGCTCTCCGGGGTGCCCAAGGGCGAGGACGACGTCGCAGTCGGATCAGATGGGAGCGGCCTCCTCTTGATGGGCTCGCGCGCCCCCCGTGCCCCCCGTGGCCCTGCCACCGTGGGGCTTGCTCCCTCGACTTGCGAAGACTCTTTCTTCTTCTCGCTCCCTGGCTTCTCAGCCTTGGGGCGGGTGTCGTAGTAGGTGAACTCGATGCGGATTTCTCCAGCATACTTGCCCCTGCAGTCGAGCGTATGCCATCCGTCGGCCTGGCCTCCGCCGGGGTGGATGACGTTGGTAAGGCCGATGAAGGTGTCGCCAATCAGCTCCGTCTTACGGTCGTCGTTGAAGACAGAGACCTTGATACGGTGGTAGTCGGGCGAGTCGTGCACGGTGAAGCGGAGCTCCTGGTCCCTACGCACGATTAGCATTACCTCGACCTAATTGGGCTGTGGTCTTGCTCACCACCGCGGTGTCTGCCCGCCGCGCTTGTCGGTCTGTGTCTTCTTGGCCTCCTTGCCGAGGCGGGCAGCGCAGTACGGGTCCTGCTTGCCCATGGTGCGCTTGTTGGGCAGATTGCGGGCGCGGTCGATGATAGCAACCAGCGTGCCGATGACTGGCCCGTCGACAGTCATGTCGGAGAAAATGCCCGCCGTGTGGGCGCCGCCAAAGGCTGCCATGTTGAGCTTGGCAGCCATGACGGTTGTTGTGGTAGTATTTATGGTCGTGATTAGAGATAGAGATAGACGGTGCTGGTGCTGCTCGAGGTGTGGGCCGAGCTAGGAAAGAGCGAGGGGAGCTGCAGGCAAGAGTGCTACTCTAGAGGCAGTCGAAAGAAGGTAGTAGTCGTGTAGTGGTGGTGTTGATGTCGGCGGGCGGTGATGTGCATGCACTGGGCAACTGCAGCAGTGTGCAAAGGTAACGCAGCACAATCGAGGTGAGCGGATCTGTGGTGCAAAAGAGCGACTGGCAGCTGGGCCGGAATGGGGATTGGATTGGGCGTGGATGCGTGGATCCTCTGAGCGCTGCTGCAGCTCGAGGGTTGCGTCGGTGTTTACTACTAGTATGTCTTGCATCTGAAGTGGCTGGTCGTTTAGTCGTTTTGGTCTATTCCCAGCCCCGCCCATCACTGGGGCCACCCAATCCTGGCGGCCCCTGCTGCCCTCACGTACCTTGCAGAGAGTCCCAGCCCGGTTTCTTATCCAGCGCCTCGACTTTAGCACCGAATACTATAGTAGCTCTGATCCGGACACCTTCCCTGCGAACACCTGATGGAGATACGGCCTTGCTGTGACGCCAATCTTTTAGATGGAAGACTTCCCTTTCGGTGCGGCCTGCCTTGATGTTGACAGTCCGGCTGCTCCGATCGAGCCCCAATGGCCCTCTGCTTCTGGATGCGTCGTCCGTCAGCGTCGACGCGTGCCTGACTCTCGCGTCGCAGTTCGCCCGTTGCGGTCCCTAGTTCCCTTTTCAAGCCGGGAGCCTGCATCCCTCTAAGTTCCATGACGCTTACGCGAGGCGTATCTTGCATGTCGTTGTTATTGAGATACGCCTCACGTTCTTGCATCTGTCTCGTTGCCCTCCACTACTGTCTTGCCTGTACCGGCCTTGCACAGTACTTGGTGAACTCGATCCTGACTCGCTCCACAATAATGACATCGGCGCTCAGCCATCTTTCGAGGTGGCCCCGTTCGACTGGCAGCCAGGATGCCATGATCTACTACAGGCCCAGTGGTACGACTGAACCCAGTCGAAGACTTTCGTCGCAGAGACGCAGATGCAGATGCAGACGCACTCCCAAGCGCACAGATCTCACAACCTACGTGGCTGTCCTAACCAACCAGGGCCTACCCAGCACCCTCCCATGTCATCCACTTCTCTTTCCCGACTATTGGGCTGTTCTCGAGTTGGGCTTTACCGCACATCCTTGACTATACCCGTGCATTCCTCTTCTCTTTTCTCTGTGATTTTTGTTCATGCAGGCAGCTGCCCTGTGGTGCAGATGGCGACGATGGGCGTTCGTACATCACAGATGAACTGATGATTTCCCCGGTGTGATTTGTCACTTTTTTGTGGATCATCGAGGACGTCATAATGGTTCTTGCGAGGGTTCTTTGCGAGATTGGAGGAGATGAAATTTGGTTCTGGTGATGTCTTGGTTCGTAATGTAATTAATGGGAAAGCGAGGTGTGAGGTGTCAGGTGTGAGGTGAGGTGAGGTGAGGTGAGGTGGTTGTTCAGGCTAATGAGACAGTGGAAAGAACGCTGGGGGATTGCCGATGCAAGACGAAGCAAGAACGCCAGAGAATGGAGGATTGCGCTTGAACGAGGAAAGTACAAAGACCCGACTATACTACCCGCGTGCCTGGCTGTACGTGATGGCCCATAGCACCACCCCAAGCACCACACCCGGCATCACGCACACCACCAACACGGCCCAAAACAACACCATCCCCCTACTGGCATGCGTCAAGCCAACATACATTGCAAACAGAATCGCCAACGGCAGCGCCGGAAACATCCACACACCTGCACTCGTACTCCCACCCAATTCCACCAACTTCGCAACCACCACGCCCTCCACCACCAGCGCAAGAGCGAGTGCGAGGAGCCACCATATCTCTCTACGCGCCCAGGCCCTTAATGTCCACTCATCTTCTCCTCCTCCTTCGTCCTTCTCTCCATCCCTCTCCATTCCAGCATTCCCACTGCTTAACAATCCGTCCTCTACAGCCCCAGCCTTCCCCTTCCTGGGCAACCCTGCGTCACCCTCCCCATACGAGATCTCTCCACCTCTCAATTGCGTCTCGATCCTCTTTCGGAGTTCACCCTCACTTAAATCCCGCCGCGCATCTCCGCCGCTGCAGATGCTATCGTTGTTCTCGAGGCTGAGCAGCTGCGAGTGCATGGCGTCGGCGAGCTCGAAGACCGCTCTGTACTCGCCCGCGATTTGTGTGCGGTTGCCTCGTCGGAGGCGCGTGAGTTTCGAGGTCGTGTACATGGTGAGAATGCCGGTAGTCCAGAGCAAGAGGAGCATGAGCATGAGGGCGAGTTGGATGAAGGAGAAGCCCCATTGGTAGTTCTATTCACGTATTAGTAAATTAGATGGGCTCTGTTTCTGCCTCAGGGGGAGGTGTGTGTACCGTCTGCGCCTGGCATTGCGCTCTGGTCTCGACTTCGCGTTGTGGGTAGGTTTGGTTGCCAGAGAGGAACATTGCGGTTTCGCCACTCTGGCCACTGTAGCTACTGTAGCCACGATTATAGTCGTCCTTGGTCCTGTTGAGGTGAGGGGGAGTGTCGTGGACGGTGATGTTCAAGGTGGGCGCGGGCAGGGTGACGTTGCCGAATGCGGATTGTATGTTGGTTTGAGGCTCGGTTCCGTATACACCTATATCTGGATATGGATGTCAGATGGCGCGTCTAAGGAGGGACGCGAACTCGGCCTACATTGTGAGATGTTCCAAAGCATTGTTTGCGAGCTACATAAGGTCGAGCTTTCCCGAGGTCTCAATGCGCAGGAACGTGATTCATAATCATCCCAATACCAATCCACGAGATCGAGTAAGCTTGGGTCGACTGTACATATCAGCTGAGCTGCTACTGTCCGATGCAGGAAGAGTCTGACCTGAAGAGCCTCTTTTAATAGTGGCATGGAAGTCATCCGTCTGATTGATTCTCGAACCATCATGAATGGTGTAAACGACGATATTAAAATCCTCGAATGGAACGTAGTTTCCACCATAGTCCAGCACAAATGCATTCACGTTTCCACTGTAACCGGTCATCGATCCACCCAGTGTTGGAAAGATGAGTATGAAGACCATCGTCAGCACGATGAACACCATAGCAAACCTAGAACGCAAGCTCCGTCGTCTACAGAAGTCTCGGATAATGCGCGGGATCCCCAGAACGAGGGACTCGTTCTGGAGAAATACTGTGCGATAAGTATTGAACGTGACAGGCTGCACCTCCATCGACGTCGTCACATATCTGACGAAAGTCTGCCAGGAGAGGTACGCAAGAAGGCCCTGTCCGCCTCTCCCCACCACCTGTGAGCGCGTCAGCTACCACATCATCCATACAATGGAAAAGTCTCAAAAGAGAACCAGCCGGGCAACTAACAATATCCCAAATAACATCAATCGCTTTCGCCTGCGTAAACGACAACTCCCCCGCTCCCAGCGTGATCTGAAAGAACCCCGAATTCGACCAGTACCGGTAGAGGTCTGGGCGCAAGCTGAACGAGTCGTCAGGCAAGCAAGCAGATCCAGAGTTCGCGCGTGCGGACCCAGACGACTCGATTTGCGACCACACGCACAACAGCGCAAAGCCTGTTGTCAGTCCGCAAACCCACAGCACAGCTAGCACCCACAAGCAGCCACGGCCCCCGCGTGCACGGAAGTCGCTCCAAGCCTGGCGCTGGGCGCTGAGCCAGAGTGGTTTGACTTTGGGGGCTGTCCGCTTGAGAGAGGTTTTCACGTCGAACGAGGTCCGTGTGAGAGAATTTTGTGCTCGTGTTCCCATCCATGACATGTAGCTCGAGGCGCGGGATACAGAGACCGAATATGGGGAGAAGGGTTTTTGGTCCATGGTTTCATCTGCGGAATGAGGCTGCGTATGGAGCCATGCGATGCTGCGTAAGGAAGAGACGATGGGTATGGGTCAATTTGGTAATCTACAGGACGTCGATAGTTGTATACATGCTGCGAGGACAGCGGGTAGGTCAGGTAAATGTGAGGTACCGAACTGGTGTTGGCGATTGAGGCGTGGTGGACGCCTTACTCTTCCTATCGCGGTTAGAGATCTGCCTGCACTGCCGCTATGCTTGTTAATCTCCTGCGAGGCTGTAAATTTGGTAGCCGCCGTTGGATGGCACTGGACATCGCCCCCACACCCTCGGGCGTGCTGCGGCAATGTCGAGAATAGCGTGTATGCATGTCAGATTCGTTTTCATTGCGTCACGAAGTGTTTCGTAGAGCCGAGATGGGTGAAAATATGTCTATTTCTCTGGAAACTGTCTTTTCATGACAGTGATCCGCTTGAATGTGCTGCCGTGGCGTGTTCAGTATGGCCAATTTGTGTGTAGATCACCGCGACTTGATGTGGCGTGGAGTCTGCTTTCGCCCTCTATTCTGGCCGGCGAGCGAGGCCACACTATGGCATTAAACCCATTATGGCATGGGCATTGCTGCGACACAAGTGGTTATGGAATCTGCTCAATTAAGGCGGAGATAGTGATGTATGTTCCTTCTCTTTGCGACCGCGCTTCATCGAATGCCATCCTCCCACCGGCTGACTCCCCTACCCTTCCGTCTTGTGTCATTTTCTTGCCCTGGTGTGAAGAGCTCTGCGCTGAGTACGAGAACAGCTGGCACCACAGCAAGTGCATCGATAGTGCCACTGCGGTTGCGTTTGCTCTGATGATTAAGGTTCATCATCGCAGCAACCTCTTTATTCTTGACCTCTTTCTTGATTCTCGGCCACTCTTCGCTCGGTCTACCTGAAGACGAGACAGAGGAGCTCCTGCGATGGAATGGAGAAAGTGACGAGAGGGAAACTGCACGTGACCGCGACTTTGGAGGTGGAGATAAAGTCTTATTGGACTCTTTCGGAGGCGCGGGTACAGCGGGTAGTGGAATGTTGATTTCGGTGTAAAGAGGATCTTCGCCATCTTCTGACTTTGGAGATGCGAGAGGAACCACAAAGGGCGACGGCTCGGGTGCATAGTCTGGTGTTGTGACGGCAGAGGTTGAGGAGTCAAAGCCGCTGAACGGGTCAACATGAGAGGTGACGACCTCGCAGCACATGTTTCCGGTATCCATAGTATTGAAGTCTTTATTGTTTGTTGGCTTATATGGCAGTTGCTTGGTCGTGAGCGATGCGGCTGTTATAGTTGTTGCGGAATTACAACACAGCCTCGTCAGGCCCCCTCTGGTTTGATTGCAGCGCAAGCACGACGAGGCAGAACCACGAACTAACAGGAAAAGATTGATGATTCGATCCAAAGTTATCGAGGATCTCCAATAACTGATGTTCAACAATTGCTTTTCGCTGCTTCTGAGGATCTGTCAAAGTCTTCGTCCTTAGTGTACGGGTTCGAGGGTCGTCCAGATGTCAGGCGTCAAGCGGGAGCGAAGAATAATTGCGATGTCGAGCGCGAAGGCGCGCCGCGCTCAAATACCACTCCGAATTCGATCACCGAGCTGAATGTTATCCCAATACGGCCATCAGATCTCACTCAGCCTCAGCTGCAGTAAGCTGGAGTCGCAATCTCGGTTACCGGCCCAATCTGACAGTGTTTAGTGGGGCGCAGTCAGGTCACACGGCCCAAGATGACGGGCTTGTTCCTGAGTATGAGCGCCATGCGAGCTTGATGCACATTGCGAGGTCAGACTAGTCGTCATATGGCTTATTGAGTGTGTTTGGCCGGGGAGAGCCCAGGGCGTTCGGCAAGTGATGTTGTTGACTGCCATTGTGTTTGTTAGGTTCGAAAGTCAGTCCACCAGCGTTGCCAGACTCACAGCTAGTTGACAGTGTATGTGGACTCTGGACGCAAGAAAGAGATCTTTGCCTGTGCCTGAACAGAAATCGTGGGTAGTCTGCAAAATACCTACCGTGCGGGTCGGGCATGGAATAACGTGATCTATGTGGTTACTTACAATGGTGTCGGCAAGAGTGGCCCGCCCTCACTCAGTCACAGTCACTCGATTAAGATGTTCAAGATGCCACAACAACATCACAAGACTAAACAGGTCCACGACGCGCTACACGCGAACAGACAGGATACCATAAGAAGCAAGCTGCTTCACTTACCGACAACGCGAGATCGAGAGGCCGAGACGGCCAATGCAACGAGCTTCAGATCATAACAAGCAGCAAGGCAAGCCTTCCTCAGAACGTCAATGGTACTGTGCGCAATACGCTATGTAGGGTACCAGCGCTGGGAAGCAAACGATTTGTTCCTTCTCGGGAACTCCCAATTCCTGAACTACCTATACTCATTACAAACGGGCACAATTGTGACCGACGCAAAAGCTGCTGAAGAATAAGTGGCGAGCGAAGCGTGATCAGAGATCATCTTCCAAGAACTTGTAAGCGAATCGGAAGTCGGCCTTCCTGCGGTTCATCCTGTGCGTTTGTTAGCAAGTTGTTCGTACAGGCGGCTACAGAGGATCAATCCTTGGAAATCACCACCACCAACAAGCTCGTAATCAACACGAGCAAAGCAGCCGCTGACGCTGTCTTCCTCGGTGCAAATCACGGTGTGGACGCCGGTGACACAAAGAGATATCTCCTCCTGGAATCGGTCGAGACTAACCATGTGCTCTCGTAATCGAAGAACCTGTACGTCCCCTGTTCGTAGTCTTCTGTGATTGCCTTGGGCTCTTCGTGACGTTGAAACCACGTTTGGTACTGCTTGTGAAACCTCCAGCTTTGAGACTTGAGGGCCTTGGCTGCAAGGTACTGCTGGTAGGTGTTCTGGCGGTAGTAGAAAGCGTAGAACAGAGCATCTGTTTCGATGCGAGAGTAGAGACGAGGGTCGTCGAATATCGCCAAAGGCTCCTGCGGGTAGTGCGAGGGCGTGAAGGGGTACGGGTTCTGAGGGCGGTAGTGGCGCGGTGCCTCTGCATCGGCCGGATCAGGCCCGGTTGCCATTGATGCTTCCAAGATCCGCTCGTCTGGGAGCTTAGTCGTAGACGCATTTATTTCGCTCTTGGTCGCCTCATAAGAATCAAGCAGATCTTGCAAGCTGGCTGGCAGGTGATATACCGACTCCTCCTCCTCTTCGTCAGCATGTGATTCGCCATTCGTGAGAGGCGGTGTCGTTGCCTGCGATTCATCTTCCTCCTCTGTGGATTCTGGCGCCGGGGTCTTCTTCCTATTTGTGGCCTTGTTATCATCTGCAGATGCAGCTCGCGAGGGATTTTGCTTTTCCGGAGCAGGGGTTGCTGGTACACTAGGAGTGGCTGCGGGTGATTTCGCAGGCTGCTGTTGCGCTGGTGGCTCGGAGGCTGGCTGTGCACGAGCTGCAGGTTGCGCATTTGTTATCGCGGGGGAGGCCGTCGCACTGGAACGTCCTGGGGCCAAATTCGAGACCAACCCTGGTGGCGGGGGCAAGGGGGCTATCCCTACACCGTTCCTATCGCTCGCTGCTGCTGCAGCTGCCGCAGACGCGTATTTGAGTGGCTCTCCCGGCGTGCGTGTCGGTATCGGTGCGGGCTTCATGGTGTTCGCTGCTGTATTCGACGTGCCCGGTAAAGGCGTATGTAGCGTCGCCAGCACGGGTAATGGTGACTTGAGTTGTATCGAAGACCGTCGCCCGCCTGCTGCTTCGCCAGATTTTGCCTTTGTGACGGTCGGTCGCGGTTCCGACTCAGGCTCCTCCGCTATCGACTGGGTATCCTGTGACGACACCCGATCTGCCTCGTTGCCCATACCGTAGATGGCCTCTTCTTCGTCCAGGTTGAACTCGTCGTATATTGTGTCGTCCTCCATGAAGTCGGGATTCTGGTTCTCTTCGACGTAGTACTTGATGCTGTCCTCGATTTCCTTGACCTGCTCCGTATCGACATTGCTGTTCTCCAAAGCTCGTTGCAGCAATTCCAGCTTGCTTTGGTGCCACTTGTGTCGCTCTGCCGCCTCTTCAAGTTCTGCTATCCGTTCAGCTTTTGTGTTGTCCGACTTCTTGCCCTTCTTCATGGTGGCGTGCATGACCTCCACGTCAGCCTCAATCTTCTCCACTTGCTGCTCCAGCTCCTCGTTCATGTGCTGCAGAAACTCGACCATCTCCATACGTTCTCGGTCTTTCGGGTCGATCTTGGACGCTAACGATAGCCCTTCTTTCGAATATGCCTTGGTCTTCATCTCCTTCTCCACCGCTTTGAACTTCTCCATTTGCTGCGCCGCATTAGCATGACATCATATCTTGCGATTGAGAGCGCCCTACTGTCTCAATCAGCTTCCTGTGGTCCAACAGCGGCTTCTTGTCTTTGATCTCGCTCATGGCGGCCCATGTCTTGATCTGGTCGCGCGACCGCTGCAGCTTCTTGATTTCCTTCTTCAGCTGATCCTCCAGCTTCTCTTTCTGCGAAGGATTCGACGTCTGGATGATTTTGTCATATATGCTCTCGAAGGTCGCGACGCCTTCTGCGACCTTCTTGAAGCATTTGTCGATCTCCTGCTGGAGCTTGCGAGCTGCCATGTTGTTTGCGTTGCCTCGCGCGAGGGCTTGTTCGATGTAGGGCGCAGCGCGGGTTCTCTGTATTCGGTTGCGAAAGGACAGACGTCAACGGCGACTACAAGCACGCTTGCTCTGTCGCAATGGGTTGCTAGCTCTGTCACGGTCGTCGGCGAGTGTGAAGGTCGTATGGGTCCGCACAAGGAAGGTACGAACGCGGCTAGAGCTGCCAAGAATCGCGCTAGCCTCCCTTGATCACAGCGCAAATGCGCCCATCCATTACGCTTTGGTCAATTAAGCATCGCTATAGCCAATCTAGGCAATTAGATCCATGCGATACTGACGTATAAAACCTTTCATCTCTCCAGCAACCCTTGAATTTTAGGATACATTCAAACTCTGGAAAGCTACCATTTACCCCGCCAACATGAGGAGTACGTCTACTGCAAGCCATCCGCGGCCCAGCCATTGACTTTGCCAGCCGTGCTGCAGAGAGTCAAGTCCGCATCAGTCACTGTTGATGGCCAGCTCATATCGTCGATCGGGAGGGGTGTGTTGATTTTGGCGGCTGTGTCTAGAGATGACACCGAAAAAGAGATTGAGTCAATGGCTGCGAAAGTCCTGAAGACCAAGCTTTGGGACGACGAATCAACTGATCCTGTGAGCCGATGGAAACACAATGTGAAAGAAATCGATGGCGAGGTATTGTGCGGTAAGCGCAGCTGGTTCATGTGGCTTGGAGTAAGCCGCTGATGTCTTGCAGTCTCTCAGTTCACCCTGTTTGCGACTACGAAGAAGGGCAACAAACCAGATTTCCACGCATCCGCAAGTGGTGAGAAAGCCAGGACTCTCTACGATCATTTCTACAAGCAGATACAAACCCTGCATGGAGAGGATAAGGTCAAAAATGGCCAGTTTGCTGCTATGATGGATGTCGCGCTGGTCAACGATGGTCCGGTAAGTCAGAACTGCACATTAGGAACCATAGAATCACACGCACCGCCTGCAACTCGGCTCACATATCGCATAGGTCACCATACAGATCGACAACACGCCACCAAAGGTAGCCAATGGCAGTGCATAGGTCGAGTGTATTGTGGTCACGGATTGCAAACTGGTTGGTTCTCTGCAGTAGTCAGTGAAAAGAGTCACCGAGATGCCGCTTTGGATGTGTCTGCCTCGAGGTGAAAACTACATAGTCATCACAACAACTCCACGGCAGGATGTATACTACACACATTACACTTCAGATCATGTAACAGATCGCAAAAAGCATACAGACAACACTGATCCATGCACCTCTCCAGATGATTTGGTATCACGATATGCGTTGTCCATTCTAGGATCTGCTTCATGTTCACGTGTAAGATACAGTGATTGATGATCGCACGCAGCTTCCAGCACACGAGCAGTCGGACAAAACCAACCATACGACCTGTGAAGATTGCAAGACGAGCAATAAAGAAATAGCTATGCCGTATGTTCTTAATTCGCGGGCTAATTCCAAACAGCCAGTCTTGCCAATGGTATATCGTTGCGCCGGTGTGTTCTCAACCACATTTCGTGACCCAAGGGTCGTCCTGAGGCAGATCGCCCAGGGTACGGTCGGCGTTCGCGCGTCGTTCGGCCAAGAACGATGTCCGAACAACCCACTGCCTCCGGACGTCTGCTCCGCGGGTAGATGTTCATAGGGCTGAGGATGACGCTCGCCATCAAACCAAATTGCCGACTCACATAGATACTTCTTTCTGCAAGAGCATTCAATACACGATGACCCTCAGTCTTCTAAGCAGCTCAGACCCCTACACCGCAGCCATGGAGTTGGAAAGATGGATTCGTCCAGGCGAGGCTGTAGTGTTGCTTGATAGGGCTTAGTGCCGTCTGATACCTCCGATTCGCTACAATAGCTGCAGGGCGCGAAACGGCTCTGCCAATGGGTGACGTCTCGCCGACGTGCGGCAGCGCCAACATTTGCGAACGGAATGCAAATCATCTGCAAGAGATACCCACTTGATGCAAAGCTCGCAACAAAAAGAAGTGGGAGTGTTTTGTCAGGCTTGCGCCCGCAGGGCAGTTGTCGTCGGGATGCAAGCGACGGCGCGATGGGACCTTGCATAGACAGGAAGGATCCGGTTTAGTGCGTGTCAAGGCCATCAGTACATGTCTCAAGACTTTTCTATCTTTGCTGCAGCACAATCTTAAAGGCATATTGCGCGCCCTCTTCCGCGGCCCCAGTGCCCTTTCCTTTCGATCCGCTCTCTTTCTCGGAATTCCAGTGGGTTAGCGGGTGTTGCGCGACGATGTTCACGCTCCTTGCCACCTGGGCACTCGGTGCAGGCGTTCGACATTCATTGGGAGATCGCCAGCTGCAGACTGATTGCTGTACATTTGCACTCATAGCAGTCTGGCTGACAAGGAAAGAGCTGGCAGAGCTTCTGCGACAGGAATGGAATGCGCCTGCGGTCACAGTGGGGTCTTCAGCGGTGGCCCTTGCTCTCATCACAGTCCCACTTGCCATTCTTGGACTACGACGCTCTTCTCACGATGACGCGAAGGCGAAGGCGAAGGAGCACGACTTGCCCAAAGACCTCAGTGAGTTCAAGGTTCAGTTTCCGAAGGCTAGGATCTTCCCCTGCGAAACGAAGCATGCGCGCATGTTTCCAAAACGTCATGCCTTCGAATATTCATACTTGCAATGCGGATTCCCCATCGTCCCCGGTGGTGTAACACCTGAGGGCCATGACGTTGCAACTGGGACAGACCAAGAGCTGGGAAGCTGGTGGCTTCGCGTAAAAGCCAGTGATTATCTTACCAGAGGAAACGGAGAAGCCGGCTTTTACGGGAAGCTTCAGACTTTCATGAGAGAGCAGAACGTCGACGACCATGACTGGTCGTATGCTTATCTTGTTACTGCACCCCGGTTCTTCGGGTATTCCTTCAACCCAGTCTCATTCTGGTACATTTACGACCAGGAAAACCAGCTCAAGAAGATGATTCTTGAAGTCAACAACACATTTGGCGAACGGCGAATTTACTTGTTGAATGGTACCAGGTCACCGACTCCCCCAGAAAGTCCAGATTCTGCCCTTGAGATAGAGAGTGACGCCGGCGTGCCACTAGGAAACAAGTCGCGGTTTACCGACCTCTGGATGAAAGACTTCCATGTGTCCCCGTTTAATTCGCGAAAGGGCTCTTATGCGCTCAGAGCTCAGAACCCATTTCCCTACGCAGGCTACGACACGCCCATGATTGACAACACCATAACTCTCAAGTCTTCAAAAGATCATGCGAAGGTTGTAGCACGGTTATGTTGTGTTGGCACTCCGTTGGATCCTAGCGAATTTGGCGCCTTTGGTGCCGTATGGTTCATATCCAAGTGGTGGTGGGTTGGCTTTGTGACTTTCCCACGTATTTTGAAGGAGGCCTTCAACTTGTTCTACAAGCGCAGTCTCCACGTGTGGTTCCGTCCGGAGGTACTGAGTCCCAGCTTAGGTCGGCTGCCGACATCAGAAGAAGTGTAAGTACGGTAACTGGAACAGTGCGGCCTCAAAAACTGACAAATCCAGCACGATTCATCAGGTTTTCCATGACTATCTGTCCCACCTCGTCAACGATGCCCAGGACGATTTCCGCATCATACTTTATTCTTCAATACCGGAAATACCGAAGCAAACCATTGCTTTCACCCGACCGCCCACAAGTAGCACGGTCAAAGAGCTCGAAATCCGTGTGTTGACCCCGGCGTTCTACTCGAGATTTGTCCACTATGCATACACATCGGAGGCATTCGACCGCGAGTGCATCTTCACCGACGAGAAAAATAGGACTTGCTGGGTGTCCCGTCCTGAGCTGTTGGCGCAATTACTTACCCTCTCTGGAGCTCAGAAAATTGGTCGAAGAAAGTCGCTAGACGAGCTGAGATGGTCGCTTCTCAAGCGGTTACGATGCGCTCCTGCCTCACCTGCTTATAATGCAACCCCCATGAGTACTGAATTTCGACTCGAAGATATTCGAGCAGTAAGATACTCGGAGATGGATAACTTCGTCAGAGACCAGCCGGAACAAAAATATACTAGCACCTACCGAAAGATCGTCACTAAGCTCTTCCTGGCTCAGCGTTACTTCCTAGGCTTCCCACAGATCATCACTTTGGGTGATCTGATGTTCAGAGCCTTTCTGTGGTACCATGCTGCACGGCAGGTGTCAAGCTTGACCCATTCTGGTCTGACAGCCTTTCCTGAGCACAACTGGCGATTATTAATACGTGGTACCATGACAGTCGTTGCAGGCCATGCTTACGGGCTACTCAAAGGCTAATAGTATATCACCTTACTGTAATATATATAACGAATACATGATGAGCTCGTACAATTGCTGCTACCAAAAAGTCCATACTAGAGGGCACAATAACATCTTCGGCAAGAAGGAACTGTAATTGATAGCTTCAGTACGCCAAACAACAGCTCGCCACAATCTTGTTCAGTGATGTAGGACTCACCAAATCCACTGCTCCGAGACCGGTCTGAGTCATCTCGCCTCCAAGACCGCAAACCTCACGTGTATTCCCTCTCAGATGCCCTATAACATGTTCTGGCCATGAGGACGCCATGCCAGATGCGACAGCCGAGGTTATGCGGGGCCATCTTTTCCGGCCTAGCGTGGCCGAGCCTGAAATCTGGGGTCGAAGAGCTGCCCCTTCACATGTCATGCATCAGACAAAAGAGCGCACTCAGATTAGCATGTGAAGCTGCATCGAGGTCGCGTGCCACGACGAGCGTCCCCAAAACATAAGCAACAATTCAAACATTGAAAGGCAATTGAGCAGAGAGCACTGCAAGAGTTGGGGTCCAGCACCCAAGTAATTGGCTCGCAACGTCATTTCTCGTCAAAGCTCTTGTCCGATAGTCTCCTCACCCACCGGATCTGCACCAGTCATGTATCACTCGCGTGGGTGTTCCCCTTGGGCCGAGGGATTTGCTCGCAACGGTTCAGCATTAGCTGCGCGTGCTGGTCGCTGATTCACCATGCCAGCTTCCTCGGGTTCAGCTGTCGGCCCAGTGGTGTTCTGTGCCGGCTCTCCCCGGGCTTTGTGACTGGAATCCGTGAGCGTGCTAACTTGGCTCTGGGGCAGGTGTGCGATCCGCGGGTGTATTTAAGAAGCTCGGCATTTCCTGTAGCTAAGAGGTTGAAACTTAGGCAGCGTCATCATTGCTGGTCATTGAGCTTTAAAGATCTCTTTGCCGCCTTTTGCTGTTCACTTTGACAAAGATTGCAACTCTGACTTCTTTGTTGCATACGTCACTACTACTACTATTTGCATACTCTACACATCTGCAACATGTCTCACGCTGACGCCGAGGAGGCTCAATACCAGAAGGAGGTGGAAGAAGTCAAGCAATGGTGGACCGACTCGAGATGGAGATACACAAAACGACCCTTCACTGCTGAGCAGATTGTTGCGAAGCGTGGAACCCTCAAGATCCAATATCCTGGAAACACTCTGTCAAAGAAGTTGTGGGGAACAGTGGAAGAAAGATTCAAGGTACAGCATGCAAGGGACTGCTTACCACGGTACTATCACTGACGCCGAACAGAACAAGGATGTCAGCTTCACATACGGCTGTCTTGATCCTGTAATGGTCACCCAGATGGCGAAGTACCTGGACACAGTCTACGTTTCTGGGTGGCAGTGTTCGTCAACAGCCTCCTCGACTGACGAGCCTGGACCAGATCTCGCGGACTACCCCTACGTAAGTTGATTTCGACTGGCAACCCAGAGCTTTACTAATTTGCACAGACTACCGTACCCAACAAGGTCGGCCATCTCTTCATGGCTCAAGTGTTCCACGACCGCAAGCAGCGCGAGGAGCGCGTCACAACCTCCAAAACCGAGCGTGAGAAGCTCCGTCAAGTCGACTACTTGCGCCCCATCATCGCCGACGCGGACACTGGCCACGGAGGTCTCACGGCCATCATGAAGCTCACAAAGCTGTTTGTCGAGAAGGGCGCAGCTGGCATCCACATCGAAGACCAGGCCCCCGGAACCAAGAAGTGCGGCCACATGGCAGGAAAGGTGCTGGTACCGATCAGCGAGCACATCAACCGGCTGGTCGCCATCCGCGCGCAAGCCGACATCATGGGCAGCGACCTCCTCGCCGTCGCGCGTACGGACTCGGAAGCCGCAACCCTGATCACCTCAACCATCGACCCGCGGGACCACCACTACATCCTGGGCGTGACCAACCCGGCGATCCAGCCCCTGAGCGACCTGATGTACGCAGCCGAGCAAGCGGGCAAGTCCGGAGCCGAGCTGCAAGCCATCGAAGACGCGTGGACCAAGGAAGCGCACCTGAAGCTCTTCCACGAAGCCGTCGCCGACACGGTCAACGCCGGCGTGCACGTCAACAAGGCAGATCTGATTGCGCAGTTCAACGCGCAGAGCAAGGGCAAGAGCAACGCCGAAGCCCGGGCCATCGCAAAGGGCCTCACAGGCGTCGATGTCTACTTCAACTGGGACGCCGCCCGCACGCGCGAGGGCTACTACCGCTACCAGGGCGGGTGCCAGACGGCCATCAACCGCGCCATCGCCTACGCGCCCTACTGCGACATGATCTGGATGGAATCCGCGAAGCCCGACTACGGCCAGGCGAAGGAGTTTGCGGACGGCGTGCACGCCGCGTGGCCTGAGCAGAAGTACGTTGCCTCCCCCTCCCCTACCCTATCTCCGTACACATGAACTGAACCCCCTGCTAACGCTCTCGTCAAACAGACTCGCATACAACCTCTCCCCCTCCTTCAACTGGAAATCCGCCATGCCGCGCGACGAGCAGGAAACCTATATTAAGCGTCTGGGCGCCCTGGGCTACTGCTGGCAGTTCATCACGCTCGCGGGGCTGCACCAGACAGCGCTGATGGCCGACACCTTCTCGAAAGCGTATGCCAAGCAGGGCATGCGTGCGTACGGCGAGATTATCCAGGAGCCCGAGGCGGAGAACAAGGTCGAGGTGCTGACGCATCAGAAGTGGAGTGGTGCGAATTACGTGGATAATTTGTTGAAGATGGTGAGTGGAGGTGTGAGTTCGACGGCGGCGATGGGGAAGGGTGTTACGGAGGATCAGTTCAAGTAGGGATGGGGTTATTTGAAGGCTTGAGAAGTAGCAACGATATTTATTGGCATACACACCACAGTTTTTTTCAGGAGCTTTTCTTGCACTTTGCGCTGTTTGAGGTGTCTGGCCTTCGCATGTTGGCAGGTTAGAGTTGATCTCCGGTGCGATAACCAAACTCTATTACTACAGGATTGAACTCGTCAGCGATGGAATTGAAGCACTATATCCAGCGTCTCGCGTGTCTGGTATACAGTGCCCGCTGCGGACATATTGTGCATGTAAAGGGACGAGTTTCGTCCGTACCATTCTCAGGAGAGAAACCACAGTTTCTGATGCTTTCGCATGCAGCTACAATTATTGACTAGAAGCTCTAAGGAAGACATCCAGATAATGAGCGACGCTGGTCTCAGCTCCTTCGTGCCCTGCCATCAATTGGTTGTGGTTGCCTCCTTCGTGGCCATTGTGGACTACTACCTTTCACCTGATATCTTCTCTCCACCCATCAAAAGATAATGACCAGTACGAACCAGTTGACCAGCAGAAACTGTTTCCCATAATAGATCACAGTCGAAGTATCTCACAAAATCGACCAGATAGCAATAAAATCGATTAGGAGCAAGATGTGAAGCTGTACAAACCAGCACCACCGCACCTCCGCCGCCCCTAACAACGCTAACCCGTAACCGAACATGCCTCGGCTCAACCCCAGCTTTCTGGCCTTCGGATGACGACCTCAATTGCAGTTTGGACCGAACTGAACTGCACTCCCACTTCTCACATCTCACATTGATCTTGCCTTTTCATCTCCCCACCCTGCGAAGCAGATTCTGAGGTGAGACCCAAAAGACACACCAAAATGGACAATTCAAGTCTCTTCGACGTCAAGGCAAGTAACACAACATCTCAAACGCAGCTTTTGGCCTCATTACTCATACTTTCTGCAGGGCAAAGTAGTCCTCGTGACCGGCGGCGCCAAAGGCATTGGACGCATGATCAGCGAAGGCTTCGTCGCCAACGGGGCCACCGTCTACGTCTCCTCGCGCGACGCCAAAGCATGCGAACAAGCATGCAAGGAGCTCAATGCGCTCGGGAAGGGGAAAGCGGATTACATCGCCGCAGACCTGTACAAGGAGGCGGATGTGAAGAAGATTGCCGAGGAGCTTCAGAAGCGCGCTGGAAGTAAGCAAGCAAACACCTCAACCCCCCAACCCTACCTCCCTGCCAATCAATCAATCACTCGATTGCGCTGAGCGCACCCTTCTCCCAAGGCAAGACAAGGTCGCTGACAACGCCCAACACAGAGCTCGACGTCCTCGTCAACAACAGCGGCAGCAACTGGGGCGAATCCTACGACACGTACCCCGACGCCGCGTGGGACCGGGTGCTAACGCTCAACCTGAAGCGCGTCTTCCAACTCACACAAGCCGTGACCCCTTTGCTAGAAGCCGCCCAGTCGGGCAAAACCTCGCCCTCGCGCGTCATCAACATCGGCTCCGTGGACGGGCTGCGCGTCCCCGCGCTCGAAACCTTCGCCTACAGCGCCTCGAAAGCCGGGCTTCACCATATGTCGCGCGTGCTCGCCAGCCATTTGGGTAAGAGGGGGATCACGAGCAACACGATTGCGTGCGGCCCGTTCCAGAGCAAGATGATGAAAGCCACGCTGGAGAAGTTTCAGGACGTGATTGAGGGCGGGATCCCGCTGGGCAGGATCGGGAGTCCCGAGGATGTGGCCGGGACGTGTATTTGGCTGAGTTCGCGGGCGGGGAGTTATGTGAACGGGGCGACGATTGCGTTGGATGGGGGGAGTGTTGTGGGTGCGAAGTTGTAGGGTTGTCTTGTATGCTGTACAGTCGCATTCTCGTCTAGCCCCCTGATAGTATAACAAAAATACGTGTTACTATACTATAGCCAACGCAATGCTTAGTTATTATAGGTAAACTAGCGAGGCTCCGCCAATAAACCTCTGACAAGTCAATCTGATTATCTAACCCCACGATATCGGGTACTCGAATGGTGTCATAGTCATGGAGTCACACAAACGCAAAAGACGGTAATTTACGAACATAAGAAAGGTTTTCGAATACGATTATCGTACAGTAGCTAGGTATCTCGAATACGCAACATCATCATCATCGACCAAACCCCCGTTTTCACAACTCCGTTCACAACTTGGCGCGGCGCTGCAGGTACGCGCGGGCGGCGATGGCGGCTGTCCTTGTGTCAGCGTCTCTCCAGCCCAATTACTTGACAAAAAAAAAAAAAAAAAAAAAAAAAAAGAGAATAGCCCCCTCTAAGTTCGCCCGTCTAACTTGCTCCCTTCTAATAAACCCGCCTGTCCTGTCAAGAAGCGTCTACCCCCCCCCCCCCCCTCTTTTCCCCTCTCAACCAAAAAAAAATATTCACTTACCAACCAACACAGCCAACCCCTTCAACCCCAGCAACCCCATAACCCACCCCCTCCACCCCAACACGACCTTCCCGCTCCTGTCGAAATTGGGCTTGACTTCATTCATCCCGCTGAACTTCTTCAGCTTCGCGGGGGTGTAGGGCGGGTAGCGGACGTCCATGAGGGACTCGATCCAAGCGGGGGTAGTGGTGACGCTGCGGCGGTGGGTGAAGGTGTCGAAGGAGGCTTTGCCGCGGTAGGCGCCCTGGCCGGAGGAGCCGACGCCGCCGAAAGCCAGCGTGGGGATTGAGGCGTGGAAGAAGCCGTCGTTGAGGGAGGCGCCGCCGGAGCGGGTTTCGTTGAGAACTGTGAGAAGATGATGGGTTAGCTTTGGGGGGTTGGATATGGAAGGGAAAGGGGGTGTTTACTCTTGTTCATCTCGGCTTTGGTGCCGAACGCGTACGTCCCGAGCGGCGTGTCGTGCACCTCGTTGGCGAGCTTGATGGCCTCGTCCAGGTCGGTGACGGGCAGGATGGGGAGGAGCGGCCCGAAGCTTTCATCCCGCAGCAGCGCGTCGTCCATGCTCTCGACGACGACGACGGTCGGCTCGATGAACAGATCGCCTTCGTCCATGGTCCCGCCGATGACGATCTGCCCGCTCGACGCGTCGAGCATCTTCTTCAGCCGCTGGAACTGGCGCGCGTTGACGATGCGGCCGTAGTCGGGCGAGTTGCGCACGCCCTTGGGGTAGAACTCGGCGAGCGTGTTCTTCATCTCCTGGATGAAGGCGGGGAGCACCTCGCGGTCGATGAAGGTTGCGTTCTGGCTCACGCAGACTTGGCCGGCGTTCAGTGTCTTGGCCCACAGCAGCCGCTTGGCTGCCAGCTTGGGGTCCGCGTGCTTGGTGATGATGGCGGGGTTCCTGCCGCCGAGCTCGAGGGTGAGCGGGGTGAGCGTCTCGGCGGCTTTCTTCGCGATGATCTTGGCTACGTTCTCCGAGCCCGTGTAGAAGATCTTGTCCCACTTCTCGTCGAGCAGCGCCGTCGTCTCCGGGATGGCGCCTTGCACGCACGTGTAGCAGTCCGGGTCCAGCGACTCGGCCAGGATCTTCTGCATGACGCTGGCGGCGTAGGGCGAGGACTCGGAGGGCTTGATGACAGCAGTGCATCCCGCGGCAATGGCACCGATGAGGGGCCCAATGGTCAGCTGGATGGGGAAGTTGTATGCGCCGATGATGAGCACGGCGCCCAGCGGGTCCTTGCGGATTCGGGGCCCCACGAAGCGGTTGGTGAAGGCAATGTCTGCGGGCTTCTCGTCCTTGGCAAAGCGGTCGAGGTTGTTGGCCATCCACACGGCGTCGTTCATGACCCACGAGATCTCGGTCAGGTACGTCTCGAATTGCGACTTGCCCAGGTCCTTCTTGCACGCCTCCTCAATCAGGTCGGCATTGTCCTTGAACGCCCAGTACAGCTTGCGCAGCTGCGTCTTGCGGTACTCGAGATCGCGCGTCTTGTGCGAGAGGAATGCTTTGCGGACCGTTGCGCAGGTCGGCGCAATCTGGTCCATTGAGGTGTGCTCGAAGGCGGGAATCGTCGATGCGGAGGCCATGGAGCCGACGGTTCTGTTCTCAGCAGTACTGAAATGTGACAGAGGGGGGAGTGGGCTCGCGAGCTTTGAGGGGTCGAAGCATCACTTATGAGATATAGTGCATGTTCCCTGACGCTATCTCGACAGGGATCAGCTCCGCTCCGCACATGCCTCGGCTGGCTGACTGGCCCGCGCAAACGCTGCGAGCGGAGGAACATGTGGACTTTCCGCGCCCTGCGTTGTCCGTCCGGTCCAATTCCTGCATGGAGAATAGAGGCGTCCGAAATCCGAGAGTTCTGGGTAATGTTCGCGAATTCTGTTGTTCATTGGATCTGCTGCTTGGGACTGTATCAACATCGTCTGCATTATCAGGCACCAAGTACAGTTTCTGCCGTTGCCGCTGCCGTGTTTCAGCTTGGCATGTCACCAGCAGTCGTTCCACTGGCGTTGGCCATGAATCGAGTCTTCATCCACAGGTATCCACTACTGGCGGGCTATCTCTTGTCCAATTCACCCACTTGCAAAGTTAATTATTGATTTCGACATAAAGTTCTATCATCTGTTAGTAGTTTGACATTTTTTGCTCTAGCCTGCAAAGGGTAGAAGGGTAAGTAAAGGGTGCTGTAGGCACTGACAATGCAAGCTATACAGACTTCCGAGTTTGTCAAGCTCACAAGATGCTACAACCCATTGATACGACTTCAGTCATGTCTGTACCCTCATAGGCGTCTGAAGGAATGCTGGCTGGTCCGGATCCCACCCAACAAGACAGTTGACCGTCTCAGCTCCAAGCCCCGGATCATTGATCCTCTTGCCAGATGGACCGCGAAACCGGCCCGTCAGCTTGATATACGCGTCCAGCGCATCCACCATCGTCTTGCCCATCCCAAGAGCTTTCCCAGCCCGCGTATGCGCATAGAACGTCAGAAAGTCAAGAGCATCGTCTCGCTGTCCCTTTTGCACCAGCAACTCGGCGCTCCGCTCAACCCAGGATAAGTCAGCAAATGAAGCATTCTCAAACCCATGCAGCATGCCCTGCACGATCGGAAGGAAGGCGTCGGGATCAGAGCAGGTGTAGTACAATACTTGCTTGAAAATGCGACCAGCGAAATCCGTGGCCTCCTGAAACTGGAAATCCGGGTCTAGGAACGTCGATGCCGCATCTGCAGTCAAGTAGCGATGCTGTATGTACTCTGGGGGCACGCTCTTGACACCCAACCACCAGGGGTTGAAGGGCGCAGTGACAGACCCTGTGGGCGCAACCCAGATACGGACCAGATCTGGATCCATGTCTGGGTGCAGGGACACAACCTGCCCGTACCCTGCCTCGTCATCCGCGATACGGAAGTCGCGCACGCGGGCGATGAGGTCTTTCTCGGTGACAGGCGCCATGGCGAGGGTGGCGTTTTCGAGAGCTGCTTGGGACATGTATTTGTAGCCGCCGTCTCTGGCGGTGTAGTTGCCACTTGCCGTGCCGTATGCTTTCCAGATGTTGAAGGGCTCGCTGCTGTTTGGATTCCACCATCCTTGCTCTACCGCGAAGGAGACAATGTTAGGAGACCCCATGTAGTTTGTGGTGTTTTCAAAGTCGACTGGGAAGTCCTCGATATACCCAGGGTAAAGAACTCGTACCACATCCGTCCCCAGTCGCTCAGCAGCCCAGAGCTTTTCACCTCCAGACATCTCCCAGACGACCCAACCCTCGTTCGCATCGGCAATGAGATGGCTGTTCCCTCCATAATCTGCATACCCATATTCAGAGATCAGCTGGCCGATGATCTCAACGCCTTCGCGCGCGGTGCTGGCTCGCTCCATAACAATGCGAGCGAGATCAGAGTACTGCAAGCCTGTCTGCGGGTTGGGCGTCATAGCAATGAGATCGTCTCTATTCTGTGCCCACACGTCTCGCACCGCCACGCCCTTCTCATTGACTCCCCCATTCGTCAAAGGCGCCGGAAATCCCTCGTAGTCTGAGTATTCCATTGAAAGGTAGCGGAAAGTGTGTGCAGCTTGCGAGATGTTGAGACGTCGGCCAGGCATCGATGCTTGCTCGGTGACGCCGACTTCGAGCGTTGCATTGGGAGGATGGTCTTTGGCAGAAAATATCTCGAGCCAGTGCGATGATACTTCTTCTCCTGTGCCGCCGACCATGACACTGCCGTCTGCGGTCAACGACTTGCCGACGTAGAATGCATAGCTGGCAATGGTCACGTCGAGGAGAAGCGATAAAGGCGTCAGGACACGGAAGAGCATTTTCTGATGGGAGAAGCGTTTGTCCTGGAATCAGAACATGTACTTTAGAGCGGCGATAAGTGATCGGATTTGCCTTGGCTTGATGGCTGTCTTCTCCCGAGAGTGGGGTTGCACAAGTTACTTGCTCCATCTAGCTAAGCATCATCTTTGTCATGGTGTATGCATCAAGATGATAGCGAGCGAGGAATTTACGTGTAGCATCGTAGTATCAAGTGATCTGTTCCTGTCAGTCTCATCATTGTCGTTGTGTATATCGCTGTATGCCTGCTGCGCAGATATGCGGGGTGATGTCAGGATTAGTCCAAAGATGGGAGTCGCGAACCCGTTTCTTCCATATTTGAGAAGAACAGCAACAAGACAATCTGGAAATACTTTGTCTGAAAGCAATGAAACCCGAAATACAGATTGTCTGTCTGAGAACAGTGGGCACACCTCTGTATTTCGTATGACCAGGCTTGCACGCGAAAAGCGGGGCAACCTCCCCGATTCCTACCAGGACCCACCCAGCTCGCACTTCAGACAAAGCTACTCGCTGCAGTCAGACTTATGACTCCACCAGGCTCTTGAAGTGATGCATGTCAGGATGTAGCAGCCAGTCTAGTCGTTACGACCATGACTCTCGACCGCGATTATTGCAATGCCACCTTCCAAATCCAGTCGTGAACAATGGAGTGTAGGATAAGATCGAGGATCACAATCAGGCATCAGTATTTCGACATCAGCCGTAGTAAGAGACTACGCACGCTCAGACTCGGCGCTGTATTTTGGGTATATAGATATAGACCAGTTGCCGTATTTGTTCCCAGGCACAAATCTATCGAATAACTCTTCTCATAGCCTATCTTACCTCTCCACTTATAGTCTATCAGCACGATGTCAAAGCCCAGTTCAACGCCCCGCCAGCGCGTAAGAGAGCTACTCCCAACGGTCTATCTTGGACGATATGAGACCGGCTCGAAGAACAGTATAACGGATGTCGCTGGTGTGCTTGTCTCTACGCAATCCATTCATGAGTCGCCGCGGTACCCAGATGCGCCTGCGAAATCCATCAATACGGGTGTCACTACTATACTTCCTCGTAAAGATTGGTTTAACAATGGCTGCTTCGCGGGTATCTTCCGCTTCAACGGATCAGGAGAGATGACGGGCGCACATTGGATTGAGGAGTCGGTGAGTTGCTTTGCTGACAGATGCGATCAGTGTCATGTGTTGAGCTGTCTTTGTACTGACTGCTGTTTAAAGGGTCTCTTGCACTCGCCCATTGTCATTACTGGCAGCTTCGGTGTTGGCAATGCATACAACGGCATCTACGAGCATGGTATCAGAGAGCAGAGCGACAAGATTGGGAAAGTTGGCTGGTTCCTGTTGCCCGTGGTTGCAGAGACGTTCGACGGCTTTCTTCATGATGTATCTAAATTCGCGGTCACTTCTGAACACGTTGTGAAAGGTATCGACGAGGCGAGCAGCGATCCTGTTCGAGAGGGCAACACGGGCGGTGGCACAGGAATGATTTGTCACTGGTTCAAGGGCGGGACGGGATCGAGTAGTCGCCTTGTCCCGGCAGATCAAGGGAGGACTTACACCATCGGCGCTCTCGTCCAAGCTAACTACGGTACGATGAGGGACTTCAAGATTGCTGGAGCGCCAATCGGGCGATTGATCTTTGAAGAGCAGCAGCGCTTGGCTGAGGAGAATCCAACTGATCCAAACTTCCTGGCGCAATCATCCATGCTCTTCAAGATCAAAGAAGAAAAGGATAAACAAGATGGTAGCATCATCATAGTTCTCGCAACAGACGCTCCACTTCATCCGACACAGCTCAAGCGCCTAGCGAAACGTGCCACCGTTGGCCTCGCCCGTGTGGGCGGCTGGGCATCGAATTCATCCGGCGACATCTTTCTAGCTTTCTCAACAGCAAACAATATATCTGTGCAGGAGCACACAGCGACATCGAAGAAAGTGGACCCGTGGGTGCCTAGAGCGAAGAGCGTGGACATGATCGATGACCAGACTATCAATGCGCTGTTCGAGGCCAGCGCAGATGCGGTCGAGGAAGCGATATTGAACGCAGTATTCATGGCCGAGAGTATGGACGGCAATGGCAACAGAATCGACGCTCTGGACCTGGGCAAGGCAAAGGAGCTGATGTCGAAGTATCTGTAGCTTCGTCAGAAGGGCTTTCGGCACTAGACTGAGCAATAGAACGATTAGATGAACGCTGGCTCTACTTCGATAACCAGCTGACGCCAGTAGGCTATTGGGCGTGTTAGAGCTTGGTCAATGGCCACGGCGCGATTTGCCGGCGCAAGGTTGCCCCGGAAAGGAGCCTCTACACAATTGCGGTGAACCAGAGGGAGGTGTTGCCAAGCCATCAAAGCATGCTGCGGTGAGCTAAGCTAGCAGCGGTTGCAGGTAGATTGCAGATCGTCTTCTTTCCTCCATTGGTATGATAAGTGACCAATGAGCTACTATGTCCGGACGACAGGTGCCCGGCTGGATCTGATATCAATAATCATAACCAGCCTTTTACCAGATCCGGCCTGAGAACAATTCTTTAGCAACTGTACCAGTGTGGCGCAAACAGCACAGCCTCATGGATTCTGTGTGTCTCGTGTTCTGCGCCTGTTTGGTGGGAACAATCACGATTCCTTACTGCGCAATCTACGATCGTTAAGTGAGCACGGTGGAGCAAGTGATCAGTTACAGATCGCAAGCGTCGGCTGATTGGGTGGGCTCGATTCAAAAGCCAAGCCAGTGGAGCGACCGGAAGAGGCTGATGAGGATGTTGCGATCGAAGGTGAAGTTTCGGATGCGCCGTGTCCGAGGACAGAATACAAATGCGGGGATGGTAATCCGAACGAGTTATGTGTTCGAGGACACGATGTGGTGTCGAGTCTAGATCTAGACAGACCGCCCAGCCTGCATGTTGTGGAACTCGCAGGGCCCAGACTCCCAGCCTATGTCTGAGTAAGCGCATGGCATTCTAAAATGCGACTCGCTCGACCCAGACTACAACTTGAACAGTCTGCTCAAAACTTGCTCGTGCTTGCGAATGAATGTGGGTTTGTAGTAGATTTGCGGGCTGAATCGTTGCTCATGCAGATCGAGCCTGGAGAGGCAAAAGACTCTCAAGATTGAAAACGGGACGAGTGTGATGTTTCGCGGGCACGCTGTTCAATACCATGCTCAACGTTTCCACCTTGGCGCAGGATGCAGGAGCGAACGGGAATCTAAGCAACCACCCCAGTCCAGAATCTATTGAACAGCTCACGATTCTCGCCACATGGCCGATCTGGCTTGCCTTGAGGGTCCCACCAGTATGGGAAAGTTGCAACAGGCCTTTTTGTAATTCACTCGCCGCCTACCCCGTGCTACCCCTCCTCCGGCTGGACGTTTTCGGGAAGCAATAGTCGCAGGCCACAAAAGGTTTTAAATCGATCGCGAATCGACGAGTTCACGATGCTAGTATTTGATTATCTGCAATCAAAGTACCACTGGACACATGCTCTTGTCCACAAGCAATCGCTAAATTGACTGATGCTATTCGGGGCGTTGGGCCGAGACTGGTCGGCGAGGACGCCTCGCAACCGCCCGCGCGCTCGTGGGGTCTAGGCCGCTGTACTTGTCTGCCAAACAGCCCTCGTAGCGCAAGGCTGGCAGACGCGAAACGGCGATTCAAATGCGGACCCTGGCATGGCAGATCGGAAAATGCGCACACATTGTGTCGCAGCACGCAGCATTCGAGGTGCCTACCGGCATCCGGCTTTCGAGCCAGTGCTTGTTCGGCTAGCGGCGACAGTGGCCTGATTCACGAACACCACAGCCGCCCCCGAAAAGCCGCCAGGATCAATTACTCTGGAGCCGGGTGGGGTCTCGACTGCACATCGTGCAGCCCTCAGCTGCTCCGCTCGTGAAGACCCTGGGACGGAACTTGCCAGCTCTGGGAAACATCAGTTCGCATCCCTCAAATATGCGATTGCTCCCTCTGCGCAGCTGAATACCACGCCCACGTCATTCCGCGATCATGACGATCCCTTCCCCTTCCACACCAACCATGCCTGAGTTGAGTGATATTCTGGGGCGCATTGGCCTGTCGACATATCTACCGATACTGTCTGAGAACGGCTTCCGCAACTGGGAAACTGTAGTCGACATCACAGAGGACGATCTTACCGAACTGAATTTCAAGCTCGGCCACCGTCGAGCGTTGCAGCGAGAAATCGCTACCTGGCGTGGAGTTCCGCAAAAGATATCCTTAGATACAGAGGCTGCTTCTCCAGAACCAATATCACTGTCCACATCGGCCTTGGAAACATTAACAAGACGTCAACTGACACCGCCGCCGCGAGAGAAGCGGAGGTACAGACGCCATCCCCGGCCAGATCCCAATGCGCCTAAGAAGCCCAAGACAGCTTGTATGCTCCACATTCAATTGAACGACATTCAAATCTGATGAGTCCAGATGTAAATTTTGCCGATCAGCTGCGTACCGATCCAGATATAAGTCAGCTCTCTTTCGTGCTCATTGCCCGAGAGGTGGGGAGGCAATGGCAAGAGCTTCCTCCAGAGCAGAAGAGGGTATGGGAGAGCAATGCCGCACGAGCAATGCAGGAACACGAGTCCCAGATGGACAAGTACAAGAAGACAGATGAGTGGCGGAAGTACCAGGTATATCTGAATGATTTCAAGGCCCAGCAGGCGCAGCCTAGCGCTGCTGCTGCCAGGCGTGGCATTGGCTCCCGTACGACGTCTCAAAGTACAAGGGAGCACTCTCAAGCAAGCATTGATTCACCAGGGAGTCCCGGATCTTCAATCCCGTCGTCCATGTCATCTTCTGGTACTGACGCCGAAGTTTGTCACAACGCACTCACCATAGCTTTCAGTGAATTGACCTCCTTGAGGGGAGAGATTCTCACTGAAGCGGCACGACCGTACGATGAATGGTACTTACCATCCGAAGAACTGACCAAGAGGGCCATATATGCTTTCATTCGAGGTACTGGCTCGCTGCTGTACATGTGGAGCTACGAGCAGGCAGACGAGGTCCTCGATCGTATATATCGACCCAAAGGCAGGATCGACGCAATGGACATGGCGGAGTGCTTTACCGTTGCTGCAATGGGTGCTCACTACGACCTGGAGTGCTTCCCGGACCGCATAAGGAGGATTCTCTATGCATCTGGCACGCTCCATTTCAACGAAGGGACTGCAAGGGCGGACTACCTACGCACGATGCGCTTGCTGTTGACAATGTCTTTCTACGCTCTACTTGAGAAGCATATGAGTGCGAGATATTTGATTGGTACGTCGTCCGAGTCGTGAACAGAGATCTTGCGCTAAACAAAGCACAGCTGCTGGCCTTCAAATCGCACGTTGGAAATCTCCAGCCCTGCCTCGTTCATCCTCAGGTGCCTTAGAAGGGCATTGGCGCAAAATCTACCGCAGTCTGATCTTCATGGACAGCTGGCTGTCATACACACTCGGCTACAGCTCAGAGGCGACACCTCAAGATATCGTGGTATGTATGCAACCCTCAAGCAGCAGGAGTGTGTCTAAACAGAAACAGATGGCTTGCTATACCGAGCGTGACGCTTCGCACGCAATGGATGAGCTCATCCATACGCAGACCAGCAAGATTGGCCTAATCGCGGCAGAGATAACAAAGACTTTGGCTGCTCCTGACTTCGCGACCCGCGAGAATGTCAACATGCTCCGACAGAAGCTTGAGACATGGCGTCAGGAGGTTCCGGTTTGCCTTCAGCTTCCAACACTCACATCGGACACACCGTCTGATTTGTCGCTGTATCAGAGACGGGCAATTCTTATGGTTCATGTAAGTACATGGAATTTCATTTTCGATTTAACGAGAAGCTGACAGAAATATCAGATCATGTACCTCGGTGCCATCATACTCGTATATCGCCAGTCGCTGGTAGCAGCTGCAGAAAGCCAGCTTACTGATGGCGCTTCGAGCAACCCTTCGTTCTCCAGTAATGACGTACGGCACTACCAGACCGAATGCGCAATAGCAGGTCAAACTATTGCCCGTATCTTGCGATTGATCTCCTTTGATGGCACACTTACCAGGCGTTGTTGGTTGATCATGTAAGTTTAACTCTGCATGCCAGCAATGCGATGTACTGACACCGTCTTTCCAGCTATTGGTCGTTCACTGCATCGATCGTCCTTCTCCACAGCGCCGCGACGAAGCTCCTGGATGGTGAAGTCCATGGTGTGGAGATGGACCTGGGCTTCGCCAAAGAATGTATGGACATGCTCGAGCCGTGCCGCAGCTTCGAACCGATTGCCACCAAGTACCTCGATACGCTGTGGCCGCTGTATGGCGCACTTCGCGACGTCCATCAGCGCATGGTTGGCCGGGCGAAAACCAGCATTTCGTCTCTCCTGCAGGGGGATCCGAGTCGCATGAGCCCCCCAGTCGCTGTGTCGAAACACGAGATGGCCCCCATCTCTGAAAAGCTCTCTCTTTTGCTCACGGATCCTTTTGGTCGGAAACAAAATTGTGGCGATGGTAGTATGAGACGACTTCTGAACGCTGATGGGTCGTGTTCAGTTTTCTGGTGGAGATGAAGTAATGGACGGAAGAATCTTGTCTACGCAGCCACATTCACGGCTGGCCCGCAGTTATAATGATACCCAATGACGCGAAGAGCTGTGCTCTCTGCCAAAACTACGACAATACGATCATCAGACAATGTCTTGCATCACTCTTCTTGCCCTTTGCCCTTTGTTGAGCTAGCAGTGAAGCCTGTTTCAAGAACAAGGTCCTCGGAGGCGCTGCTATGCATAGCAAATTCTTATCGACCGGACGATAGTCCGACGCACGCCATACAACCTGATCACGATTAGTGTTGCGTTTAGCTGGTGCCTGACTAGCAACGAGGCTGAGCAGCGGCGTTCTAGACGCCAGCTGAGTCTTTGCACCTGGCGAGACAGACACGAAGTATTCAGCTACACAGCCGTGTGTAGAAGCTACACGAACAGAAGCAGAGTACGCAGAGGCGTTTTGCACGCGTAGCATCGACTCGACAAGCAGAAAGGGCATCTCCATCGCTGGCCAGCCAGCGGCGAGAGCCACGCCAAACGCGCCACCAATCCGCGACGACGCAGACGCAGATCACGGGCGCTCCCGTAGCGCAGCCTTCCAAGCTGGACTCGCCTATGGTAGCCGACCAGGTGTCAAAGTCTGATGCAGAACCTTGGGTTCGATATCTACAAGCCCGCCGCCTGTGTACCTAGCAGCAACGACAAATAAATGTCCGATGCTCGATGCTCGATTCGCCGAGACACGTGAATCTCGGGACCGTGGTTAACTATGGATGTAGCACGGAGGTTCTTCCATCCCTTATCGCCTGCGCCCGATCCATCTCAGCCCTCGCTCGCTGCGTCTCAGTCAATCAATACCTAGGCACCTACGTCTGCGACCCAGACAGGCGCTCTCATGTGCATGTTCGATAACACGGTGGCCATGGCGCCATGAGCTGGTCCCAGCAGATACTTAGATGAACGTACAGATGGCGTCATATTTGACGCAGGGCGATCAACGCCGGGCCAATTTTGTATGTACCTAGCTTGAGCGTTCAGGAGCGCAGCCGCGCAAGCCTCGCGACTATCGTTATCGAATGCCGTGTTTCAGCGTTTCAGGGCGATCTGGCGAACAGGGTGCTTTGGCCAGCAAGATCCCGAGCGCTGAAGCCGCATTGTGACAGGTTGTGAAATGGCTGCGTGGCTGTGGAAATACATAGGTACCTACTGTACATACTGGTGGGTGCGTGCGCGGGTTGGGTTGGGTTGTTATCCCCCATTGTGCAGCTGTCTATCTGTAGGGGTAGTGCGCCCCGCTGATGCGCTCGCTCGCTCGCTTTGCATG
Source organism: Phoma sp. YAFEF320 (assembly GCA_033444525.1). Classification (NCBI taxonomy): domain Eukaryota; kingdom Fungi; phylum Ascomycota; class Dothideomycetes; order Pleosporales; family Didymellaceae; genus Phoma; species Phoma sp. YAFEF320. The sequence continues at coordinate 470,234 of JAVLWG010000020.1, read as the reverse complement.
AAGCATGCGTGTGCAATCTGGCCGTGACAAACCGTCAGTATCGTGAGCGCCTAGTGTGCAATGCCACCTCACCCAACATGTCAAAACCGCACAAAACACGTTGAGCAACTCGACAGGTACAGTAACTGGACCCAGCAGCAACGGTGCCCGTTCAGCCGCAACAAATATGTAAGTAGTCTAATCTCGTCTCATCCGCCGGCCGCGCGCGTGCCAAAGAAAACCCATGTGTCCCAAGAAAACATGTTTCCAACGCTTGATGCGCCGAGTGGCGCGCTCGACCTGTGTGGTCGGAAGAGCAAAGTTGGTGCGTTCGTCCCACGCCCGTTTGGGATAGGGGAAGGCGGTCTCGACTTTCTCGCATGTGCACGTCGGGTTCGTGCAACAAGTTAAGAATGGCCCAGTGTGGGTCCCGAGCTGTAGTCTGTGCTGTGGAGTGGATGTGCGGCCAGCGTCATTTCGTGGAAATGGGGCGGGCTTTAAGGATAAGGGTTTCCCTCCAAGCTATTGCACTCCTGGGACCTTGACGTTGCTGTTTCGTTTTTTTTTTATAAACATTTTTGCCGACATTCTTTCGCTCAAGATCCACCTGCTCGATATTTCACTGTCCTTGGGGTTGGATTTGGGGCTTTGCTGCGCACCGCTGTTCTGAATTGCTCGAGCACAGCTGCGCGGAAAGAAAGGGTCGTTACTGGACTGGAGCAGCTTATCGATGCGCAAGCAGGGATCCCGGCCAATCACACGTCACCATGTTGGAGTACCAGGAGAGTAACAGCAGCAGCGAGAGCGAGGAGGTGCGCCCGTTTGTCATCCCAGCCGAGGACGTCGAGGTGCTGAATGCCTCGGAGGGCTTCTGCATGCTGCGCAACTATCTCGCAAGAGACACAAGGTATGCGCACGAACAAGTTCCCCCCCCCCCCCCCCTCCACCTCACCCCCCAGTCCCCCACTCCTCCGCGCATCCTCACCGGACCTGTGGAGCAGAGGTTGGGCATCAACAACAACACATGCCGACCGCTGGCTCGACCTTGGGCTAACCCGCATCCAAGCTTCTGCCCCTCCCACAATACCTGCGACACCCACACCAAGCAGACCTGGATCCTGCAGCGCGATCTCCTGCACGCCCTCGTCGCGCCGGTGCTGGCGCTCTTCAACCGGGCATCGACGCTCGCCTCGGCCGCGCTGTGCACCACGCGCAGCTCGGACCTGGAACTCGCTTTCGGGGGGGACGCGCGCGGGGCGTTCCTGTGCCTGCAATGCTTCGTCGATGAGGAGGAGGACTGGTGCCGCACGCGCGGCTGCCCGGCGTGTGTGGTGTCGGAGACGCTGAGTACGGAGAGCCATTTGCGGTTGACGATTGCGGCGAGTTTGCTGAGCACGGCGGGGGTCGCAAGGGGTGGTGCTGCTTCCACGAGCCATGAGGACGGCGAAGACGACGCACAGCACCCGACGCTTCCCCCCCTCCCGCATATCCTCCCCGCCCTCCGCGACGCCCTCGCTGCAGATCCCTTCTGGGGCCCCGGTCACTGGCCCTACCTGCTCAGCCGCGCGACGGGGCTGAGCGCGGGGATCCAGGCGCTGATTGCCGAGTGTGTGGATCTCGAGGCGCTTGTGTCGTCGCCTTCCACATCCAACAACACTGCTAAGCGGAGTTTCACAACGCCCCTGCAACTCTCGACCTCGGGCAAAGCCAACGGCCAGGCCGAGCCGGAGCCAAAAGGTGCAAAGCTGAAGAAGAGCAAACTTGCAAAGCGGCAGCTGCGCCTCGAGAAAGAGGAGCTCGAGCTCATGCGCAGAGTCGCCACGCAGTGCTGGGCGAGGACGTGTATGACCAAGAGGGTGAGGGGCGAGTTGCTTGGTGCTGGGAGGGCGGGGGAGGAGAGTAGTCGCAGGAGGAGGAGTTTGACGTGTCCTTAGACGTGTCCTTTGGCGTGTCCTTAGAGAGAGGGGGGGGGGGGGGCGGTTTGGGTCTCTTTTGTCAGGGGTTGTGGCGTTTTTGGGGGGCTGCATAAGATACCACAGCATTGCATGGGATGTTTTTTTTTTCTTCTGTTACTACGATTAGAGGAGTTGACAATACAACCTTCGTTTTGTTGTTTACGCAACCGCGTGCCCTTTACGGAGCCTCGCTAGCTCACCTATAACGACTGAGCATTGCGTTGACTATAGCATGTTGGCTATGGTATAGTGACGAGAGAGCGGGCCGTGGTAGTAGTCATTGAGTGCGGGCGGGTGAGGGAGTTGAGTGGTGAGTAAAGCTCTCCACAAGTGTGGGATGAAGGATCTTTGTTGTTTTATCTTGCATGCCTGTCGTGTCCCATCGTCATCATCTCTGCAGCTGTCATCGTCTTGTCTGGTGATTCTCACAAAACGGGTACACGCGATGTAAAGTAAACGCGACTCTGGTCGATGCTGTTGATGTGATATGAGAGATACCTATCTACAGTACTGTGTGATGACTGTGGTTCGAAACGCCTCGTTGCGTTCGTAGTCACTTCCTCCCGCCGCTTGGAGGGAGGTGTGACCCTCTACATCACCCTGACTCTCCTGCTCCTCGGTCCCGCTTCAGCGTATAACCTCCAGTCCCCACACTCCCCGTCTCTCACGCCAGCGAACTTCACTACTCCGTGATGCGCTCTTTTCTTCATCTTTTTATCGCCGTTTTTCTTTTTCTGGGGTTTCGGTCTTACCCACGCTAATTTGCCGTCGCGGAGGCGGATGTATTTCTCCCCTTTTTCCAATCGTGAGGGGTCGGCTGGGGGTTTGGGGCACTGAAAGATTGGGTGCGGATGTGGACAACAGGGCCCGAGAGACCTGCAGTGGTGATGGCGATGGCAAGGTCGTGCATGGGCGCACTGATCGATCTCGTGTACGAAGTCGGGTGTGGTCTCAGCATAGTCGCTGTAGCCATCGCAGTCACAGTCTCCGCATCTCATGGGGCATCTTTCCTCTCTAAACCCTGTTCTCCCTCTCGGAGGGGAGAGGGATCCACGACGAGGTCGAGGGTGTCCGTGGTTTTCTCGTCTCCTGCCTCTTCTTTTTGCTCTCTCCGCCGCCTTGTTCATTTCACTCCGTATCTGTCTGTCCCTCTCCCTGTTCCTCTCCCTCATTTCATCCATGTCATTATGCGTACGCTCCTTCTTCTCCTCCTCTTCCAGCTCTTTCAGCCTTCTTCTGAGTGATTCAGGACCGTCTTGTATACCTCCACGCCGCTCTCCATGAGCGTCTGTCTCCCCCTCCCTAAGTCGCCTCTCAGGCTGAAGCTGAGGTTGAGGAAGAGGGTCAATCTCGACGCCAAGGGCAGCGAGAACCTCTCGCCCCGCCGCTTCTGCAGCGTAGCTAACAAACCTTCCCCCGGCTTTGTTGTGCGCACGCACGACGAAATCTGGGATCCATGTAACGAGGTTATTCGCATTGTCGATATTCTGATTCCCATTCATGTGTCCGTTATCGATGTTTCCATGGTTGATGAAGAAGTTGAACGCACTCGGCACGCGTTCCTCCAATCTCACCAGCGGCATTTCGTTTCTCGGTGCAAGCGCCAATGCACTTTGAACCGAGAGATTCGGAGGAGCAGAGGAAGGATGAAGTGGTGCAAAATTTAGCCTTGCAGGAAGGTATTCAGCGCTGTCAAGAGATGACCTAGACTTTCCTTAGCAGTGATGACGCTGAGTGCTATTCGATCCAGATCTGTAAGAGAGCGCCTTCTATGTGTTCAATATCGAATAGGGTGGAGATTAGCTAGTACCGCATTGGCGGATTAGATGCAGTGTGAGTGCCACTTGAGCAAGGGTGGTTTGCTCGTGCAGAATGAGTGTCATTTATTTCGAAAGCAGTGGTTGTTAGTTGTCAGTTTGGTGGTTTGAGGTGACAAGCTGTACAAGTGTGTAACTGGAATCGACGCTGTTTGTGAAGGGTTTGTACTATTGTAACGCAGCATACTCTTCTAGAATGAGGAAAGCTTGAACACACATGAACCGTGCTGTTCTGACTTAGATGAGTGCAATCTGATCCTGTGGATGTGGTCTCGTTCTCTGTTGTATCAGTGAGGATTTCGCGAAATATCAATTAAGGGGAACATGGAAAGGTGAAGGTTTGCGTTTTTTTTTGCTTGCGCGTAAACATTTCAAGGTACTAGATGACGGGAGTAAGGGAAGGAGCGAACGTCGGAAGAAGATTGGCGTGATGACCTCAAATTGCTTTGAGCAATCACTTGACGAGACACGAGATGCGCGAGAGCCAACAGTCTTAATATTGTGTCCCATTTCCGCTAATGCAGTCCAGATGTGAAGCTCCTCAGCATCGCTGGTAAGGTGCAGTATGTACGTAAACATCGACTTTCCAGCTCCACCTCGGTACGTCACCTCAGGGTCCAAATCCAAGTCCAAGCGGGCTGGAGATCAACAGCACGTGACTGTCCGACTTCGGCAAGCGCCGCACTGCATCTGCAGCGCTGGGTGAATCACACGGGTTTTATTAGTGAGCAAGGCAGCAGCGGTGTGACAAGGGCTCCTTTTAGGAAATGCTGCGTGGGCTGCGGAATGCGAGTGAGGGGCGCTGGTGCTGCAGGCAGCGATGCCGTGCGGCAAAAGCTTAAAATTGCGTAACCTGGGTCCTGCGGGTGCGCCGTTTCGGTCGACCTGCTGGCTTTTGCCGAGAAGAGTTCTGAAAAGTTTCGTCTGAGGGAATTGCGCAACGAAGGTTCTATTGTACACCATGCTGCCCAATTCCTGAAAAGCTATACGATTGCAAAGCCCTGAGGCGACTAGGCCCCTCAGTTGACCCGCTCTTGCTTGAGACTCTTTCCCCCCGACAAGACCAAGACCGCCCCGTTGCTTTGCCAGTCTTTGACTCTGCTGCCCTGCCCGAGGGACTGCGACTGCGACTGCGATCGACTGCGACTCAGCACCCCCACCACCTCTGGCGCCATGGTCCGCAACATCGTCGTGCTCGGCGGGAGCTCGCATCCGCAGCTGACTGAGTGCGCTCCGCAACGCACCGTCTACCAGCGACGCAGCGGCTAACGAGGGCGCAGGACCATCTGCAACCACCTCGGCATCCCGCCCGCAAAGGTCCTCCTTGGCAAGTTCAAGGTCGGGGAGACCAGGGTGGAGATTGAAGAGAGCGTGCGAGGGAAGGATGTCTTCATTATCCAGTCGGGCGGAGGACCAGGTACGGCTCCCGCGTGCTGACTGCGTGCGTGCGTGCATTGCTTTTGCAGCATGACGCAGTTGCGCTGTCACATGAAAGAAACGAATCAAGGGCAAATGCTAATCTTGAGCGACGCAGTGAACGACCACCTCATGGAGTAGGCTCCTCTGCATATGCGGTGCCAAACTTGCCTTGAAATGCCTAACCGCCCTGCAGACTTCTCATCACCATCTCGGCCTGCCAGACGGCCTCGGCCAAGCGCATCACCGCCGTGCTGCCGCTGTTCCCGTACTCGCGCCAGTCCGACATCCCCTACAACAAGACGGGCGCACCGCTGGCCAAAGTGCCCGGCACCCGCTCGCGCACCGGCACCTACAGCTTCGAGAGCCGTCCGCAGACGCCGCACCCGGGCCAGCCAGAGAGCGCAGGGCTGGGCGCGAACGGCACCGCTACCCTCCACAACCAGCTCAGCCGCATGAAGCTGGATGAGCAACGCAACCAAAGCGCGCCCTCGAGCCCCGTCAAGACCAATGGCCTCCGCCGCAGCGAGACGAGCGAGTCGACCAACTCGGTCCACTTCAACGCCAACGGCGCCAACGGCTCCCTCACAAAGGCGATAACCAAGCCTCCGCCGTTCGAGCCCCAGGTCGGATACCGCCAGTGGGTTGCCCAGGCAGGCACCCTGATTGCCGACCTGCTCACCTGCGCGGGCGCCGACCACGTCATTACCATGGACCTGCACGGTGAGTCCTGAGTCCCTGAAAGTCTACAAAGTCCCCGAAACCCCAGCGAGCTCTCAGTCAATTCTCTGAGCTCCTCCTCGCCCTTTCCATTCTGCCTTCTTGAGCGTGGAGCTCTACTCTCCTCCAGCCAGCTCTTACTGATGTCTCCCAGACCCCCAGTATCAGGGCTTCTTCGACATCCCCGTCGACAACCTGTACGGCCGCCACCTGCTGCGCAAGTACATCCAAGCCAATATCCCCAACTACCAACAAGCCGTCATCGTCAGCCCGGATGCGGGCGGCGCCAAGCGCGCAACCGCCATCGCCGATGCCCTGGGCATGCCTTTTGCCCTGATCCACAAGGAGCGCCGCCCCACCCAGATCAGCGACCGCCAGAATGCGACTATGATGCTGGTCGGCGACGTCGCAGACCGCACCGCCATCCTGATCGACGATTTGGCAGACACCTCCAACACCATCACCCGCGCCGCCAAGCTCGTCAAGAAGGAGGGCGCCTCGCAGGTGTACGCTCTCATCACGCACGGTATTCTGAGCGGCGACGCTATTGACAGGATCAATGCGAGTGCGCTGGACAAGGTGGTTGTGACGAATACTGTTGACCAGACGGAGCACAAGTCGAGGTGTCCGAAGTTGGAGGTGCTGGAGGTGGGGAATGTGTTTGCTGAGGTAAGCAATCCCTCGTACTGTTTTCCCGTATTGCTTTGGAATTGTTTGGACCGTCTTTCAGCAGGAGGATGAGACTGCGAAGAAAGCATTCACTAACACATCTTGCAGGCTATCAGACGCGTCCACCACGGCGAGAGCATCAGCGTGCTATTCGACTACAGCTAGTGGCTGAAGCACGGCAAGCCGCTTGCTCCACCTGCTCGTTGCCAGGAACCCTCCCCCCGCTAGAAAAGTAAAATCACCCCTTGTTTCCTATACTACCACCCGAAGACTCTACATACAGCATGTAGAGCAAAGACGCCTCCTGTACGAGTGCGCCGTATCTAGAACCCCTTTTTTGAATTGGCGTATTTTTTTGGTCGGGAAATGCGTGCGTAGTCATACATCCATTCTCCTGGTGAAGCAAAATCCTTAGACTTGCTTCTCTACAGTACAAAGCCTGCCCATGGATGCAAAGCGATCTGTATCCCTCGCCATTGGGGGTGTTTCACCGGCGCCAAACTTGTAAATCCTGATGTGCTAGTCGGTGAAATCTCTTACCCTCTGTAGAAGGCACAGACACAGACACAGGCATGTCGAACTCCGTATCCCTATCTCCCAGTGTCCGTAGCGTCCCCGTCGGTGTTTGTGACCCCTACTCTATCTGTATATACACAAAGCCACAGCAGTGACTAGCCCGATACCGTGGGTTGGGGTAACAGGCAGCGTACAAACAAAAAAAAAACAATCAAGTCCATGTCTATCTGATCATCCGGCGCTTGACTGCTATACCGGCGGGCGCGTTTTAAGGTCCTGGCGCGGCCTGGCTGTGATGCAAGCGGGTTGGGTACGGAGCATACTACGCCCGTCCTGCACCACTGATGGAATTGCATGCGGTACCGTGCGTAGGCCCATCGTCTACCGTTTATCATCTACCGTCCAGACAAAGGAGGGGGGGGGGGGGGGGGGATCCTGGGAGTCGCCCTCCTGAATGGTATGGATGGTATGGATGGTATGGATGGTATGGATGGTATGGATGGTATGGATGGCATGGGATGGGGTGGGGTGGGGTGGTTAACTTAAGCAATCCGGGCCTGAGGTGTTTCTCAGGATGCGCCCGTGGAGCCGAGTGGAGATGGTCATGTGTACTTTGATTCCTTGTTTGCGCATGTTCTACACATATACATGCGTCAGGTCGGGTCGGTGATGCGACGCGCGTCTGACTTCTTGGTATCTTCTAACCCTCCCTCCCGCTTCCTTTGTCTGTATTACAAAATGCTTAATAAAATCGCTGCAAATGCACAAAAGCTTAGCTACCTCTACCTTTCTTCCCCCCCTCTTTTTTTTTCCCTCATCACTGCGGCGCACCCATGCTCTGCAACCGAGCCAACTCGAAATAAACGCCCCTTCTCTCCATCAACTCCTCATGCCTCCCCCTCTCCACAATCTTGCCCGCATCAAACACGAAGATAACGTCTGCGTGCTGGATGGTGGAAAGGCGGTGGGCGATGGCGATGGTGGTGCGGCCCTGGGCTGCGCTGTCGAGCGCGTCTTGGACCACGCGTTCGGAGGTTGAGTCGAGGGCGGAGGTTGCTTCGTCGAGGAGTCTGGGGTGAGGTGTTAGTTGCATGGGATCTTTTGGGGGGGGGGGGTGTATTTCTTCTGGGGGGTGGGGTGGGGGGAACGTACAGAACTTTAGGATCTCGCAACAGGGCTCGCGCGATTGCAAGGCGTTGTCTCTGTCCGCCGGAGAGCAGGGCGCCTTTCGCGCCCACGAGCGTGTTGAACCCATCCGGCAGACTCATGATGAATTCGTAGATGTTGGCGTCCTTGCACGCTTTGACGACTTCCTCATCGCTCACATCTTCCTTGTCCGCCAAGATGTTCTCCCGGATGGTTCCAGTATACAGCGTGGTTTCCTGGCTGACGATGGCAAGCTGCTTGCGGTAGTCTTGTAGATTGTATTCTTTGAGGTCTACGCCGTCAACGGTGACAGCGCCGGAACTGGGGTCGTAGAAGCGCTCGAGGAGCTGCATGACTGTGCTCTTGCCGCTGCCCGATGCGCCCACCAGCGCGATGAACTGCCCGGGCTCGGCGGTCAGGTCGACGCCGCGGAGGACGCGGTGGTCCGGCCGACCCGGGTACGTGAAGCGGACGTTCTGGAGTTCCACGCGGCCGACGAGGCGGTCGATTTTGCGGCCGTCGGGCGACCAGTGGTCGATTGCGGGCATGCGGTTGAGGAAGGATTTGAGTAGCTTGGCCGCGTCGCGCGCTTCGCCCATGTCGGGCGCGAACGAGAAGATGGCGCCTGCGGACTGGGCGCCGTTGATGATGGCAGAGTACACGATGAAGAATTGCAGGACTGTGTATTCTTGCGCGAGGAGGAGCCGCCCGCCGTACCAGAAGACGAGGGCGAAGATGAGCATGGAGAGACCTTGTGATGTGGCGTACAGGCTGGCCGAGATGTTGTTGAAGACGACGTTGCCGGCGGCTTGCTTGCCGAGCTTCTCGTGGTACTCGCGGAGCAAGTGTTGTTCAAGGGAGAGGGTGGCGACGGTGCGGATGGATGAGGCGGCCTCGCAGGCGAAAGAGGCGGCCTCGGACGTCTCTTTATTGCGCTTCTCCATGCGAATGAGGGCGTAGAAGCGGAAATATCCGCAGGCGAGCATCAGTGGGATGGTGGCGGTACATACGAGCGCTAGCTTCCAGCCGAAAGAGCAGCCGACGATGATGGCGACGAAGATTGAGGATGCGGAGCTGACGATGGTGCCGAGCGTGGCACCACTGAGACCAGCGAGGCGGTTGGCTTCTGAGGAGAGGAAGCTGGCTAGCGCACCGGAGGTTACAGTCTCACCATCGAAGAATTCCATGTCCTGGCGTAACATGGCGGCAAAAGCACGCTGGCGGACGTTGCCGATGAGACGGGCTGAGCCCCTGGACAGCGTCATGCCCTGAGCCCAGTAGAAGGAGCCGATGACAAGACCCAGCATGAAGAACATCCAGCACCAGAAGTTGATGTTGTAGCCGCCCAGAGAAGTGCCAGGGGAGAGAAGCGAGTTGATAGAGTTACCCAAGAAGATAGCCTGGATGGCTGGATTGCATCCTGCGAGGAAACTGAAGATCAGACCGAACATCATCGTCTTGTGCTCGCCGGCGTTCATCTCCCATGCGAACTTGACTAGCGCCCAAGTACCGTAGAGCTCCTCTTTCTCCTCTCGCTTCGCGACGACCGAGGGTGCAGACGTGATTGTACGCAGAAGTGCAGGCTTCTCGCCCTCAGCCTCCGCAGCCTTCTCGGTCTCGATGTCTTGTGTGCCAGTATTTTTCTTCTGCGTAAGCTCCTGCGCCTGCACCAAACTTGCGTAGACACCGTCCGCGCGGATCAAGCTTTCGTGCGTGCCTGTCTCGACAATCTCGCCCTTAGCCATGACCACGATGTTATCTGCCTTCTTAATTGTCGAGAGGCGATGGGCGATGACAATTGTTGTGCGGCCCTTCGCAGCTCGATCCAATGCGTCTTGAACAAGGCTCTCTGATTTGGTGTCCAGAGCTGCGGTCGCTTCGTCGAGCAGGAGAATCTTAGGGTCTGAAACGATGGCGCGGGCAATAGCGACACGTTGCTTCTGACCACCACTGAGCAGATTTCCGCGCTCGCCAACCTTTGTTTGGTAGCCCTCCGGCAGGCCCATGATAAAGTCGTGTGCGTTGGCGATCTTGGCTGCCTGCTCGATCAATTCCATCTTCTTCTCGTCGGATGCGTCCGCGTATTGGGTGTTCACCAATCCATGGAGAATACTTTCGTAGACGGTCGTGCTGAACAGAACAGGTTCCTGGCTGACGATGGCCATGTGTTGTCGCAGCCACCTCAGATTCAACATGCTGATATCCTTGCCGTCCAGGAAGATCTGACCCTCCATCGGCAGGTAGAAGCGCTCCAAAAGACCAACGATGGTAGACTTTCCAGATCCCGAAGCGCCCACCAAAGCCACCATCTGGCCAGTGGTGACGCTTAAGTTAAAGTTTTGAAGAACAACGGTATCGGGCCGAGATGGGTAGATGTGCTTGAGATTCTTGAACTCGAGGTTGCCGACAAAGTCTTCCGGGATCTCGCCCTCCTCGGTCTCTGGATCGATGGGTGACTTGCGCTCAATGGTGTTGAAGACCTTAGTCGCCGCTGCGGTGGCTCCACCGAAAGCCTGGAGATGCGGAAGGTTGGAGCCAATAGAGATGCCTGCAATCATGGTAGCCATAACGACTGTCAGAATATTCGAAACGCCCAGCTCGCCGGCATCAAGGAATCTCTTTCCCTGCCAGAAAGCCAATGAATACTGAAGGTTCAGCACCAACATCATGCCTGCAATCATCATAGACAGCCAGAACTTGGCCTTGAAATCGTATCCGGTTGCCTTGTCGAGAAGGACTTTGTATTTTGCCTGCAGACGTCTTTGCGTACCGTACGCCGCAACGTTACGGGCTGAAGCCAGAACTTCCTCAGCTAAAGAGGCTGCTGTGGCGTTCTCATCAATTGCAAGCGTCTGGTTCTTCTTCATTATTGTGCCGTTGACACCCATCATGAGCACAAGGGCGACCGTGGCTGACAGCATGATGAGAGCCAGTTTCCATGACCGGATAAACCCAATAATGACGGCAGATACGAACATGGATACACCAGAAACGAAGAGTCCGATCTTCTGGCCAATGCCGTCCTGGACCAGGTTCATGTCAGAGCTGATGCGGGTCGTCACTTCTCCAGATCCAAGGAAATCGAAGAAAGCAATGTTCTGGCGGAAAATTGCTTGTAGGTAGAGCTGCCGAATCTGTTTGGTGATCTGCTCTCCAGTGTAGGAAAATCCGATGATACTGATATAGGTTGTACAGAACGAACCGATGGCTAGATTTCAATCAGTACAGATAATCTAGGAATCAATTCACAACCTACCAAGATACACAAAGTATAGAGTGAACTTATTAGTCTGAGCTTTGAAGTGCTCCGCAGCGGTAGCATCTACCGAGAAACTGGTAAAACTCCCGGCAAAATTACCATAAACAAGCTGCGAACGTGTCAGCTACAACAACCCTCGAGCGGTGGGACCACGTACGGTCATTAAAGGCATCACAGCTCCAGCTGCAATAGATGCAATAAGGGAAATAATCATAATAAACGTATGCGTCTTGTTTGCATATCGGAAAAGCGCAAAAAACCCCACGTTCAGTTTCGGCGCATCCGTCTGTCTGTCGATGATCTCCTTGTCGTGATCGCTGAGACCTGCGGTGAGCGTCTTCGCCCCTTCCTCCTCAGAAGACACAGAATCGAGCTTCTCTGTCTCAACTCCTCTCCCAGGTGGCGAGTCGATGTTCAGCGTTGCCGCGTTGGCGGCCGCGCGCTCTTGGGGAGCAGCCATGGTGTTGTCGTGCTGGCTCCTCGAGGCTGGGGTGTTTGTCGAAGAGGCCTCGAAAGAGCGTAGCGGAACAAGGAGTGTAGGAGTCGTTCACACCTCACCATAAGATAATATTCAACCTCGGCGCAACGACCCGAATGTAGTTGCCTGAAGATCGGATTCGGTCTGATATGGGCCCGTGTCGCTAGGCCGGGGTGGGTAAAGGGGCAGCGTCAATTGGTTCTAGGGCTTCTCGAAGGAGGATCGCGTAGCCGTTTCACTTGCGTCAAGCTTCGTAACAAGACTGGCGTACCCGCTTAATACGTAAATACGGCGGGCGAACTGTGCAACGTGGAAACAAGGGTGTAGGTGTGAAGGAGAGACGAGCGAAGCAGGTGTTATGATACAATGAGTCTTGAGAATATTTGCTTATTTACCTTCTACTCTCTAAGGGTGCAAAGGGAAGGAAGAGCTAGCCCTTTGAGCGGAAGGGCGCCGCGTCGCAGTGCTTGCCTAACAAGGTCATCACTTTTGTGCGGTAAGATTTCATCTCATCCGAAGAACAGTCCGCCCCTAGAGTGTGGCGTTTCGCACGCTATGTTCTCCGAGCAGTCAGCAAGACGCCCATTCTAGCAGTTAGAATGCCCGTTTGAGCAGCTGAGCAGTCAGTAAAACACGTTCGCAGTCGCCTCATATGAAACTACCAATGATCGGTCGATCGATTCGAGTGCGTCATCGGGGATCGGAGCGGGAATAAGTACCGACACCGCGGCCATGCAAGACATGCCGCCCTCTTAACGCCCAGACCCGCTCGTATTCGTTCTCGTTCTCGTCTCCAACGTTGTCACAGTTGTTTGTAGAAATCCACACTCATTCCTTCGTGAGTTTGCTCACTGCTTACGAAGGGTCCCACGCCCTGGACGGAGTATCGCAGAGAATCCCTTTTAATTCGGGACCTATGAGGACGGTCATTTAGGCAGCAATCTTGCGCAACCCCACGGCGCAGGAGCACAGCGCTTAATGCGAAGCTTGATGCGACAGCACAAACTCGGAAATTGATTCAATTTCTGTTGCCTGAAGCTCATGTATGCTCTTTCACAATAACGGCGCCTTGTGAATATGATTACTTGGCACCCGCTGTAGACTGACTGGGTTCCTGAAGTGTTCATCTCCAGAATGCTCCGTCAACAAACCGCCGATGGAGATTCTAGCGCCGAAGAATGCACCGTCTGCATGCACAGCGCCGCGCCTGTCTTAATAGGGGTAGCATCGTGAGGCAAAAGGTTTAGGATCAACATCTTGCAGTCCTACACATCCTTCCAGGTCTCTATTAAGCCGCACACGTCAGTATACCTCCTACTGTGAAGCGACGAAGTCTTGCACTACTGATTCACAGAAAATGCGAAGTCCGGATGAGGATCACATATGATAGGAGTCAAGGTGCCATGAATCCGACCTAGGCAGATACTCGCTGCATGATTTTTTTTTTTCTTTTTTTTGTGGGGAGATATTCATGATGTGAAGCAGAATATCTGGAGAGTATACCATCAACACCGCCATACAATACGATGACCGTCTCATGCTCCACTAGCCATTCGAGCGGGACCCTGCCGGCAGGAGCCCTGCAGCCTCGAAAACCAAATAACCATAAGAAATTATCAAGCGCTAGATCGAGCCATGTCTTGTATTTATTGACCTCACTCATGTGTCCACCAACCGTAGAGGGTGGACATTGTTTTGGTTGAAACAAATGCGGGTATGCTATGGACCTCGCTCGTGCGTCCATCAACAACAGCGGGGATCATATCCCTTTCTTTGAAAGCGGGCGCGTGTATCCTAGCATGCGCCTCTTGGAATCGCGCATAGATCTTCTTCGCAATAGTGGTAATGTCAGGTCCTTTAAAGGGCCTTCTTCTGAGCGTAGACATTCCCTTGTCCTGTTCATTGATCATGCCGGTTGGGCGTGGCTGCCGATACGTTGGGATTGCTGGTCAATGAAGTCGTCAAGCCTATCGCATTTATTGACTGCGTACGCTTATGGTTGACGGTCGCCTTGCTCTCCAGACCGCAGTTGGTGCATTCGCTCAGGTTATGGGACGGCGCATGTAGTCCAAGGCTGGTTGGAGGATTAGCATATAACAGTGTTTGAGAACAATGTCGCTTACAAGACGCGCCTGCTGATCTGAGAACGACACCCTCAAATTAGCAGGCGCCTGCTGTCAGTCCGAGATTATGAGCTGGCAATACAGCCATAACAATCGACAACTGCTATATTACAATTTATTGTATGAAGTGCTAATCTCTCGGCTAATTATGATGTTGTCATTGTCTATTAAAATGAAATGGGAAGAACACTGAATTGACAAATTTCCTAGGAGTTCCTAGGAGATGGTGATGGAGATAGAGATAAAGGTGGACAATGTGATACTATTGGACACTCGGCCATATACCCATGGCTCACATTGTATGGAGCCGAGATGCAGTATCAGGCTAGTTACAGACTACCACTCCTTTCTTCCGTCTCGCTAGTATCTACCGTATGTACGTTGTGCAGGGTCCTACTAGACCTCACGGATAGTCGGGACCTGAGCCAAGCGAATTGCGTAGGCTAAGAATCTTGGATGTCTGAACCTCAACAATCACACGACAATCTACCAACAGCAACTTCAATCGGCCGAGTCAGAGCGCATGCTCAAGACCTTGGGCTTACCTCTTGACTTGACAGCTGGAGTGTGCGCAATCGTTCTCCATCCATCCGTCCGTAGACCCGGGAACCCCTATTCTTTGTTCTGTGTTGCTTGCATATGCGCATGATTAATAAGCGGTTATAAATCGGCAGGGAAGTTTGGCTACCTCTATCTCGGCAAGAGGGTGAGATACTGTTCGCAACATGAGACTACAGAAAGGCGTTCAATACCAACATGATATATCATGCCTTGAAGGCGGCTCTGGACCATACACCCATTTCCAACCTTTGAGGACAACCCGTCGCTAAGATGACGAGAGTGGCTCCCAATGTGCCAATGTTAGTGATAAGCGGTCAAGGGACATGTTCCGGATTACCAGCATATACGGCAAGCTCCCAAGAGTTCCTGGCACCATGGCAATCTTCTATTACCCCATGGGGCGCGGCATCTGGGAGTGGGTACTTGTCTATAAGATGCGGGGACAGAATGCATTGTATTGGGTTATCCATTCATAGTCTTTACTCTTGCTTTGCTCTCTCTTCGTTCCAACACATATCATTGCAACATAATTCCAGACAACGATGGACAGCGAGATACAGGCCTCCGGGCATACGACGCCCGACAAGAAGAGGTCGGACTCAAATCCCTCTGTGCCGGAGAAGATTGAACAGACGGATGACGCGAGATTCCTGCGCTCCGTGGATGCAGAGACCGAAAAGAGGCTATTGAGGAAGCTTGACATGCGTATCATTCCAATGATCTGTTGGATCTATCTGATGAACTTCATGGATCGGGGTGTGTGCATACGGCGCGATATGTTCTTTTCATACTAACCAATGTCAGTCAATATCGGGAACGCTCGTCTGTACGGTTTGGAAGAAGACCTTGGTATGCCAATTGATAGTAACCAGTACCAATTGGCTGTTGGTATACTCTTTGTGACGTATTGTGTAGGTGTTGCTGAATTTGTGGCAGAAGCCTAGTACTAACCATACAACAGCTATTCGAGACGTGAGAACTGCACTCTGTATCGGTAGGGTTATTCGTACTGACTGAAGACTAGACCATCAAACCTCATTATCAAGCGACTTAAACCCGCTCGGTATCTAGCAGGTCTAGTATTCTTCTGGGGCCTTGTAGCCACATTCACTGCCTTCTGCAACAATTTTGCTGCTCTGGTGGCTTGTCGTCTTCTTCTTGGAGTCTTCGAAGCAGGTCTTTTCCCAGGCGTTATACTTTATCTTTCCATGTTCTACAACAAGAGAAATGTGTCTCTGCGCAACGCCTGCTTCTATGGCACTAGCGCGATTGCGGGCGCACTTGGAGGCTTGGTAGCATATGCTATCGGCGAGCTGGACGGCGCTGCGGGCTGGAGGTGAGGACTTGGCAGCGAATTGTTACCTAGCGCTCGACTGACAAATTTCCAGGGGTTGGAGATGGATCATTCTCATCAATGGAATTCCCACGATCTTGACTGCACTGGTAGTACCTTTTGTGCTCCCCAACAGCCCCGAAACTGCCGGTTTCTTGACCGAAGAGGACCGTCGCAACCTCGTGCTGCTTCGAGAACTTGAAGTGGGACAGACGAAGGCAGCGCAATTGCTCCATAAAGATGATGTCAAAGCGGGCGCTTTGGACTGGAAGACGTGGGCCTTTGCGATCGGACAATTTTGCGGCCTCGGCATGTTGTACAGCTTCTCCGTCTTCCTCCCAACCATCATCTTCGAGATGGGCGCAGGCTGGAGCCGACAAGTTGTACAAGCCTTGACTATACCAGTCTACTTTCTCGGATTTGCAGTCTATGTAGTCTGTGCATGGTACAGCGACAAGACTCAGAAACGAGGCTACTTCTGCATAGGGGGCTTCCTGACATGCATTGTGGGATACATTTTCCTCATCGCAAACCAAGGAGTCGGACTTAGCTTTGCCGGCTGTTTCATCGTAGCTATGGGACTTTGGACCTCGACTGGTACGGCCTTCTCCTGGATTGGTGTGAATAATCCTCGATACGGCAAGCGAGCCTTTGCCAGCGGGATGCAAATCACGATCGGAAATGCTGCAGGAGTTTCGGCACCATTCCTGTTCAGCAACGCAGACGCACCGTCCTACTATCCTGGATATGGAGCGTCAATCGGCCTTCTTGTGCTTGGTGTCATGCTGTATACTTCGCTGCACTTCTGGTATCGCAATCAGAACAAGAGGAAGCTCGAAGGCAAAGAGGATTATAGAATGGAAGGATTGTCTGAGGAGGAAATCAACGAGCTGGGAGAACACAATCCGAGGTATTTGTACACACTTTGAGATATACATACACAAATTTTATCATGTAGATGTCTTTAGTCGAAGTGAAATGCATCGTGGAAAGCACGTTTGCCTATGACGTAAGCGAGCAAGCGTGCACTAACTCTTCGTGGCCACGCCGCTTTGCATCTCTTTCCAGTCCACCGTCGCACAAACATATCGCCAGAAGCAAACACTAGCAGTTGTTAATAACATCGACATCTAATCATTCTGCATGCCAGATTCTGGTGCGAAGAAACGCAAGACACGTCATTCAGGTCGAGATTTCAGGATGGCACGGCAAGAATTGGGCGCTACTATGCTCGCTCTTGCCGATACTGGCTTGTTGCGCCTTGTAGACGAGCTGCTTCTAAACGTTCTCGACTATGTCATATCTATCAAAGACCTTCGCAACTTAGCAGCAACATGTACGCGACTGCAGGGTCTCGCAGAGCCATACATTTGGCGTTCGCTGGTAGTGCACAGTGGGACGCATGCGCGCGACATTGCCACAGCCTTAGACAAACGAGACGAGAGAGTCGATTTCGTCCAGAAACTCTCCATTCAGTACAAAGACACAGATAAAGAGGGCATCGAAGACTTGAATCACTGGCTTACCTTAATGTCGAAGCTGCGTCACCTGACTCTCGAAAGCCCATGTCCTAATAATTCAGAATGGAGGCCTGGTGACATCTTCGACGGCTGGTCAAGAATTAATTACTCCAATCTGATGGCGAGCTCAGTCTTCCACAGAGAAGGCATACCAATGGCGCTGCCAATGCTCCAATCTCGTAGGTAGCTTTAAGGACAATCAACTCTGACGAGAACTGATGGATGACAGTCACACTACACGCGCATGGACCAGACGATAGGAAATTCGAGCTGGACGACCGTCTGGCTTCGGTTTTCTATCATCCGACTCTTCGCAGCCTCTCTATATCTTGTCTGAACATCAGCAATCGTAACATGGAATCAACTATTGGATCGTTTGGAAAGGAACGCAAATCAACGCCTCTTCGATCTCTAACGTTCATTGAATGCAACATCGACATGGACACACTCTATACCATTCTAAGCTTACCCAAAGCTCTCAAAGAGCTGTCAATTGGTGAGCGACTATACGTGTTCGAGACTGCCCGCCCGTCAACAGACGCTACACAGAGGACGTCTTCGAAGCGCTTCTTACCAGCTCTGCAACAACAAGCGGATTCACTTGAGAAGCTGTCTCACATTGGCGGCTCACTCCCAGCTCTTCCAGCACGGGAAACCGACGAAGATGGTGCAGCCAAATTGCGCTCGATGTCCGCACTGCAACACCTTGAGCTTGGTTTCGAGTCGCATCTCTACTATTATCTCCGTAACAATGGGTTTCCACCTCGGCTCAGGTACCTCAAGATGTTGGATAGTGCTATCGCAAATAACTACACTCAACAACCAGACGCCCTCACGAGAACGGTGTTCCGCTCGACAACGTCGCTGGTCACGCAATGCTTTCCTTCTAGCGTACCAGACGACTTCACTCTCCACCTGCACTACGCCCACAATCTTTTCTTCCGCTTGGAAGAGGCCGAAGAATGGATTTCTAGACTCTTTCTGAGTCGGCCATTGATCTACAGAATCGCCGATGTGCTGCATGAGCACAAAGGCCGGTTTATTGTGTCTCGCGACCACTTTTCGCCCGGAAAGTCCTTCATTCCACCCTTTATGTACGAAGAAGAATTACCCGTCGAAAAAGTGCTGTACAACTCAGACGATTATTTCACATTCAATGAGAAGGACTATCGAATTATGGATGACGACAGGTTCAAGGCCAAGGTGGAGAGAGATCTACTGATCTGCCCAAAGTGTACAGCCAGGGGCTTCACAGAGCGAGAATGTAAGCAGCTAGGAGACGGAAGCAGATGCCAGCCGTGTTACAGGGATGCGTTTGAATGTGGTTGGGGGAGAGATAAGAATGGACAGCTTGTGAGGCCGACGGGGAGTGAGAGCTAGTATCATTAAACACTTGGAAGTGTTCCAACACAAGATACCCATTAATTACTGTTCTGCCACCGTTCCATACATCACTTTTCATGTCAAACCTTTTCCAAGTTTTTGAAGAAGTAGCCTGGCCTCAGTTTCAAGAGACATGGCGGCATTTCTAAGTTCCACATCAGCCCGATGCGCCAAGATCGGCTATCTGCAATCGCCGCGGCATCATACACACCACACCGTTGACAACGATGTGACAATCAATCCGCAGGGCCTTCTAAAGAAATTCATTTTGCTATGGATACTCCAGAGGTCGATGTATTGCTGATTGGCGATGCTGGGTGCGGCAAGTCGACGTTCCTGTCGTATGTGTATCTTTCCCGATATCACCGTTACAACACCGACTGACCTCTTGTAGCCGCTTAAGCTTGGGCGTGCAACCTCAGAGCGATGACCTGCCGCCTTATGCTCTACCTAAACTGCGCGACTCAGACCAGCCATTCGAGTTCGATATCTCGCTCTACGGACGACCCTACAAGCTTCGATTCTACGATACCAAAAGCCCCCAGAACTACACCCTCCTCCGCCCGCACTTCGTGATCATGTGCTATGACATATCCTCGCGCGCTTCTCTCGAATCGCTTTCGGCAAACTGGTTACCCATTATCAACGGACACTACAACTATGACGAGAACCTGCCCGTCATGGTACTCGGTCTCAAGCGGGATTTGCGCAAGCAATGGAAGCCTGAGGAAATCGGGAACAATAATCAGGGCCTCGGAGACAGCTCCATAATGCCTCATGAGGGACTCCAGGCTACACAGCGCATGCTCTGCGACATGTACGCTGAATGCAGCGCGTTGACTGGCGAGCTGTGTCGCGAGGTTCTGCAAGACGTCGCGAAGACGTGCGCAAAGACAACAACCGAGGAGGGAGCGAAAGGTGGGGGTCCGCTGTCTGAGTGCACCGTTATGTGAGCTTGTGGAAGCAGCACATTCTTCTGTTCATCGGACAGGCTTGTCTTTTCTGAAAGGGCAGATATGCTGCCATGCTAGACAATCGCGGTTGGGCTTCCAAACCACCCGGACATGATATAAAACGGAACATCTGGAGCACTGCATATCATACAGCACATTCAGCCTCCTTTGCACGAATCTGCGTGCAACTATGACCTCACCATCTGAAAGGCCATTGCATTGATCCTATCAATTGAAGCGCAGGCCAATTAGTAGATAACGTGCTTCAGCCTCCAGATAACGGGACTTGACTGGAAGGAGCAAGGCGCGTACAGGGTCCTGTCGACGCGCCTGCTAGTTATAAACCTACTCGGGCCACCCGGAAACCCAAACATCGACCATAGATATCTGCGAGTTCCCAAGGGGCGTCGCAACGAGGCATAAGCTGCAATGGTACTCAATGGGCTTCTCGCTTCATTTGTTGCGGCAGTGCAGGCATCTCTGTCGGTATTGCTTGTCATCTCCTACGGCGCCATAGCAGCACGACTGGGCCTCCTCAACGCCAGCAATGGCAAAGCGATCAGCAAAATATGTGTCAAGATGTTTTTGCCAGCTTTGCTTCTCGTTCAAATAGGGTCGGAATTACATCAGGGTTCAGCGAAGCGCTATCTTATCGTCCTCCTATGGGCTCTCATCTGCCACCTATTCAGCTTTCTGATTGGCATCTTCGCACACCTGGTTTTCGGTTTGCCTGACTGGACAACGGCAGCTATCATGTTCAACAACACCACGAGCTATCCGTTGCTGCTGATCCAGAGCTTGGAGCAGACAGGGATCCTTTCCAAGCTTTTGATCGATGACGAGACTACTCACGAACTAGTCGGCAGGGCCAAAAGCTACTTTCTCGTTTTCGCGACAGTGAGCAGCTGTCTGACATTTGCGGTGGGTCCGCGACTCATTGACACCGAGCATGCCCCAGATTCGGATGATGACACAACGATCAACGGAGAAGAGGAAGTTGTACCGGGCACATCAAGGGGGCAGTCTGGCGACACGCAGCTTGAGAACGGGACGGGTAACGAAGAGGCGTCTGAACAAACGAGGCTTTTATCTTCAGAAACCCCATACCGGGAACGCTACAAAAGCGTGACAAACATCACATTCTTTCCGTCGAAGCCCAAGTTCACAACCGTCAAACGTCGGCCTCGTTTCATTCCAAGTCTTCATTGGAGCGACCTCAGTGCGCGCACTCAGTGGTGGTTGTTATTCTTTTACGACTTCCTCAACGCACCGCTGCTCGGCGCCTTGTTGGGTGTTCTCATCGGCATGACACCTGCCTTGCACCGAGCGTTTTTCAGCAGTACATACAGCGGCGGCATCTTCACTGCATGGCTCACCGAAAGCTGGAGAAACATTGCAAGTTTGTTCGTTCCTCTGCCTCTCATTGTTGCTGGCATATCGCTCTACACCTCATATCATGATTCGAAACAAACTGGTGGAGCAGCAACACAGAGTGCCACGCCACTTGCTACAACGATCTTCATACTCATAATTCGCTTCATTGCATGGCCACTGCTCAGCATCAGCGTCATCTTTGCAATTGCGAAGCGCTCTTCTGCGCTTGGTCCAGACCCAATGCTGTGGTTCGCGATGATGCTAATGCCAACGGGTCCTCCTGCCATGAAGCTGATTACAATGGTTCAGGTTAGCGACGCTGGAGTGGAAGAAGAAAGGAAGATAGCAAAGATTCTGACGGTGTCCTATGTCATCAGTCCGATACTGGCCTTCGTCGTTGTCGGCGCTCTGTATGCAAGTGAAGCTGCGATGTGAGCGGGGTCTGATAGACGAGTGATGTCCACTCTCGTTGGCCATTCAAAGATGATATTGCATCACGCCACCTGTGTACTTTTATGCGTTATGTAAAGTGCCAAGCTTGAACAAAGATCAACTACCATATGATGCTAGGGCAATTAAAGTGTAGAAAGGAGGCCATGCACAGTACATATGGTGTTGGGAAGGTACAATTGGCTGTTCACCCCTTCCTGTATATCATTACATCTACAACATCCGGCGCTTTCACTCACATATGTTTGCAACACCTACCACCACCTGTGTTTGCCGGATCTCGCTCCTATTACCGCAAAGGTTTCTCGCTCTGCAATGCCGGAGCCTCGCCAGGTTGACAGTGACTACCTACATGCCGAGGCATTTGCGACTCGTACTTCCTACACAGTGCGGCAGAAATCGGAACACGCGACACAATGCACCGCAGCCAAACTTACATGGGCAAACCAAAAGCAAGCCATATGAAGACTCAGATGGACGTGGTTGGCAGCCAATGGTATTGTGCAGGCACTCGGCCCCGGTTGCCCGCTTGCTTGTGAAGAGGGGATGCGGATGTATGGGAGCTGAACCACACATAAGTACAGCACGCATCGCCCGTCACACAATGGCGGATGCTGGCAGCTTGCTTCGCTGACAGGCCAATTGCTGCCAATGCCACCGTTACTGGCTCGTCAATGCTGTGCAGATGTCAGGCACGCCCCTCCCCCGCCATTTATCCCCTCGCAGGATCGTGGCGCGTGACGAACACAGCGTACGATAGATGCACGACACCGGCACTTCTGCAGGCAAACAGTCAATGGCAATTGCCTGCGCCCGCGCACATCCATGCGCTGTATGCTGGGTATGAGATGAGCCGCTCGCCCGACTGTCACCTGCTGCTTGCGGACGCGGATGCTGTTCAGGCTCGGCAACGTACGGCGGCTTAAAAGGCTTTATGGTACCGTGAGCCTGACGGAAGCCAGACGCCTGCGAACCTCGGGAGAGCTTTGACCCGCCTACTGCTCCACACAGAGCTCCCCACCTATCTTCCGCCTATCATTCCGAGCATCGCAGCGTGACTGACGCTACCGCGGCCGGCAAGCGCAGGGAAACCGTCTAGCGATTCTCGTCGAGACTCTCACCACCGAGGTTATAGATAATACTACCACCGCCATCCGCCATGAGGCTCACTTCTTCAGCTTCTGCTGCCCTCCGCACTGCGACCAACCCCTCACGTCTGTCTAGCCGCACCTTTGCGACCCGCGCCATTGCGAGCCAGACTACTGCGAAATCGGCTCTGTTCTCGAACACACGACGAACCACCACAGGTACCTCTGCAGCATCTGCTTCATTTCTCACCTCCAAGCAATTTGGTCAGCAGCTCAGGATGGCGTCCACTCCGGCTTCAGGCATCAAGAAGATCAAGGTGGTGAACCCGGTGGTCGAGCTCGATGGTGACGAGATGACTCGCATCATCTGGCAGACCATCAAGGACAAATTCATCCACCCCTACCTCGACATTGACCTGAAGTACTACGATCTCGGTCTGGAGTACCGTGACCAGACCGACGACAAGGTCACTCTCGATGCCGCTGAGGCTATCAAGAAGTACTCGGTCGGTGTCAAGTGCGCGACCATCACCCCCGATGAGCAGCGTGTTGAGGAATTCAAGCTCAAGAAGATGTGGCTGTCGCCCAACGGTACCATCCGCAACCACCTGTAAGCTCCTGCGTGCTCAAGTTGAAGTTGCCGGAAAGTTGGCTAATGCGCGTGTGCAGTGGTGGAACCGTCTTCCGCGCTCCCATTGTCATTCCCCGCGTTCCCCGTCTCGTACCCAGCTGGAAGCAGCCCATTATCATCGGTCGCCACGCCTTTGGTGACCAGTACCGTGCCAAGGACCGTGTCATTGAGGGCGAGGGTACCCTCGAGATGGTCTTCACACCCAAGGGCGGCGAGCCCCAGACCATCAAGGTCTACGACTTCCCCGCTGGCGGAGGTGTCGCCCAGACCCAGTACAACACCACCGAGTCTATCTCCGGCTTCGCGCACGCTTCCATGAAGCTCGCGCTCGACAAGAAGCTGCCCCTCTACATGAGCACCAAGAACACCATTCTGAAGGCCTACGACGGCAAGTTCAAGGATACCTTCCAGGAGATCTACGAGAGCACATACAAGAAGGACTTCGAGGCCGCTGGCATTTGGTACGAGCACCGCCTGATCGACGACATGGTCGCACAGATGATCAAGAGCGAGGGTGGCTACATCATTGCCATGAAGAGTACGTCCGTTTCTGCAAATTACTTGGGATGCCGCTGACACAGACTAGACTACGACGGTGACGTCCAGTCCGACATTGTCGCCCAGGGCTTCGGCTCTCTTGGCCTCATGACCTCCGTCCTCATCACCCCCGATGGCAAGACCTTCGAGGCTGAGGCCGCCCACGGCACAGTCACTCGCCATTACCGCGAGCACCAGAAGGGCAACGAGACCTCCACCAACCCCATTGCCTCCATCTACGCCTGGACACAGGGTCTCGCCAAGCGTGGTGAGCTCGACAACACACCCGAGCTCGTCGTCTTTGCCGAGCAGCTTGAGAAGGCCTGCGTTGACACCGTCGATGTTGACGGCATCATGACCAAGGATCTTGCGCTTGCCTGCGGCAAGAAGGACAGGGGCAGCTGGGTCACAACCAACGAGTACCTTGATGCCGTTGAGAGGAGGCTGAAGTCGAGCCTGAAGGAGAAGTTGTAAACAAAAGAAAAACAACCGGAATGATGAGCATGTTGAGCGATATTTTTTGAAATAGCTGGTTGATATCGGCAAACCTAGATACCTGTAGATGAACCTGTGGCTTACTCTATCCAGGGAAGCAGCTTGAATACAGCGAAATCAAAAACAATTGAACCTCAGCCACGTCCCGCTCGTTTCGCCGTGTTAGCTGCATGACTGGATACGAAATTGTTGTACGTGTTGTCGCCGATATCGCTTGCGAAATTGCAATATCCGGTATGTCGGTTATAAGATACGCTAATTTGACATTATCCTAGATTGCCTGCTTTACACATCCTATTACATCTATACATCTGTCTCTTGACCTCTGTAAATGCTGGAAATGTTGGTGGTTTTCTATGCTCGTGCATCGGCTGTCGCTATGTCTCACAGCAGCACGCTTGCATGGATAGAGAGCGTCTTGATCGCGGTTTGTTTGTTACACATGTTGTTTCGGAAACATGTCTCGCTCAGTTTTTCTTTTCCCTATTCTTCTCTCTTCGTCCAGAGTTTCTTTGCTCCATCTCTGATCACCATTCTCTCGTCTCGTCTTGTTTGATAGACGGTTTGTGCCCTGGAAACAGCTACGAACTTGTATGCAGGGTCCAGATTGCTCAACACAACATCGCGAGACCACAACACCGCGCACCACTTTCGCCTCAGTTTCGATTTTTGGCGTCTTTGCATAGGTAATCTACAAGGTTGGTCGTCTCGTTGTTCTTCATTCCGTCTGAAACTCGCACGACCGTGCCATCTCCACATTGCTCAGCCATTGATCCCGACCGTCACCACCGCGTCCCAAGGTGTACCCTGTTGGCTTCATACGGATCCACCCACAACATCAACTAAAGTAGAAAACGCGAAATCACATGACCGCACCTTTCACTGACACGTCGCACAGCGCCCCAGGATGATCCCTTCACCCAACCCATGTACCGGGTCCGGTACCAGCGACAAGTCACCGTCGAAAATGGACCCTTTCATCGCAACTCCGCCGCGCAAATCCGTTGCAAAGCACTCCGAATCTCCTATACCAAGAACCCCGCGTTCAAAATCCACGCCTCTCCGTCAGAGATTCTTGGACGAAGTGACTATGAGCCCAATCACGCCTTCTACGCCCCCCAGAACGCCCAGCCGGAGTCCCACAAGAGGAGCTGGTGTTAAGGCTGGCAGTGGCTTGCAGTCGCAGACGCCCAAGCCGATGCTGGAGGTCGGGCAGAATGGGTTCTACTTCTCGATGGAGATTCCGGAGAAGAAGATTGTGTCTAGAAGGGCTGCGACGCCGGATGCGAAGGGCGCTGGCAGGGTGACTCCAAGCCCTGAGAAGCAGAAGCGGAGTGAGGTGAAGACTGGGGGGAGAGTGAGGGATATCTTGAGGAAGAATCTGTTTGGGACGCCGACGAAGCAGGTTGCAAGGTCTGCGGCGCAGGGACGGGAGGATGGGGTGAGGACGCTCGGGATGTGTGGGGTGCAGACACAGGCAGGCGAGAGCGCAGTGATGGATGTGTCGAAGGGAGATGTAACTGAAGCTTCTACTACGCTCGTCGCCAGCCCCGAGACACCAACGACCTTGCCCTCCCAAGCACTGCCCTCTCCGATCATTAAGTCGGGAGCAACACAAGTGCCACTCCCGTCCCTGATTCAGCAGCAAACGCCCCAACCGCCCTCAGCTACCTCCGCACCAACGAAAGACGTCTCGCTCGGTCCGCACAAGGCCCCAGCCGCATCCACACCTTTCAACATCGGCCAATTGATGGCAAATCACAGCAGCAGCAAAACTTCGAAGACGAAGCCATTACCTGTCAGTGGCTTGGAGTCCATGCCCACGCCGCTGCGGAAGATGTCGGAGCGGCTTGGGTTGCGGAGTCCCCATGTTGTACGAAAGGACACGATCAACTTAGGCGGAGAGAAGAACACTGCTGCTACACCCGCGCACGAGTTGGTTCTTCAATCACCGCTCTCGAAGTTGGACTTTCAGACCAACGCCGCCGCCGCCGCCATGCATGGAGCAGCAGCCATCCCGCTCCCTTCCAGTCTCCCTCCCAGTCCTTCAACTCAAACCTCGACAACCCAGATGGGGCTCTGTCTCCCAAAAAGTACACCCATTTCCCCAATCATCTCATCACCCCATCCTCACACCACAACACACACACCCTCTCTCCCCTCTCCAGCCACACCATCACGCCCCCGCCATCCCCTCCGTACCCAAAGCCTCGGCACACCCTTACGCCTACGCACCTCGATGCAGTCAGAAATGCTCCGAGTGCAGGAATCCTTGAAACGGTCTCTTGGACCCGACGCCTTCCAAGCTGTATCAAACAGCTCGAGGCCCGGGACTCCTCCTTCTTCCTTCGAAACAATTGCTCCTTCTACTATAGCTACACGCAGCAGCAGTAAGAGTTCCGCTCCTACTCCTCAACCCCGTAGCGCTACGCTGGGCCGGAAAACACCGAGACCAATCTCCATGCTCGGCGGCGCTCCAGCGAAGGCAGAAGACGCACCAGCAGCAGCGGTTCCAAGGACCACGACGGCCACCAGAGCGAGTAAACCCAGGCCGAAGAGTATGATTGTGGGGAGCGCGAGGGTGCTGGAGACCATCGCATCACACACGAAGGGGCCTCCCCTGGACTCTCCGAGGGAGCGCGCGAAACAGCGCAGTGTCGCTGGTGCTGGTGCTGCTGTGCCGACACGGGGGATTGGAGCAGCAGGAGAAGCTGATCGCAACAAGAGCGGTGGTGGAGCATCAACAGCACCCGAACCCAAAGCGAAAGCTGAAGGTAGAGCCAAAACCCCCAGACCACAGCCTGTTGTCCGCACGACCAAAGCCGCTGCTCTGCGTGCAGCACAGCATTCAAAAGCCCCTCTTTCGAATTCACCGACTGCGCGTCCAACAGGCCCACGTCCCCGTCCTAAAAGCCAGATCTTTTGTCAACCTGCAGCCCCTCCTACCGCCTCCTCGGCATCTGATCCCAAGCCGAAGACGGAGAAGGGTATGGGGGCACTGGGGCGTGCGAAGTCCGTTAAAGAAGTAGCTTCTGGTACAGTGTCTAAGACCAACACGACAGCGCTGGGACGGGCAAAGAGTGTAAAAGCAGTAGCATCTGGTCCAGTATCCAGCAAGGCAGCGGCAGCAGCAGTGGCCCCGAAGCGTGAGGGGCGTGAAGGGCGTAAGGAGAGGCGGGAGGCCAAGACGCCTGAGCCGCAGTCTCGCGACGTGCGGGCTGATTCCGGCACCGGAGGAAAGTACGCAGAGCAGTGTAGCGCTGAGTCCTTCACGCCGCCTGGGGGCCCGACACGCCTCCCCAGCCCCGTCAAGTCGCCTAGCAAAACCAGACTTGATGTTGGTGGTGGTGCCCCTCCTCCTCCTCCTGCTCCAGTCTTCAATGCGGTAAACCCTTCTTCTCAGCCGTCGTCGAAGAAAAATAAAGAAGGCGCGCAACGCATCCCCTCCGCCCAGGCCCCATCTCGCCGCGTCGTCTCAGGTCCCCGCATCCCCCCTGCTGCTCTCCAGATCGCAACTACGCCAGCAGCGAGAAACCTGCTTCTCGACGCAAATGCACTCCGCAGTCCCAGTAAGGAGATTCAGAATAGTCTTGACGCTGCGATTGATCGGAAGATTGCTGAGGACAGGGCGAGGGTTACGTCGCTGGAATTGTCTGGGTGGTTGTAGGGCTTTTCAAGTGTTGTAGTTAGGTGTGAAGGCTTGGTTGCTGGTTAGCTGGGCAAGTTGGCTGGGGGCGTTGGAGGGGGGGGGGGGGTTTAGACTGGGCTTTACTAAGGGTTTTTTTTTTTTGAAATCGGAAAATGATATTTTCTTTTCTTTCTTCTCAAGGGGTGGATAATTTCAAAATTATTCAACTATCAAGGAAGTGTGACAGAATTCCCTACCATGTTCATGCAGCTGTGGTTGAGCAGGCATCGGTTCGCTGACCGGTCAACACTGCTGTTACACAAACCCTAAATGACCTACACATGACACTTTTCCAACATCCTCACAATACATTCGATTGAACCTGAGTCCCACGTCTGTACACGCAGACAAAAACGGGAAGTCCAGTCCCAATGGCTGTGCCGTACAAGACATCAAAGATAACCCTCAATGCCCAACAGCCGCGAGTAACCCTCCCTGATACCCACGTTTCTGTGTGTCATGCATGAATTTACCAAGACCCTAGCTGTACTCAGATGTTCGTTTGATAGACCAAGTTTGGATAACAGTCAACGTAGCTATTGGCTGGTCGCTTCCCTTTCCGCCAAGCTCATCATTTGACCAAGCTATGTTGTTTCCATCGGACGGGACCAGAATGTCTACTCGGTGCCGGTGCGGGGACTGTGCGATCCATCGCTGCCAGCCGGGAGTCCATTACGTCTCGGGTTTCCTTGGGAAGATGTGAGTGGATGAACAGAGGTAACGCATCTAGAGCACACGAGCTGCTTGCTTCACCGGAATGTCGAAGATCGGTCGATGGGAGAAGCGGCGTTTCTTGGTTCGTGGGTATATAGACTTGTGTCTGTGTGCTGTTGCGAGCAAGCAGGCAAAGAACACACCTGAACATATACTCACACAATTATTACCCTGAGATACAAAATCAGACATGCAGTTCCTTCACATCTCGCTTCTCCTCGCCGCCGGTCTCGCAGCCGCCTCGCCGGCGCCGCTGGAGGAAGTAAGCGATAATGCACTTGCGCCTAGTGCATGCCTACCTGCGAGCTGCCAGTCATTTGGCGTAAGTATCTGGCTCAATGGATCGTTCTCTCTTGGACTGATAGCTACAGTGCTGCAGCGGCGATTGCGGTTATTGGTGTGTAAGTACACTCAATCTACTTCTGGATGACTACGTTTGACATGACTCTTGTAGCGCGCGTGTAATATTAAATATACGTGTTGAAGCCGGCGGCACAAATTCATCGTGGACTGGCTGCTCAATGGCAAGATTCCGCGTTATTGTCTGATCTGTGGAGAAGGGCAGGGTTGGGTCCAAATTCAACATTTGGAGATTGATATGGAGTGAGTATTGACACGGACGCTCTTTGTGATGCAAATTAAATATTACATCTTTCTGTAGCTCAAAATTAAGTCGAACGCCGTCAATATGGTTGCTCGCAATGGGCGTGATATGCATGTCTGCAACTGTCTGGCGTACAAATACTGTCGTGTCTGTTTGTGGCCTATGCTTCCATCGCAACCATGTCTATCTGCATATATAGCCTATGTCGCAGAGACTCAGTTTCTTTCTGCTGTTCATCCATGCGGCTCACGTCATCGAGATACATGTCCCCCTAGTACAAGCTCCATCCCCACGCAAAATATCTACAGGCATCATACAAGACTATGATCTTATCATGCGAGCTGAACGTCCTCTCAAAGATTATTGAGGATCCATGTCTGAGAGACGCTGAAGCTGAGAAGCACTACTGATTTGGTCGACCTGTGATAAGTCCCTCCCTAGAAACGAGAAAGAGGAAAAGGTGACAATAAAGAGTAACGTGCCAGAAGTGCGCATCATATGGTAGCGCAGGATTGAATGCAAGGACAAGTAGTCAATCGAAGAGAACGAACAACATAAGATTATCATTAAATTTGCAAGGTATTTCAGTCACTCGATGATATGGGAAGCCTTCGTATGAGCATCCGTGCTTAACAGCCTCAGCAGGGGTACGTGGTCCTCCCAGCCACAGAGTTTCCTTAGACCCAACGGTTTTTCCCAAAAATTCCCCAATGCAGCAAATTTGTCACTCAGCCGTAGAAAATAGATATATCCTGGCCCCTGCCATCTTGTCATATAGAGTTATATCTGAACGCGCCGTTTTGATACCACAAACATAATTTATGTCTAAGAATTGCTATGTAGACCACCACTCATACAAACACCCACCACCATCTCGAAAGCCACCACACACACCCTACATTTAGCCAAGGAAATATGCTTGCGCACCACCATTACAACTCCAAATCCCTCCCGACGTGTATGTCATGGTCGCATCCGCAAAATCCACATACACTGGTGCCAACTCCACCGGCTGCGCGGGCCTCTTCAACGGCAGCGTCGCCGCCAGCTGCTGCAACTGGTCCGTCGTAACGCCCGTGGCGGGAATCAGCGGCGTATATACAAAACCTGGTGCCACTCCGTTGACCCGGATTCCCTTGGCTGCCAACGAGATCCCCAGGGCCTGAACGAGCCCAGCGACCGCGTGCTTGCTGGCTGCGTAGTCGATGACGCCGTTGGTCGCGTTGAAGACGACGTCGCTGGCTGTGAAGATGATGGAGGATCCTGGTGGCATGATCTTCACGGCCGCGCGCGTGAGAAAGAAGCCGGAGTAGAGGTTGGTGCGCATAGTGGTGTCGAAGCGTTCGGTGGTGTAGGTAGTGATATCGTCATTGACAGGGAAGCTACGGCTGCACAATATCAGTCATTACCGTCTAGTATCTTGCTATATGGCTTGGTGGGTGTCCCTCCAGTCCGCATCGAGCTTGAAGTCTGGCTACTCACCCAGCATTATTGACCAAAATATCCAATCCTCCAAGCGCCTTCTCAGCATCCTGAACCAGCTTGTCGCAAAACGCCTCGTCAAGTAGGTTCCCCGGTAACCTCACGATCTCGATCCCTTCTTGCGCTAGGAACTTCGCCAGGTCTTCGGCGTCCAGCGCTTCGCCGGGCAGGTAGTTGATAGCTACTTTGGCTCCCTCGCGCGCCATGGCGATGACGACAGCGCGCCCAATGCCCGAGTCGCCGCCGGTGATGAGAGCACGTCGGCCGGTGAGGCGGCCCCGTCCTCTGTAGCTTGTTTCTCCACTGTCTGGTTTCGTTGGGAAGTCGCGCTGAAGGACGGGGAAGGGCGCTGGAGGGGGAAGGGACAGATTGAGTTCGCTGAAGCGGGTACGGGGGTCGAGGAGGGATGGGGATGTCATGTTGAGTGGTTAGGTGGTTATACGACAGGTAATAGTGGTTATGAAGACGTTGGATAGTTCTCTTTGAGCGAGATATTTTCCAGCTCTTATACCCTTCTCTTCGTTCCTATCTTCAATTGCTCAGCCGTTGTGGGAGAAATGCAAACGACCCGTGCAGATTGCCACCAGATCCATCTCCTGCCACGGTCTCCGAACATCGTCAGCTCTTGCACAATTGTAGACAATGCTGCATTCTCGTGGCTTGATCGTCATCGATCCTCCAAGCCTCATGGTGCTGGCCTTTTTCGCTCATTCGAGCTATGAGTCCCTTCGCGACTTAGATTGGACCAAAGAACCTGTGAATAGCGCTGAGGGTGTATCGTCTGACGTTCTTGGTGATGCTACGACTAGAGAACCTTGAATATCGTCAGCCTTACGAAGCCTTAACGAGTATCCGTAGCTAATCACGAGACTCAACTCCATCGAAGGGCCTCAAATATGCACCTCGAAGTAGAGAAGCCGCCAGCGTATGGGCTGAATCCATTTATGCCGTTTCAACACTATTCCAATTTCCTTTCGCAAAATGCGACAACCCTCTGCTGGCAATGTTGGCGCGCGTGTCATCGTGCTGGTTGCGTGGGTACCTGCGCAAGTCTCACGCTCACGCTGCGCACTGCATGGGTTTCGCTGATGTCAGCTTGTCACCAGCCACATCAGACAGACTATCAGCTGATGGGTCAGTACACCGCACGTTGGTCTTCGGGGTGATTTTTGTGCTTTATGGCAGAGTGTCCGTATGACCTAGAATCGATGATTGTGGGTAAGAAATCCTCGTTGAAAGCTACCGAAGAGATCGTGCAAGCAAACAATGAACTAGCGCCAATAGGCAGCCACCACCAATGAGAGGTAGGAAAGCACGAAGGAGTCACTCAGCAGGAATCATCTTTATATCCTGTATAAACGATGAAGCAGTAAGACATTTAGGGTCAGGGCGACATTTGGTAGCTGGGTCCATAATGATGATATGCAATTCTTAAGGAAGGCAAACTTTTCGCACAGTCTCATTGGCAGCTCTTCTGTTCATCAGATGCGTGCACACAAGGTCTTAATTCCGGGATTGGAAGTGCACCGATGTCCCTGCACTTCAAAGCCTCCAATCACACCGCGTCAAGACTGAACGCATAGCCAAATCGATATGACATCTTCACCGACGCACAAGATATCCCTAACTCCCATAACTCCAAGCTCATAAACCTCAGATCCCTCACAGCCTCTCCATCTGTATCCTACCTCCTATTCCTCACATTGTACGGGCTCTCCTCCGCAGCCCTGTACGAGTCAAACGTGAACAAGCTCACCAAATACAGCGACATGAAACGTATCGCCATATCCGCGAACCCGCCGTTCCCCGTCATCATCCTCTGTAGCCCCGCAAACGCACCGTCGCCCACCGTCTGGCTGGGCTGGCTCGCGCTACCCAGGGTCCTACCCTTAGATGTGAATGCTGATCCTGCGACACCGGCGCCGGTATCGTTGGAGGCTTTGCGCACGGCGGCTGTGAGGGCGGAGGGGTTGGCGCCGCGGATGGTCTCGATGACGGATTTGGACTTGATGACGAGGAATGTTGGCATGCTGTAGTATATCAGTATAGGGTCCTTCAACGGGAATATGCATGTTATGGCAACGTACGCAGACACACCGTATTTCTTCGCGACTTCCTGCTGCGCGTCCACATCGACCTTGACGAATTGCAGCTTCCCGGGCTTGGTCTCCTTCTCAGCTAGGGTCTGGAACACGGGCGCGATCGCTTTGCATGGCCCGCACCAGTCGGCATAGAAGTCGACGATTGTGTAGGTGGACGAGTTTAAGAGAGTTTCGAAGTGCGAGGCGCTGGTTACGGGTATGATTTTGCCGGGCATGGTGGCAGTTGGTGTAAGGTTGTGCTTGTCTTCGTGTTTAGGACGCGCGTGTGTGTATGGAGGTGAAGGGTGAAGTTATGGATTGCCTGTGTGGTGCTAGCTTGTGATGTTGGAAGAGGTGGAGGTGGGATGTGGAGGACAGCTTGCAAGGATGTCACGATGAAGGCACGGCCAAGGAAAATCTCCGATTGGCTGGCTGAGCAAGCTATGCATTCTGGCGTTACTATTCACTTCTACACAACCACTATGAAGGTACAGCCACTTCCAGACGCTCACTGTAGGGCAACATCACTCATTCCTAGTAGGCAGCGTATCGATGTTCATACAATAGGACCAGGAATGGTTAGTCTGTTTTACTGCACCATATCTTGCATTTGCTGTGCATGCTTGATAAGATGCACTGGCAGAAATGGCTGACAGAGCGGAGCAAGATGCCACTTTGGTTGCATCCATTGATCATTTAGGCTTCAGCCAATATCCGCGATGATAAGGCAAGAGAATGTAAGGCAGACTCGCAGTCGCTTGCCCTTGCGCAGCTCAGGGCCCCTCCGTGCACTTCGAGGGGCTACCCACGTGCTGCCATAACGGTGAGAGGAATTCACTCAGCGAAGATTCTACCCACGAGCCTCGGTTTCTGCTGGCCTCTGCGACAAGACTACCAAGATGGAGTAAGACGCACCCACCACCAGTACACAGCAGTCTTTAGCGCGGCTTGCTTCTGCTCCAGATAGCTACACAGACCGCGCGACCTACTCGCTCGGCCGCACGAGTGATCCTAGACCCGGTAGGTGATGAGCTGGGGTTCTCCAAGAGCCACCGTCTGGACACGCCAATGGACCCCCGACGAAGCCCAGCTGCACAGCCCCTTCGTACACGCAACAGCAGAGACACTCGCTGGAAGCCAGAAAAAATCCAGCACATAGCATGCCTTGGTACTCACCGATGCTGACGACAAGCTTGCGAAGAGACTCGACATCGCTATAGTACTCTACACCAGCTGCAATGGTCGCACAAAGCATTACCTTCGACATTGACCCCACACTTCGAGGAACATGTCGTCCTAGCTGCATGACTGCGCAGTAAGCCGATTTCACGCATTAACGTATCATGAAGCAGCTTGGCAGTTCCCATTCTGGTGAGAGCCGAAGGACTTGATTCATCTCATTGACGCTTTGCAAGCCACAGGTGAAAAATTACGGTATGGCACGCCTGAAACAAAAAGACCGTCCAGGCAGCTCGACGTAGACGTGGTAGAGCTGAGCAATTGAGAGCTCACACAGTATTAGAGGGCCTTGGGAGCTGCGTACGCAATAGACTTGAACCTAGCATGTTGCAGGAAACGCAGCTTATATGCAGACAAGCGAAGCCTGCCTATAGCATTTCCGCAGGATGGCGCAGGGCTGATGGCGCCTGTAGGATGGCACAAGCGGCACGTCCCAATTCGTCAAGCGAAGATAACGAGGCAGATGATGGGCGGCCTGTGGGCCATGACATGGGCCGGCTTCTGAGCCCGCCCAACTCAAAACCAAGGAATCGGGGCGCTGCTGATTACGCCGCCGGGAGGAATGCGGAACTTTAAATCCCACGCTAACCATGTCATGCACGTCCGTTCTCTTTGACATCACAACGGTAAAATCCCAACATGACCAAACCTCTCCGCCCCTGAGGCGGAGCGCCCAGCAGAATGTACAAGCGAATCAACTCGCACCCAAGCCGCTGCTAAATCGAATGAAGTTGGTCTGAGCGCAGCCAAGCTTGTGCAGACATGATTCCATACTTGCGTCGTGGGTCAGGTAGAGTGAGCCGTGAGACGCGAAGGAGAAACAAATACGAACTATGGAAATGCAGTAAAATCCTTCAGATTCGACCCGTTTGCTCACAGAGCGGACGCCTTATGTTACGCGTCTCAGGGGATTACGTTTATAGGTACTCGCCGGGACTCGACGATCGATCACAACAATACGCTACAGTCGCTCCTTCTTCCCAACGGATACTATTTTTGCCCTGTCAATCTTGCCGCACGCTTACCTAGTGTACCCGCAGCCTCCGTCCGCCAGCCAATCCTTGAATTTAATGACCTGCGCTGAGGTTCGTTGAATGTCTTCCGCGCCTTTGATCAATTCTTTTCCTTCCTTTCGTTTACGAGTTCGCGCTGTTCTGAACAAGATGCCCGGTCCAGTCTTTTCCACACATCGCATCGCCGCGCTTGGGGTGTTCCTGTTCTTTATTTCTGTATTTATTTATTCCGCCGCGAGCATACACCACGGCAACAACCCCGTGCAGCAGATCAAGGACACAGCCAGCAACGCTGCCAATGGGGCCGCCGAGATGTTCAAGCACGAGCCGGCTCAGCCGGCGGAGCTTACAATAAATGATGCTTTTCTAAAGCTCTACGAATCGATTCGGACCAATGTCTCTGCGCCTGTGTACAAGGACCCCTCAGGGCAGGAGTTCAAGATCAACGAGCACGGCCCGTGGTGGAATGAGCCTCTGCGGAATGAGGTTCTTATCGTCGACATCGATACCCGCGTGCCCGATGGCGATAACGAGCTCTGGAATGACGAGCGCATGGACTGGCACAACATGGATGCTGAGAGGGACGGCGGCATGGTGTCGGCTTCCTTCATGAACCATTTCCTCTACTGTCAGTGACACGCGCTGCTCGTCTGTAAGCATGACTAATGGTTCCCACAGCTCAGATCCATGGCTACGACTACAAGTTCTTCAACGCGCGCTCGATGGAGCCCGACGGCTACCATAACACCTGGGTGAAGCCACACGTCCTCTCGTCGCTCCTCGAGTCCTACAAATTTGTCGTCTTCATCGACGCCGACGCGACTTTCCAACACCTCGAGCTCCCGATCGAGTGGCTCTTCAACCGCTGGGGCATCAAACCCGAGACCTCCATCGCCATGCCCCTCGACACGCGCCAGATCCTGAATGGCGACGAAAACGCCTCCAACGACAGCAAAGGCAAGCTCGTCCTGAACACAGGCGTCGTCATCGCCCAGTCCCTCCCCTACACCTTCGAGATGCTCAAAGCCTGGAAAGAATGCCCGGACGAGAAGCAATATCCTGGCTGCGGCGCCTGGAAACAAAACTGGAGCCACGAGCAAAAAGCCTTCTCTGAATACATCCGCTGGGACTACAACCCCAGCGGCAACGAGATCATCGAGATTCCCTGCGACGATGCAATGGGCTACCCTGGAATCAACAAGCACGATCATATCCTCAGCAAGTGCGTCGGCACCTTCCTGCGCCACCACACGGTGGACAAGTCATGGACGAAGAAGAGCACCGAGGAGGCCATGTCGCAGGCCATGACGGATCTGGCGCATAAGATGCTGCAGCAGAACAAAGACAAGTTCTGGCACAAGGAGAGCGAGAAGAAGGAGGAGAAGGCGGGCGGGAATGAGCCGACTGTCAAGGGGCATTGAGCGCCTGACGTCGGGCGGCATTCTATAGATGAGCATTTGATGAGCATTTGAGCGCGCGGCGTTAGAGGCATGTCTTTGATAGACTGGATACATACAGGACACCCATATAATGATAGAAGAGATACCCCCACCCTGCAAGTACGCCAGTATCAGCCGTTCCCACATCCATCTATCCTTTGCGATAGATGCCCGATATGCGCATCATCTCCACACTGAAGTCATCCCCACTCGGCACACCCTTACCAGCTCCGAGTGGCCACTTGGCGTAATGCAAGATACTGAAGGCCTTCGAGCTGATTAGAGCAGACTTCTAAAAAGTCATGGCTTTTAAGACGGCTACGCAGTTAATAGATCCTCTATCCTGGTGCACCCTCTTAGTTGAAACCTTCAAAATTGTCAAGTGGCCACTCGGAGCTGGCAAGGTGCTGTATGTGCTGGGTCAGGATCATTAGATCAGTGAAGCGCTCCTATAGCGACACTGCTCTATTTTTGCAGCATATATTTGTTGTCTTGCACAACGTTTGCGCTACCTTTGAAAGCTCCTGAGCGTATATAATCGTTGCACGGTACCTGCGTGATTCCCAGTTGTTGAGAGGCAACGTGGTCTTGCTAAACGATTCCACGTCTGACATGTCGAGGACAGGATAGGAGCCGAACTTCTCCTCGCCGTGCTTTGGCGCCCAGCAAAAGTAATGAGGCAATTGCTCAACATTGAAGAACAAGTGTTTGCTCGACCCGCCGACCAGAGGACAACTGGCAGCACAGTTTCTCTTCCGTCTCGCAAGCGCAAATAGATGGCCGATGGAAGGATCCATTTGCAATGCACCGCATGGCCCTCACCTTCGCCCACGAGGACAGGTAAAGCGCATACAATATTGTCGGAAGCTTGCAACAAGAATCGCGCCAATGCCGCCACTGCCATCTCAACGCCCACAAGCTTTGAATTTAGGACGCTAACAGGGCCCCGCGCTCGATACTCACGAGCTGAGCTGTAAGATATTTGCGAGCCGAGCTGGCTGTCCGCCGTGTCTGGAAGTTGGTCAGGGTAGTCACAGCTTGGACTGAACGTGTACATAAGCTTGGAGAGCCCCAGCACATCAGTTATTCTCTGGGACTCTGAGTCGTGATAGCCGGTTTTGTCGTACGATGCACTTGACTTATAGTCAAATGATAACGACCCGCGTTCAAAAACTGGAGATGAAGGTGGTGTGTTGGGATGACCGCCGTTCGCGTAAAGAGCCCTCAGCTTAACAACAACGTCTTCAATCTTGTAAAGCTCGTAGTTTACAGCATACGGGATCTCATGGTCTATGAGCCACTCAAACGGAACCTTCGACACGATATTTTGCGTTACAATATCTCGCGTGCATTCAATACTGTCAAGCCTTGCATCAAGCCATGGCTTCGCAGTATCAAGTGTAGTGAGATTGAAATGCTCGATGTCAGGGCCTCTGCTGGTCAAGTCAGGGAGGTTACTTGCGTTCTGGGCTTCTTGAACCCGCGCAAAAATCCGTCTTGCTATAGTAGTGACCTCGACTCCCCTGAACGGGATTCTTTGTGTGTTGAGCCAGTTCCGAATCATATTCATCGACCATGTATGTTGAACATGTTTGCTGATATAGGTGAACTGCTGGTCGATAAAGTTACCGAGCTTGTCATACTCTCTGGCTTGTCGTTTGGATGCCATATTGCTGGCCATGATGCGGGGTCTCAAGCTGCCTTTGCGAGCGATGGCACCGAACGGCGGTCGAACTGGAGTTGTCGAACTGGAGTTGTCGAACTCGAGCTGTCGAACTCGAGCTGTCGAACTCGAGCTGTCGTCGCTGCCGTTGTGGGCGTGCCTTCCAAACTCAGTCGACACCTGCTCGGTGTTAGCTATGGTGGCGAACACACAACCATCCGACCTTCGATTCAGTCCGCCAATGCAACTGTTCAATCAATGCTCACTTCCTTCTCGGTGTGTGCCTACGAGGCAGCTGATGACAGCTCTCGAGTCCGATCGCCCTTCGCCCTTCGACCTTTGAACTTCCAGCGCCGCCGGTGTCCACTTCATTGATGGTATTGGCCCACATGGGCAGCTGACAACAGCTCTTGAGTTTAACCGCCCTTGAATCACTTCGTTCATTGTGTGGGCCCACATGGGCAGTTGGCGCCACTCCCTACACAGCGCTCACGGCAACATCCTCACCCTCCTTGCTGCTAGTCGCCACTTACGTGACAATGGAGGACCGCCCACAATCCAAGGACGATGTACGCTGGCAAGAGGACCTTGACAATGCTGCGCAGCTTGTCAAGCCCTCGCTACAGGCTCAATACCTGTCACTCAGCGAGGCTCAGAAAGACATTACACGCCTTCTTCAAGACAGCTTCAAGTTGCCGCAGTACCACAAGATCAGCAGTCTCCTTGTGAGAGATTGTCTGCCTTGGGATCTGGCCCGAGACCCGCACAACAACTAGAAATACCAGCATCCATTTCGTCTGATTCTGGAACCTAAAGGCGACCCTGTTCCGATTCGAGCCCCATGCACTGAACATAGCCAGCGTCGATATCATGCAAGAGGACCACCTCAGTCACTGTTCCAGCGTCCAGAGATGGCATATAGGCGTATACGTCCGTCGTCGTAGTACGGTTAGCCAGCCCGTTACGAGTCTGACACTTCGCGGTGGTCACCTCCACCACAGCAGGATGCTCGCCGCCACTCTCCACGGTCTCGCCGACACCGCTCACAGTCTTGATCGCCAATACGCAGTCGGTCAGACCGTTATAAACCTGTCGCTTCGCGCTCTGAGGTCACGGATGGACATGATCACAAGACACTCATGGGTCCTAGTCCGCAGGGAGGCCGACCCCTGGGTGGCTTCAGCCTCGTTGGCTCCAGCAACATCAACCCCAGCAACATCGACCGCAGCATTGTCGGACCCAGCATCTTAAACCCCGGTGACATCGACCCCAGTATCATAGACCCCAACCTCATTGGCCCCAACTTCATCGACCTCAGCTTTGTCGACCTGAACTTCGCCGACTCCCCTTTCGTCGATCTGGGCTCCATCACCACCGGATCAAACAACACCGACACCATTACCGAATCAAGCAGCACTGCAATCGCGGCTGGATCTGTTGACACCGTCACCACCGGACCAAACAACACTGATGCTACCATTGAACCGAGCAGCACTGCGATGGCCGCCGGATCTATTGACACTGTCACTACTGCACTTATCAACACTACTTTTTCCGAACGCTCGGAGTTGGTGCGTAAGCGCTTGAGAAGCATGGAGACTGCATATCTCTTTGTTATCAAGGCGTTAATAGAGCTGATAATTGATGGCTGCCATCTGACTGTACAGTCTGACGGCTTGATCCGTACACACGGGGTGATAGAATTTATATGGAGCACAAGAGTCAGGGCTGAGGAACGACGCCTGAACAGACAGGGTCGTAAGGTGAAAAACATATGGTGTAAGTCTGACCCTACAACATCTTTGGTTCCCAATCTGACTTTGCTTCCCCAGGTATCGACATGGCTGTCTTGGAAAAGTATTGTACTGCTTGCGGATTCGGTAGCCTCGCAACCTACATTGCGGACCTTACCAACAAAGACTCGGCCAAGTGTAAAATAACACGATCCCTGACGTGAGCTTGACAGCTGCCATTCTAGGTGGACTTTACAGGACAGTAACTGTCACGAGCGCATGGCTGATAGCAACATAATAAGGGCGACTCGCGGGCAAGTGCACATCTGCTGGGCCTGTCAAGAGATTGAATGCCTCTCAGGCGACCTGCCTGCACATCAATGTCCCAAAGGGACCGAAGGGGAGCTCTTCTGATAGTGTTCTACAAACAAGCTTCGTCTGTAGTAGATGGGCTCAACAGTATTCTGTAGTTGCATTTCGAACAAGTACAAGATAGCTGAACTATCCCTGTTCCGTCACTGAACAAGTGAGGGTTGCTCGCAAAGTCCTGCATCCTGCTAGCGGTGACGAGACACCGAGCAACATGCAAAATTGGGTAGAGGTGCCAAAGCCGGTTTTCTCATTGGCGAACACCAGGATATGTGGAGCCTTGAGCAGGTAGAGATTCTGCTGGTTCTGCCAGGTACGTCGACAGCCTGGTCGCCAACACACGAGAATAGAGGACCGACATCCTGTTCAGCATAGTTGCTTCGTGGGCAAAGGCAACCAAGCGCAGCAAATGTACAGTTCAGGAGCCATCTGATAACATCTAGATATCTTTGACAATATCAAGAGACCGAACAGAGAATAAGAAGCAGCGGCAGCGGCAGCGGCAGCGGCAGCGGCAGCGGCAGAACATGTGACCTACACCCTCAAATTCCAATACTAAGCAACCTTACAAAGGCTATCCCAGCAGGGCGCCTTGCTTACCTCAGAACACTACAGCATCAATGTTGTTACTCGTGCCAAGGTCAGCTACAATGCCGAGCACCTCTCTGGATATCAAGGGCACTCTCTTTCGAATAGTCCAGCGAACCCGAAATTTCTTTGTTCAGTGGACAATAGTCGGGAACGCGAGATTTTCAAGATGGAAGTGAAGATGTCTTAGACAACGTCGTTAGAGTAGGCAAATGGGACGTCAATGTACTGATGGACAGTAAGAGTGACGGTTCCGCCCCTAATATTGCTCCAAGTAGCAATTTCGTTGCTTAACTGTAGAATTTGATACATCCCAACCCCTTCATGAAGGGACATGAAAATGTGCCGTTGTATACTATCACAATGTAGGTTGTGGCTTAGTCCTTCCTTACTATAATAAGCAAATAGAACCGACACAGATAATCAATCAATACATATATGCTATGCTATGCTACGCTTCCAACGACAACAACAACGACAACAACAGCTGATTCAAATGCAACAGACCCGCCAACGCGCTATCCCACCCTTCATATCGTAAATCTAGTAACAGAAAAGGAAAAAAAAAGTAAATCACATCAACCACATGACCTAGGCCGTAGCCACGATATGGTATGATATGATGTGATACGTGCAAACAACCTCCGGCTTTTGGCGTCGCCCAGCGCACGCAAGTACGCGCAAAGGAGACGATGATGCACGAGCGTCCGCCTGTCTATTTTGTAGTCCCCTGTGCAGAGTGCGAGTGCATTTGTACGTGGGCGTGACCGTTCCCGTCAGTGCGTGGTCGGTCATGTTGCACCGGCGCGAGACCCGGGGCGTGTGCCTCTCTCTAAGCGTCTTTGGAGACGCTATTCAGCAACTCGCCCTCGCTCTTCCTCCTCCTGACCTCCTGGCCCTGCTCCATGGCTTTCGAGAAATCCTGGCCCTGGCGTTTCTCGAGGCGGTTCCTCTCGCCACTGCCGCCGCTAAGACCGCCTGTGAACCAGCCATGTAGTCAGAACTCCTCGTCCCGGTCTTCGCGCTTCTTCTCCTTATCTGGCCGGCCGCGCATGCTGCCCATCGAGAACTCGCCCTTGCGCTCGCGTTCGACAAGGTCCAGGATGCCTCTTTCCTTGTCTTTGTCTTTGTCCTTGCTGTCCTTATCTTTGTGCTTGCTGTGCTTCTCTTTCTTCTCTTCCTTTTCTTTTTCCTTATCGCGCTCCCTGTCCTTGTCCTTCTTCTTGCGCTGGAAGGGGAGCACACCGCGGAGGCCTCGCTCTCGGCGTTCTTTTTCTTTCAGCTCTTTAGGAGCCTGGGAGGAGAATGCAGGTAGCGCGGTGGTGTATTCCTCCTCGTGGATCGACCCGTCTTCGCTTACGTCGGGCTCGGGCCGGATGGTGCGTGAGTTGGAATCGGGCGACATGAGCTCAGGTCGGGATGTGTTGATGGGCGCGACGGGGTTGCTGCGATGGAAGGATCCAGTGGAGTTAGAGGGGTTTGTGTGTGTCTGAGGGTAGGATGGCGCAGGTGCCATGTGAAGACCGTCGCTTGAGCCTGGTGGTGTCTCTTCACCGGCTGATGCTGAAGCACTTGCAGATGCAGAAGCTGACTGCGATGTTGTCATTGACTCATGCCCAGATGGAGCATACCCACCACGACCGGAAAAGGGGTTGGTGTAAGATATCTGCTGCGAGTTGGTGCTCCTGAGCGAACTCTGAGAGGCGTGAGATGCTGAGATGCTCGAGTTCTGTTGATGCCTTGTCTTTGGCGGTGCTCTCATGGTAATTGGAGTTGTCGCAGTCGAGGAGGCCGAGAGATCATCTCCATTGCCGTAGCCATTGCCTGGCGATGTCGGCATATCTTCCATTTCTTCCTCTTTGATCGCACCTCGACTCCTCGTCATTGCTCCACGGTTTGCATCGATATTTGCACCTTGTAGCTGCTCAATCAGCTCCTCCCATTTGACACTAAGCGACGAGGAAGGGCGTTCGGCAGGCTCAGCACGATTCAAACAGTCCTTCGTACGCTCGCTGAGAGATACGCAGATGTTGTGGAACCGGAGAAGATCGCCGTCACCTGCTTGAATCTCATGAGCAGTCTTGGTCGTGTTCTCGAGCCAGAGGCTAATGAGCATGGCAAAGTTGCGCGAGTGGTCAATCAAGTATGGCAGCGATGGGAATCCTTCTTTGAAAGTCGGAGGAAGGCGGTGCAGGATGGCGATCGGCGTGCTGTATGAGGGCGGGATCGGTGGGGCTGGCGAATTCGCGGTCGAGACTGAGCAAATATCATCCAGGTATTTCTTGAACTCCTGTCGGTGAGAGGTGAGGAATGTGTTCATAGGCTCCATCCATGCTTCCTTGGTACCGAAAGAAGACATGTTTGCCAAACCCTGGAGGGACTTTGCAATCAGGGTAAACGTTCTCCGAGCTTTTGTTTTAGGATGTTCTGGAGGTATGTTAGCATTTCGGTCATACGAATCAACGAAAGAGCAATACCTTTCAGCAGGCCAAACAGCTTTGGGTTTAGCACAGCAGGAACAAAGAACCGCAGAAACAAAAATCCTGAGACACTACTGTACTTGACAGTGCGAAGAAAGTCACC
This sequence comes from Phoma sp. YAFEF320, assembly GCA_033444525.1. Classification (NCBI taxonomy): domain Eukaryota; kingdom Fungi; phylum Ascomycota; class Dothideomycetes; order Pleosporales; family Didymellaceae; genus Phoma; species Phoma sp. YAFEF320. The sequence continues at coordinate 426,635 of JAVLWG010000020.1, read as the reverse complement.
GTAACGGTCTTCAGCGCAAGCTTTGATGTGCCTGAAAATCACCCTCAATTCCTGTGGGCACCGTTGTACGGAATTGTAGATCGCTCGCCAGACCTCTTCTGTGCAGTTGATCAATCGTCTCCAGTTGCGGTCCAGCTCGTGTTGAGAGGACACGCGATTCGGATCAACCTCGCAGTCCGGGTCCTTCTCGTTGATCTCCCGAAGCTTCTCAGACAGAGTTTCCTCCAGATACTCTTTCCCGAGCCTTTTCATGTGCAGATCCAATGATTTCGTAAGAAGAGTGTTGCCGCGGAAGAGTAGATTGGCTTCCAGCTTGGCGTTGACGCCCATGTCTCGGACGAAGAGCTCCCGGTCGCTTGCAGAGCCGAACGTATTACCCAGAGCTGATTCGTTCGAATCGCTCGAACCAAGCCTCTTGCTAAATCGGAGGCGGCTTGCGGGCGAGTCCTTAAGTGTCCCATCAATCTCCTCTTCCACGAGCGCACACAGCCAATCTGAAGCTGCCCCGGATACTTGGAAGATATTCAGCAAATACTCGGACAACTTCTTCAGCTCATTAGGCACCATGTGAGCAATCTGCAGGGTCAAACTGTTCGAGAAGCGATGTAACAACTCTGACAGTGGATAGTAATCGCGAGCCATCAAAATCGCACACTCCTCGCTGCTAATGCGTACAAGCACTTCGCCAATGCTGTTGCCGTACATGTTGACGAGCGGCCACCACTTCTCAACTTCCTGATTGGGCCCCAAATCGTCTAGGTAAATGTCTGTCTTTCCCAGTGTCTGGTCGAACGAGATGCCAGCATAGCCGCCCTCCGCAGCGTATGGGTTATCACTGACAGCCGTGTTGTCAAAAGTGGCCTTCTCGTTGCGGGTGTAGCTTGGTGGCCGCTTCTTGAGCAGCAGCGAAGCCGTATGCAGTGCTGGTAAATCCAAAAACTCAAACTCTTCTCTCCAAAAAGGTGTGTTGCCTTCGTTCTTGACAGTCGTGCGAGCGCGGGTCTCGCTATCCAACAGCACTTCGATGAGATATCCTCCTGGGTTTGTCGTAGCAGACGAGGTTGGCCGAATCGGTGTGGCCCCGTCACCACCTGTAGTGACCTTGGGACTCACAGGAGGTACTAATCGCGCTTCAATAACCTTCACGAATAACGACTTCTCCATGCGGAACATATCTTGCGTCTCGAAAGATGGCGAGAGAGGACCGTCGTCATTCAGGGTGTCTGATTTGGGACCGTATAGTTGGGGGACGGTGAAGGCACGTAGAAGCACTATCCAGACCTCGTACAGGACTCGAGACTCCAGCGACAGAAAGACGGGACGGGTGAGGGGTATCGATGAAGTGGCGGCAGTGTACTGCGGATATACAGCTATACAAAATTCGTTGTCCAATACGGAAGGATCGAGTCGCTGAACTGCGCAGCGTGAGAGCTGTGAGAGCTGCACGGTGGATACGAGGGTGACGTCGGTGTCCGAATACAGTTTAAGCTCGCCATTTTCACGCAAGGTGCATGACACTCGTCTCCACCGCCGCGAGCCGTGACTCTGAACGCGGTAGGCTTGTGGTCGCCCTGCGCCGGACTTGGGAGTACCTGTGTTACTGTACGTCACACTCGTGTCCCAGTAGATCATCTTGCCGACCTTGATAATGGGTGCTTCCTTTTTGGGCGTCTCCTTCAGTAGCGACACCTCAGAGTGCCGTCTGCTGTCCGCCAGGCGACGTTCCATGATGACAGGGGTCTGCGGCTTGGCCATGCGGTTCTGGATACCCCTGGGCCGCATGGGCTGCCAGCAGAGGAGAGCAGCAAACCATGAGTCGAACTCGTCTTGGGTGGGCGGGCGCAGGTGGACTTCCAGCTTGGAGTTATGGACGGTGACGTGCAGATATGCGGTGTACGCCTCGCCGTCGTAGGCGCTTTTGACGTGGCAGCCCCGCAGGTCTGGGATCAAGGTGCGGGTGTAGGTGGTCTCCTTCTGCGGCTCGTACAGCAGGCTGCCGGCCTCCTCATTGATGAAGCAATACGACAAGGCCCATGGATTGGACTCGCCGCGGCGGAAGGCCAGCAAACCCTGCATCTTGCCGCAGGTGGTGCGCATGAGGCTCTTCAGCTTGCGGGCGTCGGCGGCGGGCACAGGCGAGACCCATGGCTCGGTAGCGCTGTTGGCAGAGGCGGAAACGGAGGCGGAGGCATGCTGCTGGTGCTGGCTCGGCAGAGCAGGCGGCGGGGGCGGTGGAGTTTGCTGCGTCTGCCTCAGTGGGCGGCGGCTGTTGCTACTGGCGCTGCGTAAGGGGGGCTGTTGACCTGGAACCGTAGAGATGTGGCCGATACTGCTGACAAGCCCCTCCTCCAGGCTCTGGAAACCGCTCGCGGTGCTGGTGCTGCTGTGGACCGAGCCAATACGATGGCGAGCGCTCGTATCGCTGCGCGGCGTGCTGCGCTCCTCCAGCGTGCGCGTGCGTGGACGACTGCTCTCATGGAGGTTGCCAGTCCCACGCCGGCTATTGTTACTATACGTGTCGCTGCTGCTGGCGCGCGCGGGCAGGGCTGGATCGGGGCGGGGGCCGCTGGGGCTGGCGATGCTGCTGTGATGCGAGCGCGGACTCTGCGGCGGCGAAGCATAGAGGAGTGACTCGGGGGGCGGGTCGGGGGTTACGGCGCGGATGGTGGTACTCGTCATGGTACCGGTGGTCGTCGTGATACTTGTCGTGAAGGTTGCGTACTCGAAATCATCTCGATGGCCGTTATGGTCTGCGGAAGTATAGGAACGGCTTCGCCCGCTCGTCGAGGCAACCTGACGCTCTGCCATACTGGCTGACGCCCAGTGCGTGGTGATGCCTTAGCCAGGCCTCCTGCGGCGGACTTTCTGCATCAATGCACACAGGGCAGCGCGACTGAGACCGAGACTTCGAGGGTGCCGGGGGTGAGGGCCAAGGTGGCTGCTAGGTACTGAATCTGTTGCTACTGTCGGCGAGTCTTGGACGGCTCGCTCTAGGTCGCGTGGCGGGCGGGACACTGATCTAGCACTAACTAATGGGCGGAGCCCTGGAGTAAAAACCCTTAGACCGCGTCGACGATGCGACGGCTCTGTCACCTTGCGCGCAAGCTCCGCAAAGCACTCGACGCGAGTCGACGGACTGCTGTTACTGCGGGTCGCGTAGAATATCGTCGCCCTTGGGCTCCGGCTCTGGCTGCGTGATGGCTCGGGCGTGCGAGGATGTGCCCGTAGACGTCAAAACCTAACCCATCTAACTATCTGTACAAGGCACCGCCCAATCATTTGCGCGTGCCTGCACCCGCAGCTGCGAAGCACCCAGACCCACGCCTAACGCTCGTGCCGGTGCAAAGTCGGCATGCGTATCGTGGGAAGTGAATTGCCGCCAAGACACACGATAACGGCAATGGCAGCGGCAGATTAGAGGCACACAGTCCCGTCCTTCATTTCAGTGCATTCTCGTCAAGTAAATAGGTACATGGATATCATATATGCCAGAAAGCAAAAAGCCTGCACCGCCAGCTCTGCGGCGGCGGCGAGTGTGACGAAAGAGATGAACACAGAATCTGCCCCTGCATGAGAGCCCCTGCCGCAGCAATCACCTGCGCACTGCCAGCCCCGTGGACCTGGTGTAAGTAGTCAACCATGCCTTCAGCAATGCTTATCTGCATGGGTCCCCAAAAACCACTCATTTAAACGGACGCTCGTCCTCCATACTCACGGGACTGAGCGGCTGCGACTGCGGCGGTGAGGCCCCAGTTGTGCCTGGCTTGCGGATGGCCTGCCGCATCGTCTCAACCTGCAGTGGCAGCTCTTCGTTCAGGGGTGCGCTGTGTGCGACGTGTGACGCTGAAGGGCTGCCAGGTGACCTAGTGCGCGAATGCTCAACACCCTTCTCAGAGGGAGCACCGCTCGTTGGAGGCGACGCCGGCAACCGCACAGGGGAGGGCGAGCGGTTGGCCGAGGTTGAGTTCAGGCTCATAAAGTGAATGCCCTCTCCCGGCCCAAATGTCTCTCGGTCGTTCTCTACGTGCTCGGCCTGTACCACGTCGGCGAAAGAGATGAAGCTAAGGCGCTTCACATCCTCGGTGTCTAGCGACCCGTAGTTGGGTGCTGTCTCTGTTGTCTCGGCGATGCTTGCGTGGCTAGACACGGCCGCTTCTTCAGGTGCCAGCGACGGCGAGTAGACCGAGTCGGTCAGGCTGGCAGAGACGGCTGCCGCAGCCGGCTGGTGTGCTGAATGTGTGACGATCTCGACCTTCTCAGGGCTGAGGTGGTCGTCGGTAATGGCCAGCGCAGAGGCGTCAAGCGCGGGTGGTATCATGTCCTCGGTCTTGACATGGCTAGGAATGGCTGGTGAGGGCTCGGGCTCCTGCACGTTGCGCTCGAAGATTTGCGAGGACGCTGGGGAGGTGAGGCCAGGCGATGAGGTGCGGTGGACGCTGTAGCGATTGGGCGAGGCGCCGATGCCAATGGGGGCAATGCGTGGGCTGCCGCGTGGAGACGCTCGGCGGTCGAACTGTGACGCAACAAGCGGCGGAGAGGGCAGCAGAGACGGCGCCGAGGGTGTCGAGGCAGAGACGGGCGCAGATGTCGGTACACTGGTCGACGAAGTGGGCGAGAGCGTTCGGGTGGGCGCAACCTCGCCAGCGAGTGCAAAAGCGTCCTTCTCTGCCTGTCCGATGCCCTCCTGCTGGCCGGTCAAGCCCAGCAGCTTCTTGCCCTTGGCTAAGATGCCCTCTCCTTCGGTCGTTGTCGTCGTCGAGTCGTCAGCCAGCCTGGTCAGGGGTGCGCCCGGAGCTTGCGGGTCGGGCTGTTGTGGGGACATGGCTGATGTGGGTGATAGTCGCGGCGGTGATGGTGTTGTTTCTTTGCGCACCTGCCGTCGAGGGGTACGGTGCGATGCGGGTGTCGGGGTTGGCGGGGTAAGCGGCGAGCTGGGGATTGCGAGCTGGGGAGGCTGCGTAGTTATGCGCGCGTTCAATGCCGTCACTCTGTTCGAATTATTCTCCAAGGCGGATGCGCGTCCCAGGATGCTGCAGAAGTGGGCTCGCTGGACCCTGACTTTGGAGAAGTCTCAAGTAGAGGAAACTTTGGCTGCGGACACTTGCACTCAAAACAGTGGATGACTATAGGTGCGACTCTGTAGCAGGTACAAACAGAATGTGTGCTTCTTAAGAAGAGATTGTATTGTGCGTTAAGCCAAGGTGTTCCCCCTCGAGCCTTCCCAAAACACAAGACACAACCACGTGCACTTCGGCTAATGATGTCAGCGAGGGCTCTCTATCGTGCCGATCATTTAATGACGCGGCCGCTCACCGGCAGCCGTTGAACCAAGTTTTTAAGTACTATATGCACGAAGATCGCATTCTGCTCGGCGGTTCGAACGAAACGTCCAAGCAGCCTCGACAACGACGCGCCTGCAGTCTGGATATTTTGTTGCCGGACATCTTCGTCTTGTTCTAGGAACGTCGCACTCATGCACTGCTGCTAAGTTTGTAGACAAGGCATCGCTGCATGTCTAGCATGACCTGGCAGGAATGGACAGATGCAGAATTTCCTGGAAGCCTGGTTGTTATTGCTGCAGCAGACAAGGTAATGGCCGCGGCGGCCCTTCTATATCCTTAGGAGCATGTCAGCTGCTCGGTGCAGCTCATCGGCCACCAAGCCGAAAACAAACAGCAGCGACGTTATTCGCACAGAAAACTACTGCGAAACTCGCCAGCCACCTCATGTACACTGTCTCCTCCAAAACGCCGCCCGTTGGGAACATGTTACTGTTTTGAGGGATCTGGTACCCGTTCGGTTGGCCAATCCAGGCCTGAACCGTAGTGGGCGCTTCGGCAGAAGAGGCGTTTCGCCCGTTTCAGCACCCGCTGTCAATACCACTACGATGTTATGCATCTCGCTTTCAACACGCTCCGCATCTGTCGCATGCTGTCACGTTTCACAACGCCGAGACTTCGTTTTGACATACGACCTGCTCCTTCTTCTGGCCTTCGAGGCCCTCGAGACTTCAACAGGGTAGGCTCGCGCAGCTGAGAGGAAAAGTTGTATCGCAAGCGGCATCGCTATGATCGAATCGCAGACTGAGTAGTCAGCGATGACTAGAAATGTTATGAGCCCTGATGGCTATCGATTCTGGACGTGGTGCTGCAGTGGAAACTTGACCCGTGCAGGCCCACCAAGCGCTTACCTCAGAAAGCTTGTCAAGGCTTGTCACACCTCTTCCTCCGCGTCTCACAGTACACAGGTCTAGTTCGTCTTCAGAAAAGCCTCAGCGAGCCTTGGTGCCGCAAATCTAGGGCTTGAGACTCGCAAGCGGAGCCCTCCGCACGTTGGTGTCGGCGAGGCCTGTCGTGCATCTTCATGCCGTGTAAGAAATCCACCGCGATGGTCTATACAGCGGCAAGTCGATGTGTATAAGAAGGTCAGCCAGCATCGTGTAGTATCATCATCATCAAGCAGCCTCTCATCTCTTCTCCTCGCCTCTTCTCTTCCATTCTTAATCAAAAGCGACTGGCTCGTTTCTAGATTCTACTTTCTACCCTTAACTTTTTATCTTCCCTTCAAACAATCCCTCAAAACCAATCTCCTCAATTCAAATCAATCATCATGCGTTTCTCCGCTCTCATCCTCAGCTCCATGGCCCCCGCCCTCATTGCGGCTCACGGCAAGGTCGCCGCAGTCCAGGGCGACGCCGGCGGCAACGGTACCGCCATTGGCATCCAGGGTGGTGTCATTCCCGGCGCAGGCAGGAACAAGATCACTGAGCCCGACACCACTGTCTTCGGCAAGGTCAACATCGCCACCGACGGCCTGGGCAAGACTCAGGGCCAGGGCAAGAACACCGTTGCCATGGTTGCCAACACCATGGCTCAGAGCGGCAGCACTCTCCCCCAGGTCTCTGACGGCGGCATGATCACTGGTACTTTCCACATCGTCACCACCGACGGTGCTGGCCCTGTCTCGGCCATGATCGATCCCACCGGCACTGGTGCCTTCTCGACTGGTGTCAAGGCCGCTGTCATGCAGGACGTGCCTGGCAACAAGGGCAACATCAAGGCCAATGGCCAGGTCCCCCGCAGCTTGGAGTACATTGGTCTTCAGGCTCGCAGCCTGTTCAAGCGTGCCGCCAACGTCAACAAGGACTTCCCCATCGCTGTCCAGGTTCCTGCTGGCACCACCTGCAGCGGCACCGCGGGTGGCCAGTCCAACGTCTGCTTCATGAAGATTGCCAACGCCAACAAGGCCGGGCCTTTCGGTGGTGTCATCGCTTTCCAGATGGCTAACGGTGCTGCTACCCCTGTTGCCGGTACCGGTGCTGCTGCCGGTACTGGTGCTACTACCGGCACTGGCGCTGCTACTGGCACTGGTGCTACCACTGGAACTGGTGCTACCACCGGCACTGGTGCCACTACCGGTGCTGCCGCTGGAACCGCTGGAACTGCTGGAACCGCCGCTGCTGCTGGCACTGCCGGTACTGCCTCCACCAAGGGCACCAAGGCAGGAAAGGCCGGTGCCGCTGCCGCCGGCACTGGAGCCACCGCCAAGCGCTTCACTGCTTAAACATACAAACTGCTATGCAGGGAATAGCTGTTCACGATATACCACGATACCACACTATCGACAACTTTTCCTACGAGTAACTACCAACACTGGATATCCAGGCTACGAGACATAGCTTGGACCACAAATACCCTTCCATACCCCCAATTCTCGCGTCTCCTCCAGTCCATACAAATACTCTACATAGAACCTCTCATATAAATCTCTAAATATACAAAATTTCTATATCGCAATCCAGATGTCCACATTCCAATCATGATCAGTGCAATCAAAAAAACACGCTCTACAAGCCCCCGTGCTACCCAGCGAAGCAGAGCCCCTTATGAAACCCCCCTCAACCCCCCTCATGCCCTGGCCTCTCCTCCCTCACACACAAACGCCCCTTGTGATCAATTGTCACGCATGAAAACAGCAGACATGCATAAGCGCCCCCCCCCCCCCCCACAGACACACCCATTTCCATAAATACTCAACACAAACACTTCAAACAACAATAAACCTCCGCAACTCTCATAAAATACTCAGCCCACTTCCCCATCCACGCCCCACACCCTCTCCCATCACACCCGCACCCAGGCCACACAGGACAGTCGCAGCACTCCAGGCGCTCTTCTCTGCGCTGCTCGTGCGTTTCGGCAATCTGCGCGTGCCAGGACATGTCTTGCTGGGGCAGGGGTTGTTGGGCGGTCATTGGTGGTGCTGAGCAAAGGAAGGGTGTTAGAGAGTATCATTGACCAGAGCGTCTGATGGTAGGTTTCGGTGAAGGCGGGGGGCGTTGAGGGAAGCGGATGGGATGGGATGGGGGTACGTACGTTGATATCCATTGTACGCAGTATCTTGGGCTTGTTGTCCGACAGGTGTGTATTGTGCTGCCATTTTTGCGTATTTCTTAATCAAGAAAAGTCTGTCGTCGAGTCTTTAGAAATATTTCCCCAGGTTGGTAGCTTGATGTTATGTGAATATCTCGAACTGTGCAAACAAACAAAAAATTATTTCTGCGCACGCTTTTGCTGTAACAAGTTCAGAAGTAGTTTGTCTTTATGATGAAGACCTCAGCTCATCCGCCCGCAGTTTTTTTTTAAATGTTATAAACCCGCGTTCCGCTGCGCCAAGGCGAACTCACAAAGTGGCATTGAGGCTGTACGTCCCAGGCGTCCCGCGCCGCGGCCACGTGCTGGCCCAACCCCATCGACATGGATCCTATTGCTGGCCGTTTCCGAGTCCACAATTGCGTAAAATTAGTATGATCACCATAATGTATTGGGTTTAGCTGTGCGCAGGGTGACGGGGTTAGGAATGCGATGATCTCCGTTGATTCTCACCGGATGTGTATGCCAATTGTATTGTTATTGTCGTAGCGTCTACACTCTACATCAAACCTCTCTCTAAATGAAGCGTTCTCCTCTAGCGTCTGGTCTTCTAGAAGTTGAACGCGTTGGCATATGCCTTCTTCTCCTTGTCTTTCCTTGCCTGCACCTTCTTCTTGACGACTTCTAGTTCCTTGAGAATGGCTGCGTCACCCGGCGCGTACTTGATTGCCTCGTTCAGGTCTGCAAGCGCTTCCTCCTCATTCTTCTTGCCGACCTTTGCCTGTGCCCTCCTGAAGTATGCCTTTGCGAGATCTTTTTCCGTGATTTTCTCGATGGAGAGCGCCTTCGTTGCGCTTTCGGCGGCCTCATTGAATTGGCTCGTCTTGTTCTGGAGGAGCGCAAGGTTGGAGTAAACGGTGATTTTCAATGCCTGAAGCTTCTCCCAGAGCTCAGGCGGGTCATTGTCTCCCTTTGCAGGAATTTCGTGAAGGTAGCGGAGCGACTTCTGGTATTTCGCAATACCGAGCTGGAGCTCCTGCTTCTTGAAAGCAGCATTACCCATGTCCTTCAGCTCCGTGGCGACCTTCAGGATCTCTTCGGCCGACCATTCCTCGTCGCCAGGCTTCTGGTCCTCAGGGTAGTCCTCGTATGGGTCGCCGGTGACGTCCGGCGTCTTCTCGGTCGCCTTCTCGTAGTCATCACCTGTGAGTTCGCCGCAATCTGAGCTGGTGTCAGTGCTGGGTCTGATTTGTTGTCGCCTATCTGTCCTTACCAACGATCGTGGCCTCCTGCCAGGGCTTGTCCCCGCTCTGCGTCTTCAAATTCTCGATTTGTCGCACAATGCTCTTTCCGTTGATGACCTCGCCATAGACGACGTGCTTCTGATCGAGATGCGGTGTGGGGACGGTCGTGACGAAGAACTGTGATCCGTTGGTGGCTGTCGCGTGTCAGCAGCAACTCAGCATTGAAGTCTGATTGGACCTACCAGGTCCGGCGTTCGCCATGCTCAGCAAGAACGGCCTGTCGTGGATCTTCTCGAAGTTCTCGTCCTCGAATTTCTCGCCATAAATGCTCTCGCCTCCTGTGCCATTGCCCTCGGTGAAATCACCGCCCTGAATCATGAAGCCCTTGATGACACGATGGAATCCTGAGCCCTTGTAGTGAAGGGGCTTGCCAGCCTTGCCGACACCCTTCTCGCCGGTGCATAGCGCGCGGAAGTTCTCAGCGGTCTTCGGAACGATATCATTGTACTGTCAGGTGTGAGTAGGCGCGATTTGGAGGGGAAAGTGAGCACGAACAAGCTCGAATGCGATTCGACCAGCCTTCACGCCGCCGATCGCGATGTCGAAGAAACAGCGACTACGCTCTGCAAACTGTCAGTGCCTGCATTGGGAGAGGGCAGCTTAAGCTTACGGGTTGCCATCTTGATCTACTGTTACTTGTGAGGTCTTTTGCCAAAAGGAATAGTCTATATGATTGCCAAAATCTATGTGTGGCAGCGGGTCTAGTTGTGATCAAATAAGAGTCGTGGTGAGATTTGAGGCTGAGGGATAGCTCCGGTAAAGCTACCAGAAAGTTCTATGAGGTTATTGTACCGCGCCAAGCGTGAGCTGCCTTGCAGCAGGTGCGACCGTCCCTACATATTACTGGATGTAGGAGACAGATCAGTCAATTCACTCGCCAAAAGATCGCACCTGATTCGGTCATCATTAGCACGTATATTTTCACTTGCTGTTGGTAAACATGGTGATGAGTGAGGGGCAACGCGGGGCATGCTCTTCAAGGCCGTGCGCGGCGAAACGTCCACAGCGAGGTACCCAACAGCCTTGTATCCATGTGACATTGATGAGAGAAACTTCTACTTTTATCATTGCGTCGTTCTCAATGTAATCCAGACGCCAATGCAGACCAGGTATATATGCAGATAACAAGAATTCTAACCAGGGGCGTCAAATCGCCCTTCCCTGCCTACTCAAAAAGGCAGAGCTGAAGACACCATGTCGTTGTGCTCATAGTGATATGCAAATCCTCCCTGAAGCGCTCGTCGCAGCGCATTCAGCCTGATGAGCTTCCACCACTTGTCGATTCGAATCTCGAGGTTCTTGTTGATTCTAACTTTCATGCGGCCACCACCATAGACTCGCCCACTCTCCTGGTCGATCGCTGTTGAGTAACCGGGACCACGCGACGGCTTCTCGACCGAGTTCCGTACGTCTGTGAAGGATGAGTGTAGGGTCTTGCGGTCCTTCTTGGAGATTCTTCGCGAAGATACTGTTGCTAGCTCATCAAGGATGTCCAGTAACTTCTTCTGATTGCGGTAAACCTGGTACCGCTGCACAAGCTTCGGCCCGCCTTTGACGTATTCCGGGTGATCCTCATCTTCTGGGCCGTTCTCTATCTCCTCGTCTTCTTCCTGATCAGTGTGCGATTTCTCGTACAGCAAAGCAATGTTCTCTCCTGCGGCGATCTGCACATTGGCATCAGAGCTCTCAAGTTGTTCCACGAAAGCTTCCGCAGCCGCCTCGGTCTCGTCCTCGAGGTCATCGAGATCCGTCGCAAGCAGTCCCCAAGCCTCGAGGGCGGCCGTGACGATGCTGCCGTTATCCTTGGCATCCACAGAGTCGCCATCCGTCTCGACAATTTCGAGCAAGAGTGTCATGATGTCCTTGATCTCGTCTTCGCCGGCTCCGCCAAGAGAGGCAGCCAAGCCAAGGCAGTGGATTGCGTTGACCTGTACCTCTCGCGACTCAGACTGTATCGCTCGCTTAAGTTCGCCCGAGACATCGTCGTACACGTCGCCAGTATCGAGCGTTACGATAGTCGCAGAAAGGGCTACTTGTCGTTAGTAGTGTTGTGCGGTTCGTAGCCTCGGAACATACCCTTCAGAGCTTTCACGGCCTCACGTTCTGTTGTCTCCTGTCTGATGCTTCGAAGTATCGACTGCAATAGTTCTCTGGTGTGCGGCTCAATCTCTTCGTTTGCGTAGCGCGCCATGAGGATGTGTGCATACGCAGCGAAGCTCTCGGTACGACCTTCAGTCGTGCTACGCTTCAGGTTCGTGATCTGCTCGATGCGCACGCTGAGTTCTGACTTCCATTGTTCTTCCGAGATATGAGTATCCTCTCCATTCAGAATCTCGTCAATATTAGAGTTCGTGCTGTGGTAGAACTGTTAGCGCGATAGTCGCGTTGCGGGCAATGATGTCACACTGCGAAACGCGATGTGGGGAAAACGCCAAAAAAGTTGTCGGGAGCATGCAGAACTCACCTCCAGGCGGTCTCGTCGCTAAGATAGCCGTCATCGCCCTCGTCTGAAGGAGCACGGCTTGCGTTACGGCTAGCTGTACGTGAGCCAGCCACTGAAGAGGCACCGGATGCGATTTTTGAACGCGCTTTGCGCGACATGGTCTTGTGGCTCTCGAGAGCCTGTTTGCGAAGGTCGCGCATCGTGTGGTTTGCTGTACTTCGAGCGAGGCAGGCTCGGTGGGTGTGTGTTCAAGGCAGCACTTTGTATGCGCTGGCGGGTGGGCGGTTGGATTGCGGGGGACCGGAGGTAAGGTGAGCAGTTATTGCAGGGGTAGGTCTGTCGAGTATTGATATATGTGAAATCTATACGACATGAGTCACAGCCTGTGGCAATAGACTGGAAGTGGAAAATATTTGAATGAACCACTGTTGAGTGCTGGAAGATACCTGCCTGGGGTGTCGCTGCCTTGAGTGCCGCTAGTGAATATTCCTCAGACGTCATAGCTCATTCACGAATACCTCTGTGTGACAGCACTACCACTGCTGCCCTCACGGGTTCACTTGTGGTTTGTGATCATGATACGATGTAAGGAGAACCCTCAAGATATTATCTGCCCGCTTAAAAAGCGCACGACATCTATACGTGACCTGCTGACAAGAAATGACGTGTATCGAGCTTAACTAAATAGCCCTGTGTACGAGCATGCACTGCACCTTGCCAGCGCGGATTGCGCAAGACGGCTATACATTAGCTTTTGAGTTGCAGTTCTTCAAGACAGTTGGTGCAAGCCTCAAAATTTCATATCCTCTTAAGCTGGCTACATTATTATTCAGTCTCCTGGCTTCCTGTACGCTTTGTCCGAGTCCTCTCCTTCAAAACCGCCCAAGGTCCACTCAGAGCTGGCAAGGGGCAATAAGACAAGGTCCGTGAAATCTCCCGCTGGCTTTCCAACAGCAACATCGACACCATGGACTCGTAGCCTCTTTTCTTAGCCACTGCCATGCACCTTGTCCAAATTTCTCTACTTGCCGCTACCCCTTCACCCTGATCAGCAATGAGCCGGAACAAGGCTTCATCTTGCGAATGGACAGCGCGCACGATCATCATAGGCAGCTCTGAAATTGGAAGCCCATCGCGTTCAATTAGAGCACGAGCTATGCTTGTATACCTTCCGATGACAGCATCAGCCAAGGCTCTTCCTGCTTCTGCGCCGCGACTCATCAATAGAGAAACAATGGCAAGTTGGCCGCTCTTCACTGCGTCCTGTAAAGCTGGTCGGCTGGTGCTTGCGCCGTGGTCGAGTAGTAGCCTGACGACAGCCTCTTGGCCATGCTTGATTGCAACCAAAAGGGGTCTATGACTTGGATCCTGCTGGCCTTGTCTGTCAAATCCATTTCCGTCTATTGGGGTTCCGAGAGTAAGATAGTAAGCAGCCATATCTACCCATCCATGCGCTGCGCAATGCACTAGGTAGACCGCGTTTTCCTGTGCATTGAACCTCTTCCAGGGATAAAGCGTCGTTCTCTCTTTGCTAATGAATTGATAAATCTCCTTATTTGGGGCATGTATAGTCCGCGGCCACGCCGGTAGTTGTTTCTCAAACTCGTTTTGTTCTCGCCATTCCCAACTGTAGCGGGACCACACTTGTACGAACCTCCATGGACGTTCACTCTGAATATTGAAGACAAATTGTGCCATTTCGATTCGTCCTGATAGGATGGCTTGCTCCAAGAAATACCATCGCAGACGATGGAACTTGTCTTCGGCCCGGCTGATCATGGCTTCGATGACCTCGTGATTGCCGATGCGGGCTGCATATCCTGCAGCACTGCCAAAGATTCTGCTGTGTTCAGGTGTCTGTCTTCCGCTTCTGATCCATGTCGAAATAGCCGGCCAGGTGCCCGTGTACAGCGCAGCGACGAACATATCGGAGTCTAGGTCATTCTCGATAAGAGGATCCCGGTCCGGAGTCGAGCATTCCAGCAAAGGGACCCAGTCGAAACCCTTCTCATGTGCAAGAAAGCATAGCTTCTTGATACAATCATGCAGTTTCTGTCCGTCATCGCTCTCCTGACATAACTGAGTGGCAACGTTGCGAATCCGGAGAAGAATTGGGACTCCGCCAGGTTGCACGTCCAAAACGAGACGCTCGATTTCTGTTCTAGTATATATGCGACGAAGAAGTCGGCGGTGGGTGAGCATGGATGAACGGAGCAAGAAGCTGGTGAGCATGGTTGAACGGAATAGAATCGGAATTTCTCGTGCAAAAATTTCTACGTGTCGAGTCAGAGAACGTGCATCGAAAGTCTTCGATGTCAAACCTACTGTTCACTAATCTTGGCCGTAGTCCGCAATCCATGCGGATGGCGCAAGCAAGAACCTCGTGGAACAGCTCTATGGGTAGATCGAACAAGTGCATGTTGAAGAATACGTTGCGGCAAAGTGACGCGCATGCTCGCTCAAGGGCATGAGGGCCGAGGAGGTATAAGAAGATATCTCAATTTCCTAACTAATCCGTTGCCGAGACGGATTTGTATTCTGGGTCGCGACACAGCCTCGTATTAAGGCTCATCGTGTATACCGGTGAACTTGAGTAAGCACAATCCGAATCGCTGATTGGCTTGTAATTTTAGAACTGCAGGTATTTGGCACATGGATACAGATCCTGTCATGCATTTGCATGGTGGATACTTTCATTGCTGTCGATAATCGATGTGAGTTTCCTACTCATATTCTCGCATATTAAGTTCTATAGCAGTCATCCTCCTCTGTGTTAAGGCTAGATGGGTTGGACCTGGACTTGAGTATGATCTGCCCAGGGTATATGATAGCGAGCAGAACATATACTCCTGATACAATGTCAGCTAACGAAGCATGAGAGAAATAGCGCGGTGATATTACCTAGCACTGGCATGAAATCAAAGACCCACAAACCCCAATCAGAGCTAGCAATGACCATATTGCAGAGCCACTGAAGGCCAACAGCACTATCGCGCGTAGGAAAAGACCAGCTTTAGCAAACCAAGCCCAGTTGAGGATCGGATTCTCAAATGTTTTCGCGTTCATAAACCTTAGCTGTAACGGAAATGCCTATCGATGTGCACAGCAATGCTATCAGATCGAGGAAGATAGCTGTTAGCGCAAAGAAGTATGTTAGACTCCATGATAGCACGGTCTGGTATCTTTCTCCCGGTGTGATCCAAAGCATGATCCTCTGGGAGGCGCAGTAATATGCGATCGTTACAAGAGACGGACCAAGTCTATCGTTACGAAATTTGTTAACTAACATAATAAAATCGATACGGGAGTAAATCTACTCACAGAACAAAAACATAGCTACGCCTCGATCCCTTGCGTCTCACACTTGAGCACGTATCTTTGGACAACTTTAAGCTAGAATATACAAACTTTCGTACTGCACACCTTGCCCAATGGAGCAGGAGCCAGGTTGACGATGTCTGGTGCGAGCAGTTTGAATCCTCAGACGTGTTCCGCACTATGGCTAGGTTCACATAGGGTGGTTACACCTCAATCAGTTACATGTGGGGAAGTTCAGAAGATACGAAGACAATCACCATCAAAGGGAGGCCTGTCACTGTTGGGGAGAACCTGGCTGCTGCTTTAGACCGCCTTCGGTCTTCCCTCGTGGACAAGGTCTGGATTGATGCCATTTGCATCAATCAGAACGACATCGACGAGCGCAATGCTCAGGTCCTCAGGACAAGAGGAATTTTCAGCCAGCCGCTAGCAGTAACGGTATGGCTCGGGGAAGATGAAATTAGTGGTACAGCCCTGGACTCAAGGGCTGAGACTTCATTTGATAACCTTCGCCTTTGCAACACAATTTTGGAGGCCCACGGCAGGCAAACATTGGAAGCAGCTTTGGGGATTGACGTGAAGGCATGGGAGTCCGATGATGACTATGACGAGCTAGACAGATTATCCTTATCAAGGGATATCATATATTTTGACAACGAGTGGTGGGCCGACTCAGATGATGAGGATGAATTTGGGCCCTCGCATTTTCGCGATGTCGCCATAGCTCTCTTTCACCTCTGTAGGAATCCATACTGGACTCGCCTGTGGATAATTCAGGAATTAGCCGTCAGTCCGATCCGTTCGACCCTCGACTGGGGCGATTCAAGCGTGCCCCTTCGTGTAGTTTTAGCGCTTGCGGATATCTTTTGTAATAAGATTTTCGACGGCAACATCTTAGATTCTCGCGCAGAGACTATGATTCCACCTTTTCTGCAACTACTGAAATTCATTGGGCAAACGGCAGAAGTCCGGAATCTTGTCTGATAAGGAAGACGGGCTGAAGGGCACGGCAGTGGACAACTTACGTCGCTTGGCAGGATCTGCACAGTGTGCTCTCCCCCACGACAAGGTATTCGGATTACTAGGCTTGTTGCCTCAAGCTATATCTAGGAAGATCACAATTGACTATAAACGGGACGAAACGGATCTTTCGTCTGAGTTCACCGCGGCAATTTTCATTGCAAATGAGAATAGTAGGAACTTGGAGGGTGCAGGAAACGTAACGGTTCAGAGCACCACGGTCAATTCCATATACGCCTTGCAGGATGTTCCAGGGAGAGGGAAAGGTCTCGTTGCAAGGGAGAAGATCTCCAAGGGCACGCGAATTCTCTTTGAAGAGGCTGTCATTACAGTCAGGGAATCGGTCAACAGCGAACGGCTTCGAACATCCATCTGCAAGCAAGTTGAAGCTCTTAGCGAAAACCAACAACGAGACTTCCTATCCATGCACAATATCCACCCATACAGGAATGCTGCTGAGCAATACCTCGGGATTTCTCGAACTACCTGCCGAAGCCGTTGGAGATCAAGGGGCGATCTTCTTGGAAGCATGTCGCATTAACCACGCTTGTGATAATAACGCACAGAAGAACTGGAATGAAAAGATCAAACGACACGCAGTGCATGCCCTGAGAGACATCAACAAAGGCGAGGAGATCACGATAACCTACCTAGACTCTCTCAAGAACCGCTGCAAGAGAGGTGACGAGGATTAGAATTAACATTAACTTAGAGTTAGGCTATCTAGGTGGGTCAATAGCGCCTCGGCGCAATTGGAGGCGAGCCGATGCAGCCTATCAGGGAGTGCGGCGATCGTGCAGGTATGGCCCCCGGGGGCGGGGGGGCATTTCCTGTGTGGTTCATGCGGAGAGTTACTTTTCAGCCCCTGCACTTGCCATCATCACCATTCGACCATCCTCGCTCGTGCCATCCATTGCAGTCGGAAAAGTTACACAGCTGGTGGCCAAACTCCCCGCAGTTACCGAAACCGTCATCGAGAGAAGATTCATAACTGAGACCAGATGTCCTGCAGTTGTTTTCCCCCATAACGTAGCAAATCTTCTCACACTGCATCTGTCGCAATTTGAGGTCGGCCCTATAGCCTCCTACGCGCACATGTTAGTATGAATAGCCCTTCAACAACATGATCAAGTGATTCCACACGCTCATAACAGAAATTGATTTCTGCAAGAAGGGAGTAAACATACCTGGGAGAGAAACAAATCCTGCTCTGCCGTTGTCCCAGAGCTCAGCATAGTAACCATTTTTGAAATTGAATTGGAAATGGGTATCTCCATTTGCATTATCATGTCCAACCCTTGCAATGTCGTAGTAATCATTGTTATCCCAGATTTGGACTCTCATGCCATCTTCCGAGAGCGGACTGTATCCGGCATTAACGTGAAGACGAATGCAAGCTTGAGCGGACGAGAAAAGCATAGCTGCAGCAAGGAAGGGAGTTGTGATCTTCATCTTGTGAAATTTTCAAGTAGTAAAAATGAGGCAAATTGTTGTAAAACTGAAGTAGCGGGCTGATCTGACCTGGACTTCAAAACCGCGGGCAGTATAAGATTATATATGTTTCTCAGCAGAGATCGCTTCGCTGTCGTTTCCATCTGAGATTAGCAGTCAATGGCCTAGATCGCGCGAGTCTTTCTCCACACTTCCATTTAGCCAAAGAATATACTCATCTGACATCCAAGAGGATTGCTGATTTCTTTGGAACTCAAAAACAGTATCTAGAGTAGACCCTTGCGTCTAGCTCTTGTTGCTCTACTCCACTTAAACTGAGTCGAGTATGCGCGATTTTAACCCTGAGGATGTAGACCCTGGTTATACCAAGATACCACACTCGTGCGGTAACCTCACTCGTGTGGTAACCGCGATTAGTGGCGTCCTCCCCGGGGGCGAAAACTCGTAACCTACCAGCCTAGGAGAATACAGTATAAGCCAATTTTGGGGAAGAAGCTTTTCTCCCGCTGCAGGGTAGGCTCTCGTTACGAATCGGGTAAACGGCCCGAGCTGACCTGCCTCGCTGGGTACGGGTAGGATCTGCTAACTGAATATAAAACTTCTACCCGCGTACCGTTCGGGGGCCTGATGAGCACGTCCTATTTTCCTGTTGTCCCTCATTTCTACGGCAAAAGTTATACGTCCTAACTACCACCAATAAGCTAAATAACCTACCACGTGATAGGAGCCCTTGTCTGGCGCACTTGGCGTGAAGCTTGGTAGTAATATTGGCATGTTATTCTATAAAATCGTATAGCTACTCTAGTAGTAGAGTCGTCTAGTTGTCCAGTCGTCCACTCGTCCACCAGGCAGGCTCTTGGGTGTCTGGGGTTTTCGAGTGCCTTGGGATCAGAGGAGACAGGCAGTTCTTTTTGCTCTTGCGCGCTTCTTTTGGCAGCAACTATCTTGCTTAAGTGATCAGACTTCAGCATACAATTTGTGTTCTGAACGCAAGATAAAAATCGTATAAGACAATCTTTGTGAAGCTCTAAACCTCTTTCAAGACTATATATACTCGCGTCGTGCCTCTGTCACAGGCCCTTTGTTTCAGCTACCAACGTGCGCTCAGCAAGGGCCTCATTCTTTGGGCACCTACCAACATGACTGTTTATAAGTTATAGTAGCACCTTACTTTGGTATTGATAGCACAGGTGAGTATATCTTCCAAGTCCGAATCTTTGAGACCATCGCGATCTAAAAGAGCTCGAGCCGTGGTTCGATATCCTTTAGTAACAGCTTCAGCTAGAGCTTGCCCCGTCTCTGCTCCATGAATTAGAAGTAGCGTTGCAATCTCAAGACGTCCGTACTTGATTCCTGTTTCTAAGACGGGTGGGCTGGTGGATGCGCCATGGGCTAGCAGAACTCTGACGATGTTCTCATGTCCATACCTACAGGCAGCAAGTAGTGGTCGTTGTTTTTCGTCGCCCGCGTCTGAACCATGTCCATCGACTGGAAATCCAAGAGTAAGATAGTAGGTGGCCATTTCTTCCCACCCGTGCTTTGCGCAATAAACCAGAAAGTCTGTGTTCTCCTTCACACCAAATGTCGTGGCTGGAAGATGAGTGCTTCATTTTTCGCGAACAAAGTCGTAGATGGTTTTACTTGGGGTGTTGATCCGTCTAAGTATTTGCTCGTTAACAAAGGGGTATCCAGGCCTTGATCTTCTCTTTGCAAATACCCATGGATGTTGCTTGTGTTGCTTCTGCACGTCCGCCCTCAGCAGCTTGTGCTAGGAACCAGGACGAACCAGGACCTTGAAACACATCTTCGTAGCGCCAGTCGATCGTTACTGCAATAAGATCGTGACTACCTGATCTGGCTGCGTGTTTTGTCGCATTACCAAACATCAGGCCAGCGCTGCGTTCTTGGCCCAATTACTTTCCACTTGCACTCCACGTCGCAATGACTGGAAGAGTTACCGTGTAAACTACGGTAATGAAGACATCAGATTACAGGTCGCTCCTTGAGAGGATATCGTTTACAATGTCAACCTTGTCAGTCGCCCAGATCAGATCCATGCCTCTCCTTACCCCCATCATCACAGAGCCCAAGATCTTGGCCATCTCATCACTGGTTACGAACGGATGGTCTCATCACGTTTGCTCAGACCCTGTGTCTGACAAGCGCTTCGGAGCGTTTGCGCATCCGACGTCATTGCTGAATTCCGGGGTTCAGAGACAGCTGAAACTAATCTCCACTGCAGGTTGCCTGACCCTACGATCAAACAGATCAATCATAAAGCAGCCAACCAGATCGTGCCCCTGCGTATTCTCCGCACCTATCAGGCACCCAACGGCGTACAAACTTTGGCCCCCACAGCCTCAGCCTTCAGCGCCAAGATGTCTTGTTCCTTCAGGCAACCAGTGCGCAGCAGGAACGCACATGTATTGCAGATCATGGTAGTGCTAATCTCCGTCGATCTCTACGTTCTCAATATCTAAATAAATACGCAAAGTTAGGCGTTCGTAGCGTTAGTACAACATTGTAGTCTGGTGTCGGGTGATTTTGAGGATCTTGTACGGAGTTCATGTTACACATTCTGCCCTTTCGTGGTCGTTATGACTTCATTTCAAGATATTCTTGGGACGTGAGGCAGATTTTTGATTGCCTTGATTGCCTTTCTTTGATTTCTTTCGGTGATTGAGGTTTGAGTTGAGGAGTGATTTGTGTATAAAAGGGTGTGATATTCCATCAACATATCTCCATCACAGCAACAAGTCCAAAGACAGATACCAAAGACTACAAGACTTCCAATCGTTGCATTCCCTCCAAGCCACTTTCAATCGCTCGTTCCTTCTTTTGCAACACCCACTATGTACTCAACCTTCACCGCCCTCACGCTCTTGACCACGCTCGCCACCGCCCTCTCCCTCCCCTCCAAACGCGACGACTCCGGCCCTGTAATCTGGACGTCCCCTGATGGCAAAGGCAACACCAAAGTCCGCTTCGGCGACGGAAAAGTCTACGTCGGTGCCTGCGACCCCAAGAACGTGGTGATCAAGTCTGTGTACGACAACTGCTATGACGAAGGCTTCTGCAATTCGGCATCTTGGAGCTTGCAATGCGAGCAGAGCGATGCCGCAACTCATACTATCACTCTGACTGCACCTGAGGGCCAGTACCAGCCGTGGATCAAGAACGGGCTGGTTGAGGCTATACAGGCAGCCCTTGGAACTGATGGGGTGGTCGAGACAAAGACCATCAATGCGATGAGCGGTGGTGGATGTGTAGGGTGTCCGTAGGTCTTTCTCTTTTCTAGGATGCCTTGGTGGCTTGGGGAGTTGCTAATGCTGCGCAGGTGGAAAGCTACGCCTATCACGGTTCACTATATGCCTGCTACCATCGGTATCTCGCATCTCAATGATGGCACGGTGCCCGACGTTATCACTTTGAACATTGTTAACGAGGACGACAAGGCCGCTGGGGGAATGTGCGAGATCCTTACAGGCCTCGGAGGTGCTATCGCTGGCAGTGTTAATGGAGCGGCCGGTGGCGTCTTTGGTGTGGCCAGCTTGGCTTGTAAGGCTATTTGAGTTTTCAAAGGTCGAGGGTTGATGTTACTTGATCTTTTACTTGAGATTCCATATATGAATTTCCTTCTTGTGGGCGTCGACAACATCAGTATGTGGCGCTGCTTGTATTTGTATCACGGTATTTGCTCGATTTTGCAAGATTAGTTATCGATATGCGACAGTACTCTCTTTCTGTCCTTGTACTTCCCATAGCTGTATTCATTCGATTTGCTATTCCCACAATGAGTACCACAACGAGCTCCGGCAAGATGCAAGTCTAATACAAGACTTTGAGGAGACAGAAGGACTGTATACTTATTCACCGCGCTATTGTCTTGGTATCCTTTTTCACCATAAGCCAGCTATAGCGCTGCACATAAATCACTAAGCCAATGCACTATCTCTAGTCGAAGCTTATGCATGTGAAGTAGTCGGGAAAAGGAGGCAAGTTTCATTTGTGTTATCAAAAATTTCAAGTGCTGATTCATGACAAGCCTGTCAGCTGACACGGCCATCTGAGAAGATCCTTACAAGGTATACCTGAAGAAAGGGCTCTTATCACCCATCATCAACAAGTCCTCATCCGTGTATCTCGCTCTGATCGCCTCTGCACCATGCTCCTGAATCATCTGATCCCTCTTCTTGTTCTCCCTTGCATATGCCCATCGCAAAACGAATGTCATAGCAATAGCAGCAACGCACATAGCCAAACTAGCCGAGAATCCAGTCGTGTACTTCGGCTTCTCGCGTGCAAGATAGATATTACTACCCATGATACCACCCATGTTACCGACAGAAATAAGCAGCGCCATACCGACAGCACGCTTCGAGCTGGGCGCCAGCGAATTGGCGACCCATGACACGAGGCAGGTGAATGGGCAGTACAAGCCAGCTGCCACGGGGAACAGGAACCCGTAAGTGACACCGGGATACTTCGGGTGGGGAATGGCGAGCTGCGCGATGAAACCCACGATGGCGATGCTGTAGCCGCCGATGATCCAGGGCGAGCGCTTCTGGGTCAAGTCAGAGCCCCAGGCCCAAATGAGGGTTACAATGGCGGCAAAGACGTAGATAGGGATAGTCAGGAGTTGGGCATTTGCGCTAGAGTAGCCGAGTCCGTTGATGACGGTAGGGACTGTTGCGGTGAATCTGTCTGCATTAGTAAAAGAGATACGTCATTTGGAAAAGAAATATCACCCGTAAACACCGACCGTGTTGCCCCAGAAGATAACAACACCTGCCCAAATCTTCCAGTCTGAAAGACCAGCAACGATGTGCTTCTTGCCCATCTTATCATTGTTCGTCGCTTTGCCCTGTCCACTGCTAGAATCATCCTGCAGACGGCGAACCAGCAGGTCTCGCTCAGGCTGTGTGAGGAACGAAGCCGTCTCGGGGTCATTGGGCAGTACCTTCCAGATGACCAAAGCGAGAGCAACCGGAATCAACCCCTCGATCAGGAAGATCCACTGCCATCCAGCGACACCAGACCTGCCATCCAACTTCTCAATACCAAAAGCCAGGAGTCCTGAGAATGCACCAGCCAGCGACGCAGCCACGTAGAATACAGCCATGCGACGCTGCAGCTCGAAGCGTCGGTACCACAGAGTGAGCAGAAACGTCGCAGCGGGGAAAAACCCAGCTTCCGTCACACCAAGGAAGAAACGACCCGCTAGCAAGCCTGAATAGCTGTTGACAAGGCCCATAAGTGTCATAACCAGACCCCATGAGAACATGAGTATGGCCATCCAGTGCGATGCCTTCATCTGCTTCAGTATGATGTTCGAAGGGACCTCAAGGAGGGTGTAGGGCACAAAGAATAACGTGACAGCGGTGTTGTACTGCAAACCGTGCAGTTTGAGGTCCTTGTCCATGCCGGCGATTTTCGCATTACCGACTGAAGACTGTCAGTATCCGTACCCTCGCAGCTGTGCAAGATCACTTACTGTTCGACCGATCGATGAAAGCAACCAGGTAAAGAAGCGATAGCATAGGTACAAGCCGGTAGTCGACCTTGCGCAGAACACGATTGGCTTCTACTTCATCCAGCTCAACTCGTTGCGCCTCGATTTCGCCCGCCGATGAGGTCGAACCCTTGTCGGCATTGATGTTCTCAACCCGGCGCTCATTATCCAGCACACCAGTCTTCTCGTCAAGTCCCGTGGACGCCATGTTGTGGAGTGTCGAAAGCAATGCGAGTGAGTGCAGATCGCTCACATAGTTTCTTTCACGGCAATCCTCTCGCTATAAAACGACCTTCGGCGCATTCTACCTCCGAATTCATCCACAGCGGCTTCCCGCATCCGGCACTTGCAGCTCTCCCTTGCACCTCAACATAGCAGTAACGTGCGTCTCGACGAGTAGCAAGTCGCAGCAAGTCTTGAGAAGTGGGTCTCGGGACCATTATCTGGGGAAAAGGGCGTGGCTGGCGTGCGGTGTGCGGGGTAAATATGGGCATGATCAGCGCGAAGATCGGTATGACGCGGGTGCTGCTGAGCGGCTGATAGATGTGTGGGTTTTGTGCGCTGGAAGGCAATTGCATAAGGAAATATCAAGCGATGTTTAAGGCAGGTCGTGACGGGGGCGCGGTCGGGATTGCACCGAGTGGAGGCTTGGACAGGTTCGGAAGCTTCGCCGAGACTGGGAGGCGTTGACCTACGAGTAGATGCGTGCTTGTATGATCATCATGGCAGATCGTGGTAGCAGGAATGCTTCGGATGAGCAAAATGCACTGTAAATTCGATCTCGAACTCAAACCCGAAATTAGTAGAGAATGTGCTGCAGTTTACCATGCGGTGCAACTGCGAATCTGCCGAAAGCACGTTCTGGCGGTGAGGATGAAGCGAAATCCTTCAACATCACTCGTTTGACTTTGCCAAGAGAGGCTCACATTATCAGCGCAAGTTGTGAGAGAGATTGTATGATGGTAAATATTGATCTTTTATTTAGAACGGGTATATTAAGTTAGTGATTACAGATCAATAGCCCTCTGTCCAGAAAGGCCCACTATCTGACTTTGTCATATAAATGAACGGCTTTGTAACAATTACGTCGCAATAGTGATCGATCAACACAGCGCTGCGAAGATTTAGTAGCTTGCAGTCTTCTTCTCGTCCTCAACGTTGCCAGTAACGCTGATGCGCCTCTCGACATCGGCAGCCTGAGCGGCGTTACCGAGGTGACCGGTAGGCAGCAAGTTGAGTGTCTCCTCCTCCTTGTCCATCTTACGGTAGGCGAACCAGAAGAGAACACCGGTAATGAACGAGATGATGGCAACACTTCCGTAGTTCCACACAACGTAGGGGTCGGCGGTGAGGGGAGTGAAGGCCTGAGCAAGGGCAGCAGAGAAAGCAGTAGTGAAGAGCTGGACAGCCATGACCAGAGACCTCATGTTCTTGGGCGCCTTTGTGAAGGCGTACTCAAGAGTTGTGACAGAGGCAAAGATTTCGGAGACGGCGATCAGGATGTAGACACCGGTAACGGCCCAAACGTTGATGGGAGACCTGTAGTCGGCGTTGGATGGGTCCTCATAGTATCCGGAGGTCTTGTAGATGTAGTACTGTAGGACAGAGGCCCAGACCATGGAGAAGGAAGCGATGATGAAACCAGCACAAATCTTCTTCAGGGGGGTGAACCTGATGCCCCTCTTGCGAAGGAAGGGGTAGACGACGGTATCCATGACTAGTTGAGTCGTTAGCATCTGCAAATCAAATTGAGCGGAAGTGAAACTTACTCGGCACGAGGATGATGATGGAGATGGGGTCCAGGTTGGAGAGGAGATCGTTGGGGACACCGTGGAGAGACATGGTCGAGCACATCTGGGTCAAGTTGGAGTCCATCTGGCGGTAAGCAAGCCAAAAGATGGGGACCCAGAAGAAGACACCGCAAGCGCGGAAACCACGTGCGACCTCATCAACCCAAGCATCATCGAAGTTGTACCAAGAGGGCTTGTTGGCGCCGAGAGCAGAGGGCCTGATCGACTCCCACATCTTGCCATCGTTCCAGTTCTTCAGGTTCCTCGTTCCGAGCGCCTTGCCGAGCAGCTTGAAAGCAGGGCCCATGACGCTACCACTCGGCGGGCGCAGGATGTAGTGCTTCTTGCAGATGATCAGGACGGGGAGAGCGAAGAGGAAGAAAACGGTAGGGATGAGGTAGGACAGGTAGAAGCCGACATAGCGTTCGGCGTAGACCATACCCAGCTGACCAGCCAAGGCACCGATGTTGATGAACAGGTAGAAGTAGTTGTAAACACGGGTGATGGTGATGGAAGGGTCGATGATGACGCGCTTGCCGTTCCTCTCAACAACCTGAAGTCTATCGGTCTCGAGCTGCTCAACGATCAAAGGCGAAATGTTAGGCTTGAAGGTACCCGTTCCGAGTCCCATGACGAGAAGACCGATAATGAAGCAAGCAAGCGATCCTTGCTGGTTGTCAAGAACCGAAGGGATAGCAGAGACGACGAGGATGATGTGACCGATTTCAGCGATGATGACCGAGTAGAGGATAGTCTTGTAACGTCCGAGGTAGGTATCGGCGATCCAGGCTCCAAGAAGAGGGCAGCAGTACACCCAGAAGGCGTTGAAAGTGGTGAGAGAGAAAGCGACAGACTTGCCCAATCCAAGGGCACCAGGCTGGGCTTTATCATCATTGGGGTCGAGGGCAGCACCAGTGGGGGTAGGCCTTGGCTTAGCGATGAAGTTGGAGTAGACCTGAACACATCCATAGTAAGACATGCGCTCGACCAGCTCAACAAAGGCGATGGTGTAAATCCTCCAAGGGATTCCGGCGCCGACACGCTCAAGTGTGTTGAGCTCCTCCTCGGTAGGAAGTCCCTCGTCGCTCAGGTAGCTTTCCTGAAGGGTAGCCTTGCCCTCGGAGAAGAGGAAAGGTGGAGCCTCATCCGTGTGCTGGGCGGGATTCTTGCGATGAGGATCACCAGAGGCATCAATGAGAGCCGGGTCCAAGCCGACGGCTTGCTGCCAAAGAGTAAGCACGGACACATATACACTCTGGGGTCACTGCGAGACTTACAACGGCGTCGTTGTCACCAACAGGCATGGCGATGGTCGTGCTACCGAGTAGACTTTGGGTGGTGGGGTGGTGGAGCGGGGAGCGACAGCACTGAAGAGAAGATCTTTGGGAAACCCAGGTTTATGGGTATTTGAAGTGAAAGCACGCAAGAGTAGCCCAAGTGTCGTGTGCCCGGACTGGCCGCCTGAGGATGGCCGATCAGGAAGGAGGTCGTAATAGTGAAAGATAAACGCCATACCCTAGCTTTGATACGGCAGGTCTACATCGCCAATCACATCGCCACCGCCATTCGTTTTCCCCAAATTCAACAGGCGCGTGCGCGATAGCTGTTACCATCCTCTGCGCGCGCCAATCATTGCCCAGAGGGAGGCGGCGCACAAGCCTCGGTAAGATGCACCAAGGGCGCCGACAAGACCCACCAAGCAGCGGACGGTAGGTCTTGGAAAGCTTTGCGCTGCCAAGAGGCTGTTTTCAATGATCTCAACGGCTTTGTCCTCTCCATTCCTCTGTCCTACTCTTCTCAAATGCCCTCATACACAGCAGCTCACAGATGCATTGTGTGTGCTCATCTACGTTCCCCGTTCATGCAATATGCGCTCCATGGAGGATGCGCAGGAGCAGTCTTGGCGTTATTACGTTCCGCCCGTATTTTCTTGCTCCTTCCTAAAGCGTGCGTCTAAAACCAGCGTGGCGCTGGCCAGAATGCTTACTTTCGGGCGAGCTAGCAGCATGCGGTTAGTCGTAGAACACACAGCTTCGATCCAGTTTCGACCATTGCCAAAACGTTCACACCCCGCTCCTGCTAGCTAACAGCATATTCTGTCTTCTAGCGGCGCGGCGAACTGCGACAGCCAGGTAGGACTTGTTGAACGCCTCTGGTGGTGTTTCAGGCACGGCGTATGTGTACCTGAATCGTGAAAACCGACATTCAACTGTCAATATTACGTTTTTACGATAGCAGCTTTGCCAGCCTTTGTTCTGTGAATGGGCCGATGGCGTGCAACTTTCAGCCTGGGACACTCGGTGACTCGGTTCTTCACACGCTGCATGCGCTGCTTGCAGCGGAGCGCTTATGGGCGGTTGAAGGTAGCGCCACTATCTGGAATGCATCGAAAGAGTGTCGTGCTTCATCGATTTTAGGATACCAACACAATTGGAACACGGCCGAGGGTCGTGGTATCATTCGATCTGACTTTTCCTCGTTGTGATTCGTTGCATAGAAGCCAGGGTGTTGTATCACTGGCACAGCCCTCGGCTCGCCTGACCCGGGGGCGTGGTACAAGCTTTCTAAACACAATTGAGTATGCGCGCTTGTGTAAGTTCGTTGTAGGTGGCTTGGGATGCGCATATGCCTAATGCTTATTGTGTTACATCGGTGCTGATCATATTGATCGTTTGGCAGATCCGCGGATGGAACTCGTTCCTGTAGGTAATCCCAAGGTCATCTGTTGTCTTTCCTCACCAAGTTGAGATGCATAGTCCTTTGATCGATGCCGCAAGGCTGATAAGGACAGGGTAGTCATCCTACTGAATTGGCCCAATGCACAGCAGCCGTTGATGCAAGGCTAAGTCACGGTCAATCACCATTCATCCATTCAACGAAGGGAACGCACTCTATAGCAGGAAATCCTACCAATAAGCGCCCATCATTGTTGCAAGCCCTAGCGACCAAAGTGACGATCGTACGACCGGGATGTACACGTGTGTCGGCTGGGTGAACCAGCATATCCTGTGTGGCAACGTAGTAAGAGCGCGACTTGATTGTTCTCATATCAGCACAAACGCTCAACATATGTGGTCTCATTGTTTCAATTGCCCTGAGCATTGCCCTTTCTGGCAAATGGCGGGTCTCACTCATCGTTGTGAAGACCACTTATCTATTGCAGGAGGCTGCTGAGCGACTTAACTGCAGTGGCCTGTTCAGTCGTGTGTCGACCGTCCCAGACATACAGGCACTGGAGAGTGCTACAAGCAGAGGCCCATTGAAGTCTCACAAGAGCCAACGGTCACTGTCAAAAGACTATGAAGCACGCGTGTCATTAAATACTGCATCTATACTGTTACTGCTGTCTGAAGGAACTGCTGACTGTTCGGGTAGTCAACATAACCTTCTGGCACCTTTGGGGTGTAGAAGACTGCCCGGTCGTACTCAGATAGAGGTATCCCTTCCCTAACGCGGAACACAAGGTCTGGGTTGGCCACAAAATACCTACCAAATGCGACAATAACGTTGTAATTCTGGTACGTCGTGTCTACTGTCTCTTTGGCCGACAAGGGCTTGAAGCCTCCAGCCAACACAATAGGGCTGGCGTTGTCCCACATCTTTACCATCCATGCTACACTCTTTTGCCCACCGCAGTCGGCATCGTCGTTACCTTTAATGCGCGCTTCGATCAAATGGAGATATGACAATCCAAGGGGTTTCAGTTCTGTGAGCAGGTATTCGAAAGTCGGTTCTGGTTCGTCCATGAGCATGCCGTTGAAGTCGCTGTAAGGACTAAGGCGAATCGCAGTTCTCTCAGCACCTACAGCAGCAACAACTGCTTTGGTGACCTCGACATGGAAACGCGCTCGATTTTCGATACCCCCACCCCAAGTGTCCTCCCTCTTGTTGCAGGTTGTTTGCAAGAACTGGTCAGGCAAATAACCATTTGCACCGTGAATTTCTACACCATCAAAGCCAGCAGCGATAGCGTTCTTGGCTGCTGTTGCATAGTCTGCTATGGTCACCCGGATATCGTCTTCGGTCATCGTGTAAGGAGTCTTGTCTTGCGCGCTGATGGGAACAGCGCTTGAAGATAAGAGTCTAAATCCTTGCGATTCAAGTACATTGGGGTGCGCAGCCCTCCCTTGATGCCAAAGCTGGCAGTATATAAGACACTCCTTCTCATGGACCGTTGCCGTGATCTTTTTCCATGCATCGATCTGTGCGTCTGACCAGATCCCAGGAGCGTTGTAGCAGCCAGCGGCACTTCTTGAAATAATAGTCGCTTCGCTCACAATGAGTGTACCTGGGACGCATGCTCGCTGTCCGTAGTACTCTGAACGCGTTGTAAGCAATAGACCGCACCCAATCTTTCACCCAAGTGATTACATACCTCGGCTGAGCTCAGTCGCTCTCCAGTCGTCGTCCATGCGGTAACGCGTCAACGGAGCCATCGCTACTCGATGCTCCAAGACTCGGCCACCAATAGCTAGAGGCTGAAATAATCGGGACATGTTCTTGATGTGCTCTTGCTTTTTCGAGGAAAGTCACACGTCGCACATCAAATGCCAGAAAATAATTTATGTCCTTTTACAATCGGTACACGCATTATTGGAACATCGAGCAATCAAGTTGGCTTCGCCGTTTATCGGCCAACTATCTGTATATCGCCTCATCATCGCAAGCATTTTGTATTATCTAATGAGTTGACATGGAATCCTGCCGGTCTTTGAATTTTCGGCCCAGTTCCTTCCGATGCCAAGCAGCCCCACTCCCGCCGGCTGCTCTCTTCCGCCCGTCTCTTCTTCCGATGAGCTCCCCACATGTGGAGTCTCCACCTCATGTGAATCAAGCACAGCTGTTCAACGGAAACAATGATTCCGCAACACGATGCCCACTCTGCCGTATGGATCTTCCAATATGCAGTGATTTCAAGCAACTGTCTATGGAAATGCCTTGTTGCAAAATACTCTGCTGCAGAGAGACCTTTTCGCGATTATGGCTGGTCTAAACGATACTACGACTGTATTCCAGCAATCACGAACTCTGGATGAGAAAGACATGCACAAATCTGACCATACGAACAACGATGGATATCTTGCGCAGGCATGTTTGAGATCCATCCCGTCTACATCAGAATCGAACAAACTACCCGCGACCAATGATGTCGGTGACGACGATACTCATTCCATCAGCGGGCAACGAAATTCAATGTCCTCGAGACAACTCCGCATAGCAATCCCGACCTTGTCGGTTTGCCTCTTTGTCTCCTTTATCGACCAGACCAGTGTCTCAACGGCGACGCCCGCCATCGCTGGTGACCTAAACACGGGTCCTGCAACCTCATGGATCGGCACATCATTCTTGATCGCCTCAACAGCGTTTCAGCTCATCAACGGAAGACTGTCAGACATCTTCGGTCGCAAAGTGCTTTTGTTGTTGTGTCTTGCAATTCTAGCATTGGGAGACCTCGGATGTGGCTTTGCGCAAACTGCTGAGCAACTTTTTGTTCTGCGTGCTATTGCAGGTATTGGTGGTGGAGGCATCAATAGTCTTGTTATGATCGTTGTCAGTGATATAACAACTTTGGAAAATCGCGGAAAATACCAAGGTGAGCAGACGACAAGGCTTCTTTAGGTGATGATGCAGGTTGTTGATATCTTATGCAGGTTGGCTCGGTGCTGTCATAGCACTGGGTAACGGTATTGGCCCCTTCCTTGGAGGCGCTGTTGTAGAGGGTGGTTCGTGGAGATGGGTCTTCTGGATGATCCCCATTATGACGCTTCCAACTATTGCCGTGCTGGTTTTTTTCTTGCCGCTCAAGCATACATCCACAGGAACTCTTGAGAAAGTTAAGAAGATCGACTTTGGCGGTATCGCACTCAACATTGCGTCTACGCTACTCCTGCTGATCCCGCTTTCAGGAGGAGGTGTAACGTATGCTTGGTCCTCCGCGTTCTTCATCGGTATTACTGTCACCGGTGCAGTGTTAACAATATTGTTCGTTCTCTACGAATGGAAGCTCGCATCATTGCCTATCATGCCTCTCCGACTATACCAGGCCCCTCACTGCTGGGCGCTATACCTCCAGTCCTTTCTCACAGGGCTCGCCTACTTCGGGAACTTCTTTTACTTGCCGATCTACTTCCAGTCTATCCTACGATATTCTCCGCTGGCATCAGGAGCTTTGATCCTACCGGTCGTAATCACCACATCAGTCGCATCAATTGTGAGCGGCCAATACATGACACGAATCGGGAGCTATATGCACTGCATCCTTGCTGGTTTCGTTCTCTGGACCGTAGGCAATGGCCTTACATTGCTGTTCAGCCGTGTCACAAAACTGGGGTTGCTTATAATTGCCCTCGTCATTGAGGGAGCTGGCATCGGCCTGACCCTTCAGCCCACGCTCGTAGGTATGTATGCCAACAGCCGCACCGAAGATCGCGCCGTCACAACAGGGCTACGCAACTTCATCCGCACAATCGGAGGAGCTTTTGGTCTAGTTGTTTCTGGAGTGATCTTATCGAATACTCTCCAGGACGGCTTGGAAGGCACAAGCTTCGTATCGAACAGCCTTTTGACGGCGCTTACTTCCTCGACGTACGCTCTTGACGATCTGGATCTATTACAAAGCCAAAGGGATCAGATTCTGAACGTTTACATGCAGGGACTACATCACATTTTCGTGTTCTTTACGGTATGCTCAGGCATAAGCCTACTTTTGACATTTTGGGTTGGCAACACTAGTCTCAAAACTTCGAAACCTCGTTGCGACGAGGAAACAGGCACCTTTATGATTGCAGGTACAGAGCAACGGACAGAGTCAGATCATGAACAAGATATCGATACAGAAAGCAGGCTTGATAACGAGAAGTCAGCATCATCAGAGAAAGGTGGATGAGGCCATGATACGTAGTGTCTCAGATAAATGATAGATTGTGAAAAGCGTTCCCGATCTTAATGAACCTGGTACAATGCAATGCCTGAATACCAAAGCGAGATAATGTATAAGAAATTGAGGAGTCAGTGACACTCATCAAAGTTGTAGAGTGGTGTATGGCAAAGACGTGATCTTTCTACGTTTTGATTTTGATCATATTACATGGCGGGAATTCAACTCGATATTATCTACTCACAAGATTACAGTTGCATGAACAATAAGTGTCGAACTTCGAAACGTCCACCCAGAGCCGCTTCGCATATATGTAACATCCCCGAGCGGTTACAAATCCGTCTTAGCAGTTTTCTCGCCCATCCGCATCTCTTCCCTATCGGCCACAGGTGGAGTAGTCGAACGGAAAGAACCGGCACCATCCCTTTCGCCATCAAAGAACCCTTCTCGACCTTCGTTTGCTAGCCATTCCCGTTTCACTGGAACACTCTCAAAGCCAGCAGGAAAGATGCGCGGCTTAACAAGCACTCTAGCCACGTAATAGACCGCAGCGGACGTGAAGAATGTCAGAAGCCACCCCATCATGTACATGCGCTTCGCGGCGTTACTGATAATCTGAGGTTGATACTGGCCAATCAGGCCAGGTATGCCCATTGTTGTGCCTAGCAGCCATGCTAGTACACCCAGCCAGTTGACCCCAGACCAAAACCAGTACAGCCCGCTCCGACTGCCAATGTAGCAAGATGGGATGTGGATATTACCCTTACGCACGATGAAGTAATCTATGATAATTACAGCACAGAGAGGTGCCATGAAGATACTGTAGGATCCCAAGAAGCTATTGCTCTGTCAGCGCTGGACCTTCGTCTTAATCATTTCTGCACTTACCTAAGGAATGCGGTCGCATTTGCCATGAGCTGCCAAGGCTGCACTACGACACCAAGGATTGCACACAGAACTTGACCTCTGCGTATCGTGAGCCACTTAGGGAACAGTCCTGTCATATCGGAGCCAAATGGGATCGAGTTGGCACCGAAATTGGTTGCAAATACACCCAGATAGAAAGCAAGCGCGGCGAAGAAGATACCAGCCCGCGCACCCGCGCCAAAGTGATGGTCGAGGATAGCGTCGAAAAGGTCCCAGACGTTCCAGTATGCCTCTCCCCAGACGGCTTGAATGGATGTCGTTGAAGCCATACCGAGGAAGAAGACGATAATCGACGCGATGAAGACGCTAACACCTTGAATTGGCCCGGCGTCGCGAGGCTTCTTGCAGTAGCGTGAAAGGTCAGGCTGATTGACTAGCATTGGCGATAAGGAGCCGAATATGGTGTTTATGCCAGCCATGATGCTCCATCCAAGAGGCGTTACCGAAGCGGAGAATTGACCTTCTTTCGAAGCAAGATCCATTGAGCCTAGACCACCGCCGTTTGCCATACACCAGCCAAAGACCGCGAAAGCAGCCACTGGCATGACGAAACCTTTGACGGTAAAGATGTAGTGGATGTTCTTTGGATGGACCCACATCTGGGCATTGTCAGCGCATGCTTTATGTCAGATCTCCTAGGTCGGTCACTCACAAAAGGGAATTCCATAAGCCAGGCCAGAAAGAATGTCAAAAGTTGCTTCGAAGTAACATTTGCACCAGTGGGGAGCGTGTTGGCGAGGTTCTCCCAGGAACTGCCAAAGATGCAACGCAGCATGACCGAGAGGATATTGCCTGCGTAGAATGTCTGGATGCCGTACCAAATGATGCATACCACGGCACGAATGAAGACGAAGAAGTATGAGCCATACATTCCCATCACCGATCGGACGAGGACAGGACTGCACAAAATGTGGGGTCAGTAATAAGAGATTTAGGGAGAGTGGTGACGACTCACAATCCAACATGGTACTTGACACCCGGGCGAGCCATAAGAACGACTACTAGAGCGGCAAGGAAGGATCCGATGCATGCTGAGACAAATGACTGTTGCCATGTCTACCACCAGCTGGTAAGCATCTCTAACAACCTCATTTCTGACGTTTTGGAACATACCAGCCCGACAGTGACCAGTGCGGAGCCTGTATTCCAGCCAACGAGTGAAAATTGATTCGAAAACCAGTACAGTGGCAGATTGTACCTATGACGTGGTTAGTCAACTTTTGTATCGAGATGCTGGCAACGTACCATGTCCAAGTCCGGTCCTCTACTGGAGTCGGCTCAAGATCTTTATTCGACCACTTCGAGGGTCCGATACCATTTTGGCTCTCATTGCCTTGTGGTGCTTTGATAAATTCAACGAATGCTTCTTTGGACTGAAAAGACGCAGTCAGTCCGGCTCGGGTTGGCATCTTAGTTCTGCCCATAGTCGTGATCCCGGATATTCAAAGCATCGATTGACGAGTCACTGGTCTGGACCTAAGTCTACATATGTACACTGATCCACCCATGATTCGGAGACATGGCATGCATGGATGTATCGCGTATCGCATGTGATGGTGAAGGTGATCGTAACCTTGTCGGCTTGTTCTGAACCGATGTGCCCTGTCTATTCTGCTTCATTGCGGAGGTTAATCCCGAGTGGCTGATGTGCAACCCAGGAACCGGTTGTCTAGTGAGACTGATAGGAAGTTTTGTGTTCCAGTGGATGGTGGTGCTCTTATCGCCGAAGAAGATAACGGTTGATTAGCGGCGCCGAGACCCAGCTTACTCCACTCTCTGAACAGATTGGGAAAGTATCTACATCTCCACGTGGAGACCCAGATGTAATTGGGCGTCTGAGCTGCCATATCCATCAGTTTTCAGACGGTAGTTGAATCGGTGGATACCTTTGGCCAAGAACTCTTTGGGGTTCACTTGGATGTACATTCGGACCATCTTGATCTGCGGCTACAATTCTGCCTACAGTTCTGGTACCTGCGCACCTAGATCACTCTTCGATAGCAAGTCTGGAGACATGCGGCGCAATGACGTTGAGCTAGACCTTGCAGCCTTCGGAACCCCCAACACCTCGCACGACCAACCGAGAAGCATACAAGACGGGGATACAAGGGCTCACGAAACCACTACACATCGTAAATCCCGTATCGCTCTGGCCTGTACACGCTGCAAGCGAAGAAAACAACGGGTAAGCTTGAATTGCTGGCATTCTGGAACCGTAGGTCTAGGGTAGGAACATCGACTGAGCTTTTTGTAGTGTGATGGATCGAGGCCAAGTTGTCAAGCTTGCACGAGATCGAAGCAAGCCTGCGTATATGAGAGGATAGCACGTCCTCAGTATCCGGGTGGCAAAGCACTGTCAGCCTTTCCCTTATCCAGATTTCTTCCGGCCTCTCTGCCAAAGAATTATGTTTGACTTCAAGCAGATATATCAGTACTTTAGAAGAGCGGATTGCTTTTCTTGAAGCCCGCCTTCCGGACCATGCAGAGGATCACCTCAGCAATGTTCCTGAAAAAAATCAGCAAACATCTCCTGCGCTGGTAGATGTACCTCATGCAAGCCCAAGGGCTCGACGAGAGTCGTGTCGCGAATCTTACTGTGGGTCAAACTCGGACGATCTCGATTTTGACGATGGCACCTCGCTGGTAGATGGGGTAGCCTATCTCTCCTTGTGCGCGTCTGGTACTGCCAACACGAGTGATGGTCAATTTTACGTTGGCTCCAGTTCTGGTGCTACAATTGCTCGTATGATCCAGTCTTCGATATACCACAGATCAGATGTTCGATCAGCTGATTGTGATACAACTAGCCGGGCTCATAAGGCTGCTTCGTCGATGGACATAGCAACCCAACCAGCCACTTGTGACTTGAGTGTGCCCAGCGCTGCTCTTCCAAGTTACTCTGACGCGCGTATGTTGTTCGACTTCTTTTTTGAAAGGATTCATCCTCGCTGGCCACTATTGGATCGTACTCTCTATGAGGATATTTTCGACGACCAGTATCTACCAGGAACACTGTCAATCGCGCAGCGTAGTATATTGCATCTAATTTACGCTATTACGGCTCGCTTTCTGGCTGTTACCAGAAAGCCGTGTGGTATTGATGATGAGGTAGGTTTATTAGGCAAAATGGCATTTGCATGAAAGCTTACAAAGAGCAGGCCCAGCTTTCAGCAGCAACAAGACCAATGGAGAAGATATTGAATCAGCATGATCTTGAGACAGTGCAGTTTCTTGTTCTGCTGGGAGTTCACGGCCAAAGGTCGCCCTATGGCGCAGGAGCATGGTCTCAAATCCGATTTGCCACATCTGTGTGCATTGAGATGGGATTACATAGGAAAAGGGCTCCTTCATCGTCTGAGGCTCTGCGCAAAGATGCGGAGATTCGGCGTCGTGTATTCTGGTCTTGCTACTGCCTTGACAGAGTGACCAGTATTGTTCTTGGCCGAGCTTTTGCAATTGCCGATCGAGATATCAATGTGGAGGTATGTCGAGAGGGAATTCCTCAAATCGCATAGCTGACTTGTTAAAGCTGCCTGGCACTCATCCAGACTTGTGGTCATTGACCCATAAAGAAAATTACGATCCAAATAAGGGCCAATGGTCGAATGTGCAGCCCTTCATTCACATCATCAAGTTGGACAGAATCCAGTCACGAATTCACAAAACTATATTCCGCGTGGACAGGGACTTTAAAAATTGCCCGCCTGAGGAAAGGGTCAAACTGAACAACAAGATGTCAATTATCAGGAGCGATCTTGATGAGTGGGTAGACAACTATCCCCAAACGCCAAAAACCGATAACAAAAGCACTTGGATGTATGATCCTGAGAACGCATGCCTGGATGCTAGGGACTTCTATTGCGTGTAAGATCCCACACTATCAAGGTTACATGATCTCGGACTCACTCTGTGTTAGACAGTATCACAAGGCGGTCTTATACCTTTTCACAATATTTTTACCCATCCTCGAAACAACAGACGAACGTTTTGTCACTTGTGCTTGCTCGGCTGCAAGCGTCTGTAATGCATACAAGAGATTGAGTCAGAACAAAACTCTGACATACACCATGATATCTTTACACTCTTGTTTCGTAGCTGGACTGACGCTCGTCTACTGTATCTGGCGAGACAAGAATCTTTTCTCTTACGACGTGATAGAGGCAACGCAGAGCTGCTCGCAGATTTTGACCATATTCGGCGAGAAATGGCCTGGTGCAGTCAAATACCGCGATATCTTTGACGCGCTATCACAGAGCTTGTTCAAACTGGCCATGAGACCAAGGAGTGCAACTACACGGCTCACAGAACCTCAACCGCTCCAACTAAACGTCGAGACACAGTCATTGCCATCCAAGCAAACAACAAATAAGTCGGACAGATATGATGGGTCAGATTCATTGGCTCAGAGGCGAGGCAGTAAATCAACTATGTCACAACTAGTGACGGAAGCGGTCAAAGACGCCTTCATGGAGGTGGATGAAGAAGCACCTGGTGGCTGGCAAGGGTGGAGGATGTGGAACGAGATGGTCAAAAGTGACGAAGCATCCACTATTCGATCCTCGGAGTTCGATATGCTTGGAAATGGGTCATTCGAGACAAATTGGCTCGCTGGACAAGGCTCCGCAGGGTATGCAATCGACCCTTTCCAGGAGGCGGTGATGCAACCCAGCGACAGTGCCATGCTGAACCAAAATCAATGGAATCTTTCGGGATACAGATAACACCAGGGCCTAGAATACAAGAAATAGTTGTCAGATGTTTTGTTTCTGATTGCACAAAGTGTTCAATTGTATGCTACATGAGCTTCATTGCGTTATGAGGTCATTCTCGAACTCACCCAACAGGACTGTTCATCCGATCACCGTGTCTGTGGTCAAACTACCCAGAAGATATGATGTCTTATTTAGATATCTGAAAAGCCGATAGTATTGAGTTTACATGTGGATCACGCTAATCACGCTAATTGTCCCTTCTTATAGGGAAACTGCTCCCTGAAAGACTCTGCAATCTCCGTCCTCGTCGCAACCCAAACACCCTCCTTGGCCGAAATATACTTCACAAAATCCTGCAAAGCCTTGAAACGTCCCGGCCGACCGATGATTCGACAATGCAATCCAATCGTCATCATCTTGGGCGAGCCATCCTCTCCTTCTTCATACAGCACATCGAACGCATTCTTGATATGCTCGTAGAAGCCACCAGGACTTCGGAAGCCGGTTCCTTGTGTGTGGAACTTGAAATCGTTACAGTCATAGCTGTAAGGTACCATGAGACAACCCTTTGGATTCTGGCTCTCGCGCTCTTGCGGCAGATCAGTCCAGTAAGGTATGTCATCTGCATACGTGTCACTTGCCCACAGAAGCTCCTCGCCCATTTCTTCGTAGATGAGAGGGATCAGAGCTCTGCTCTGGGGCGACGGCCGACCGTAGTACCAGCCTTTTGGTGCGTAGCCGGTGAGGTTCTTGAGCGCTGTGATGCCGTCCCGGATGTGTTGCTTCTCGGCTTCGACGGACAGGTTGCCGTGGTCAATCCAGCGGTATGCGTGAGAGGCAACGTCGTGTCCCTCTTCCACACAGCGGGAGACTACCTCAGGCTGCTCTTCTACTGCAGAGCCGACGGCGTACAAAGTGAATTTCATCTTGTAGTCATTGAAAAGCTTGAAGATTCGCCACCAACCACGACGCGAGCCGTACTCGAATTCAGACTCTCCGCTGTAGTCTCGTTCGTTGATCTTGTGCTGTGCTGGATACTCGCGAAGGCTGATCTCTGAAACTCCATCGCCTTTCATTACTGATCGTTCACCACCCTGTTCGTAAACAGTCAGCTTTTCTCGATACTGCAAAAACAAATCCTCCATGCGTACTGACCTCTTCATAATTGATGACGAACGAAACAGCAATCTTAGCATTGTTGGGCCACTTCAAGCCCTCGAGTCCCTTCTCCCCGTAACCCTTGAAATTACGCGGGAATGCGAAGTCTGGGGGAGCTGCGTATACTTCAGGCATATTGGCTACACAGAAAGATCAACTAGGGAGGTAACTCAACAAGTCGGTAGAGAGCGCTGAGAATCGGCACGTCACGCCTTGTATATAGCCACAAGAGGGCCCTGATATCCAGTATCACTTAAACAGTCTCACACCCACCTCCGCATCGGACAACTACCACCGCTACAGATACTCGCCTTCGGCAACGCCACCTATCTCAACCCGCAACTCATTGCTTGCCCGTCGCATGCCAAAACCACCCGCTCTACTGATTGCCGTTATCTCGCGCGACGTTATCAGACACTGGCGACGAAAGGTGCAAATCCTTCGGCACGAAATCAACCGCGGAAACTCATGGAGGCATGACACTCAGATAAGGCGGGGTGTACGACTCGTCTCGGCAACGTGCTTGCGATGCTGCCCCGCCTTCTCATCGCGTGTTAGCCCAAGTGGAGGCTAACCTGTTTAGGCAGTGCCGAAGTCGGGGATTACTCCAACGCCTCCAACTCGACTCCAACTTAATCGAGATGGATGCCTGCGAGCAACGACACGTTACAGATTAGGGTATATGCTCGTAGTCGGGAATGACTTCTTGAGCATCGTAATTTTTCGATCTCCATCTTCACACAACTTCATTCCCAACTCGCAAACAGCTCATCGATTCCAATCGCTGTGGATGACCAGTGATGCACTAGCACGTGAACAACATACATCACAACAAGCTCCAGCAAAAGCCCATAATGACTTCTGAACTCTACCGATTAACTGCCACAGAAGTCTTGCAGAAGACGACGGCTGGCGAGGTTTCTATTCAGGATTACGCAGCTTCGCTACTGCAGCGCATTGAAGCTAGGGACGAGGCCGTCCAGGCATGGGCGTACCTCGATGCAGCATATGTGATGGAGCAAGCAAAGGCATTGGATGCAATACCACCATCGGAACGAGGACCTCTACATGGAGTTGCGATTGGAGTTAAAGACGTGATTCTCACAAAAGGTAGGTCCTCCATCACTTGACATTCCATTCCTACTGCTGATTTACAATCTAGATATGCCAACACAATTCAACTCACCAGTCTACACCGACAACGCCCCAAAGATCGATGCGGGCTCCATAATGATCCTGCGCAAAAACGGCGCTCTTATCCTGGGCAAAACCACAACAACCGAATTCGCAGCCACAACCGTAGGCTCAAAAACCAAAAACCCCCATGACCCAGGCCGAACACCAGGTGGCTCGTCCTCAGGTTCCGGCGCCGCCATTGGCGACTTCCAAGCTCCCATTGGCCTGGGCACCCAGACAGGAGGCAGCGTCATCCGCCCAGGCTCGTACAACGGTATCTACGCGTTCAAACCGACTTGGAACGCTGTTACTCGCGAGGGCCAGAAAATATACGCCCTGATTTTGGATACCCTCGGGTTCTATGCGAGAAGTGTCCAGGACCTCGAGCTTATTGCTGACACGTTTGCGATTGTTGATGATGTACCAGCGCCAACCAATTTCAATGTCAAAGGCGCAAAGTTTGCCTTTCTGAAGACCATGGTGTGGCCGAGTGTAGGCCCCGGTACATCTGCTGCGCTGGATAAAGCCGTCACGCTTTTGCGCGCCCACGGCGCAGAGGTTGAGGAGATTTTCTTCCCAGAACACCTGAACGATCTCCCGGCATGGCATGCCACGGTCCTCGCTGCTGAAGGCCGCGTAGCATTCCTGCCCGAGTACACCACAGCCAAAACCCAGATTTCGCCACAACTAGTCGGACACGTAGAAAACAGCGACAAAATCACACGCAAAGCGCAACTAGAAGCTTTCGACAAAATCTCCGCAGCAAGACCCATCGTCGACGAGCTTCTCGCCAAGTACGCTGCAGTGCTGACGCCAAGTGTGCCGGATGAGGCGCCCTTGGGTATCCAGAGCACAGGGAATGCAGCATTTTGCTTGATCTGGACAGTAAGACGCCACTCTGAGCTCTCCTAATCTCTCGTTTCTAACGCACAAATAGGCACTGCACACCCCCGTCGTCAACGTCCCAGGCTTCCAGGGCGAAAACTCAATGCCTATTGGCATCTCGCTAGTTGCTCCTCGCTATCACGATAGGCACCTGCTCGCAGTCAGTGAAAAAGTCGGAGAAATCTTCGAAGCAGAAGGCGGGTGGAAACGCTCAAATTAAAGTTTACACCGCAAGTCGCGAGCGCCTCTTGCACATATTCCCCCATCTCCTCCCATCCCAGCGCCGGGTGCAAAAGGCTATAAAAATATGCAAAAAGAACAGCTCCCTAATCGCACTTGCGTACAACTCTTATAGATGCTGCTGAAAAGCTCCTCTCCAATCCAGATTATTCCGACCGTGTATGACGTTTGTCCTTTGACCTTCATGTGCGATACCCAGCGCCTTAGAAGACTATTCTGACAGGGGCTGTCTTTTGACCCGGAGGGAGAAGGACTTTTATCACGATTCGAACCGCCGTACCCCGATTCCAGGAAGTCGTCCACCAGACCCTGGTATAAGGTATAAGAGTGACGTCGCTCGTACCGATCAACCAGTGTTTGCAACTCAATGAGATCGAATAGAGAGGTTGTGAAGTGGTTTATACTGTGTATACGGTGGTTGTGGTGGTGATAATCCCTTTGCGAGGTGGCAGGTGTAGTGAAAGTGAAAGCGCATGTGTGAGAGGAATATACGACAGCACTGATCTGCCAAAGTCCCGCGGTGTTCGACGCGTCAATCCACTCTTCGCTAAGCACAAGGTCCCATAATCAATCGTATATATCAAACACCCATAGACATCTAAGATACAACATCGGAGTTACTGATACATCCACCTACACGTATAGACCTGCTTCTGCGGCACCCAGACCGAACTCACACTTCAACCTCCCCCTTGTGTGAGTAGCATCTGTCAAATGCTCTCAAACATTCTCATCACCTACAAACACAAGCTCACTCACACGACGTCATCCGTATAGGGTGATAGCTATTCCCCTTCCACGCAGGTGCATCGCCCGCGAGGCGTCCAAATTCCTCACAAGTCTACCACGCAAAGCGAAGCCAGCGCCATGCTTCCTCCCGCTTCCTCAATCCTCCCTCCAAGGTCGTCCCAGCCACAGAGACCCGCCAATTCGATGTGAGCCAAGCGCGCACGCACAAACGACGAACTTTGGACAGCATTGCGCGCTGGCGCCACTGCTGCATATTCAAGCATATTCAAGCGGCGATGGCAACCAGCAGAGAGTGTAGACCGGACGGGGCTTGCAGGTACATTCGCAGCTAGGATACATACAGGCGTTGTAGATTCGTGTATTGTGGGGGAGGACCCGGGTTAGTGGGATGGACGGGAGTTGAATCGACTGAGGTGAAATGAACTTCTCTCGTTCTCGCAAAGTATCCTGATCTGCAGGGTAGGCTGCGGTTTGGCATCCGTGAACCCAAATCCCCAGTGAGAAAGCCCGTAGGACATTCGTACTCACGACCACACATCACAAACAGCAGCACCGCATATTGAAACGTGGAAAGAAATGTATTGACAAAGACGCCAACGAGCCAGGGCAACTATCTACCCACTGTTATCCGCACAAGTAAACGGCCCATTGACTGTCTCATTGGGATCCGCGAAAATACCCAGCAACGTCTTGATACTCGCATACATACCCGGAATCATCAAGAACCACACAAGCGCCATAATCAGAATATTCAAACACGCGACAGCAATCTTCTTGCCGCTGCTACGCCACTTGCCGTTCCAGTTGAGATGGAACCAGAACAAGACGGTGACACCCCATGTGAACCAGGAGAGAAGCAGGGATGCGGAGATGTTGAGTAGCGAGTTGAAGACGGGAATGGCGTTTGCGAGGATCCAGACGACGATCCAGAAGAGAGTGACGCTGAAGATCCACACGAACCAGTCGAGGCCCTTGGACACGGTGGGCACGGTCATGGAGCTGCGGCGCCCGCGCTTGGAGTCCGAGGCGGCGGGAGACGATACGTTGCGGTGCAGCAGCGTGTTGATGTGGCGTAGGAACACAACGTGCAGGTAGCGTGCGCTGGTCATGCCGAAGACGAGACCAGTGCCGAGGAGGCCGATGAACGAGACAGCGTATGCGACCTTGGACATGGTCGGCTGCAGGGAGCCGATGGCGGGCGAGGCTACCTGCTCTCCGGACAGAGCGTAGACGGTTGTGGCTACGATGACGTAGATGGTGGTTGTGATGCACTTTTCGATTGTGACAGCACGGGGAAAGTCGCGGGAGGGGTTTTCCATCTCTGCCAGCACGGTGGGGAAGGCCTGGTTTCCGGCGAAAGCGAAGGCGATGTTGAGGATCGCGGAAGTGGCTTGTATAAAGCTGGGGTTTCCAATAGCCTTCAGGTTGAGGGGGGCATTAACGTCCCGAGGTCCTTGCACACCAAGCGTGATCATGACGAGAAGTACGGTGATGATAATGCTAGCTGTGCAAGGCCACGATGCCCAAGAGACGAAACGCATCGAGCGGGGTACGCATAGAGCCCACATGGCGACTGCGGACACAACGGTGAATGCGACCGTGCAGGTTGCGTGCTCCGAGACGGTGTTGAGGCCGATGGTAAGAGTGACAAGCGCTGAGGCGGAGATCAGAGCCATGTTGATCAGGAATCCAGTAGCGAAGATCAACTCAACCCAGGGGCCACCCAGGACGCGACCGTAGTCGACGATGTTGAGCATGTACGGGTATTTGCGCCAGTATTGGATAAGGTTGTACGCGGTGTACAGAGAGAGGGCACCGAAGACGAGCAGACATAAGATGCCCGGGAAGAAACCGAGGACGTTGAGCGCCGATGGCAAAGAGAGCATACCAATGCCGACTTCATTTGTGACGAAAATTATGACAGCTTGTGTTGTGTTGAGCTTTCGCGCGGATGTCTCGGCTGATGGACGAGCATCTTGAACGTCTGCGACGTCACCAACGTGTGCGTCGCTGTCTGAGGAAGAGTCGAAATTTTCGTCGCTGGCGTACCCTTGATTGCGTAGGGGGTCCTCGGGATCGTGTGTAGCGTCTGCTGCAAAGGGGAGTGTTGGTCGGTCTTTCGAGATGGATTCGCTGTTGGGCTTGTCGCTTGGTTTTACGAATTTTTCCGCATCCGAGGGTTGTTGCTTGGGTGTGTTGCTGAGGGTATCATCGGAATCACCATGCCTGTTCATATTGACCGTATCAATGGCTCACGCCTTTACCTGTCGCAGAAGCTGGCGAATTATGGTGTTGGTGGTAGAGAAAAGATGTAGTTTGGTGTGTTGATTGTTTAGCGCTAAAAAGCCGAATGGAGATTCTTCTAGAGGGCACGCGAGCGATTTAAAGAAATTGCTGCGGAACCGCACGTTATTGTGGAGGTGGAGTATGGAGACAAGTGCAGATTACGTAGGGCTACTCTCGTTGAACCCAGACGCTGGAGCGCCGACGGGTGTCATACGCGCGGACGGGTATCAAAAGGGCACAGCCGATGGCACTTCCTCGAGGCACCAAGCGCGACGTGCAAATGGTCTTGGGCCAAGGCTCGCTTCAGGAATGAGGCGATTGTAAAGTTTTTTCCTCTTCAGGCATGTGGAGCTCGGGGGACTTGCGGTTTCGTGCCTTTGAGGACGGGCTTGATCTGCATTCGAAAGCATGAGGGCGAGCGGGCCTCGTTACTCAATTTCAGACGCAGGAACGCTCCACCTCCACACTCCACCACACTGCTACGTTGAGTGCAATTCGACATGGTGAAGGAGAAGGGTCTAACATGACGTCGATCGTGTTCGGGAGTGGCCGCGCTAAGGGAGAGCCGCACCTTGTCGTGCGTACGCCAAGCTAGGATCAGCCACACAGAATCGTTCTTTTCATATCCGGCGGCACTCGGCACACGGATGCCACAGCATACTATTACAATCTCAGCATGTCGCTTGCCCTGGACAATATCGGGGTCTGCAGAGGCCGCCCGTCGGGTCCCCTAATTGCGCTGTTCCCCA
This sequence comes from Phoma sp. YAFEF320, assembly GCA_033444525.1. NCBI lineage: Eukaryota > Fungi > Ascomycota > Dothideomycetes > Pleosporales > Didymellaceae > Phoma > Phoma sp. YAFEF320. The sequence goes on along the minus strand of JAVLWG010000020.1, from coordinate 381,664 downwards.
GATGTTATCTCGCATGTAACATGGAGTGCAAAAGTGAAGCAAGCGGTTTGTATCGGACAGCGTGAAGGGCGTAGCGTTTGAGGAACGTGCGGTTAAGGTGGATCTCTTTGGTAACGGATTGAATTTTCCTGGACGTGCTTTTCGGCCGTGAAACTTGACAACGAGGCAGGCTTGCCGGGAAGCCGCTCCAGAAAACGAAACGATTAGATGCCGATGTTACTTCACGGTTCACCGACGTGCCCTGCAGAGGGTACGGCTCGTCGGCACATCGAATGAGCGGGAGAAGGCCACCGCATGCAGCATGCCCCTAGTCGAAGATTGGGGTATGTATACCACGGAGATTGATCACCACCACGGAAGGCTCCGCGAGCTCATGTTGATGAGGTCTCTGGAGAACAACAACCAATACTGCAACCTGAAGGCCATTGCGCAACCTCGGGACCTCCGAAGTATAGCTCCAGTGCGAATGTATGGACCAAGGCCGCCTGAAGAAGTGATCATTCGAGAGCTTGTGACCCATCACTTCAGCGGGACCTGTGGATTCCATCTGATGGGGAATGCGGGAATCGCCGCAAAGGTTGTCGCTGTGGGGGTTGCTTTGGGAAGTTTGACAGTGAGAATGTCAAACGAACAATCGCTAGGGCACGCTGCCATGGTCCTGGTTATCTTCGTCTGTCTGTGAAGAACCTTATCTTATGCAGCGGCATTCACACTGCTCTTCCTGTGCCAGGGTCCACCTGATCATGGACTCATCATCCTGTTTGGATATGAAGACGCAATCGTAACAGGTGCCTCAAGCAGATTTCAGCGATGAGACGAGGTAAGTCCTCGCAGAGGCGAGCAGTCCAAGTGCTTCCAGGTTTACTTCTGACCACATGTGTATTGATTGGTTGCGGGGATGCTGAAAACTTCGTAGTGGCCTGCATACATCAACGTTGCGGTCAGAGGGAATGTTGCCGACGGGTACGACGAGGCTGAGTCGAGAAGTCGCAATGGAACCTCTCCATTCAGCTGTTGGCTTTTTCGCAGAGGAGATTTGTGATGCCGCTTGGGGAGATGGAATCCGGGGTGTCGCAATGGGAAGTGACGGGCCAGCTGCTGTGCATTTTCAATAGCAAACGATGCTGTGCCTGTCAGTGTCATACCGCACAAGACTCACCGTGGCGATGCCAGAAGACATGCAGTCTACCAAGTGAGAAGTTGGTGCGATGCTGTGTCAAACCGTCAGACATTAAGGACGGGAGGACGCGCGGCTTCCCAGATCAGGAAATAAGAGACTGTTGGCTCCTTCCTGCTGATAGCACCTTGTACAACAGCTCTCCAGCTCTCTGCAAGCCTCGAAGACACGTAGCGTTGGCTACAAGCAATCCGCTGAGCGTCGAACAGCATTGATACATGAGCCTAGGGGTGGTAGTGAGCGTCTTTGGTAGTGCATCAAGTAGCTGTCGCGGCCTTCGCAGGCTAAGCGCCGTTTATCCGGGCAAAAGCCTTGGCACGACGTCAATCATCACTACAACAGCGGCCAGTCAGGAGAAACAAGCATGCGGCAACCAATCTTGGCGGGGGTAGAACGGCGCCCGCAGTCCCGCGACAGGGTATCTTGCTTAAACATGTAGGGAGTCTTGCGCAGACGGCTGCCGGGGGCCGTCCCCACGTAGAATCTGGAGAAGGTAGACTGACTTGATTCCTTCTTTCACACCCTCTTTGCTGCTCTATTCTTCTGAGCGTTGTAGATTTGCTTATCGCTCGCGTTTTACGTGCATTGGAGCATCCCAGCGAGCATATCCTTGTCTGTACAACATTTGCAGGTTGTCTTTGCCCCGAGTCTGCCGCGATTGTTTCCTCATCTGTCGCTCTTTTTCCAGCCTGTCCAGCGTACACAGCAAGTATGATCACCCGGGCCTTTGCTCTCGCCGGGCTATATGCCTCCACCGCGTTCGCCGTGTGCACAAAACTTGAAGACTGCCCGCAATACGCGACGCTTAAAACGAACGACTGCCAACAATTCCACCACTTCCTACTTCGCGGCTCCACCTCGCCGTACCCAGGGCACGTTATCGAGACAGTAGCCAAAGTGTGCGACCAGTTCAACACCGAAAGCACCCCCCATGCATGCGGATACGAGGATATCGAGTACTGGGCCATGAACGGCGGCGATCGGTGGTGTAAGAGCGCGCACGAGGGTGCACTGAACGGCGCCGCGCAGATGCGCAACTACACAGAGCGCTGTCCCGACAGCCATCTGATCCTGATGGGCTTCAGTCAGGGTGGCAGCGTCGGTCTTGACGTTCTGGGCGGTGGAGGCGGTGAGCTCTGGGGTTGTAACCAAGAAAGCAACCCGGCCATGGACATTTCCACAACACCCGGCTCCAAGGGTACGTATCCCCATGCGCACAGGAATCCTTAACTCACACATGCCCAGTCGCCGCAGCTCTCATGTATGGCCCTACGCGCCGCTCCGCAAACCAAACCTGGACCGTTGGCGGCGGCGAGGTCAGCGACGGCGGCGCCCCGCGAACAGCAGAGCAGAACGCCGGCCTGAGACCCTACGCCGACGCCGGCATCCTACGCGAGTACTGCCAGCCGCGCGATCCCATCTGCGCACCGCACACGGAGAACACGGCCATGTCGTTTCACCTGGACTACTTCGACAAGTACAGCGACGAGGCCTCGAAATGGGTCACTGACCTCGCCAAGAAGGCCGCGAACAAGAAGTCGAGCAACAACGAGACCCAGGGCGACGGGGACAAGCCCAGTGCCGGTGACAGGCTCAAGGCTGGCATTAAGCACCCGGTCGGCAACTTTATTGTCGGCTTTGCCGTGCTTGTCGGGCTATTGTGAGTCCATTCCCGAGGAACAGCGCAGCAGTGGTGGATTGTTGGTAGAAAACGCCATCCTGCCTGCGTGCCATGTGTATGCGATCAACAACTCATACCTTTCCAGCTTCTTGATCCGCCGTGTCCTCATGTGGAGAGCCTCTTCGTCGCGTCTATCCTCGTACCGCCCCGTCGAAACCACCGACACTGTTTGAGCTGCGCACATTTTATCCTCAACGCCATCCGCGCCCCCGCGAAACGAGTCTCTCTATGTAAACGATTCAGCGTGCCTAAACATGTTTCCAGCCGCCGGCGCCAGCCCTCGATTTTCTGCTTGGATCAGGAAACCCTTGTCTGAGTACCAGCTAGCATTTTCATTGCATTTGTAGGATTAGGCGGAATGGGACTTCTAGCAATGTTTGAGGAGAGATGTACCACCACAAACCGTTTCACACCTTACCCTTCTTAGCTTTTTATTGTAGCATATAGACATTAGACGACCGACAGGTTCGGTGCGCCCGTATCGACGCTTTTCTCTGATCATCTCCTCTCGACCGAGTGATGCAGTTCTATCGGGTGTAATACTGCGATGAGTCTGTGCCGTGCTTTACATCTGCTGAATGTCACTATCGATACATCAGTGCGAATTTTTCGAGGCATATGGGACTGATCTTGCTCTGAGTAGATTAAAGTGAGCTGTAATGCTATATGTGGGTATACTTATCTGCATATGTCATATCTTCGAAATCTGTTGCATAACACCCGGCACTACAGCTATTGTTCCGACCTGCCTGCTACTACAAGCTTCACAAGGCGACGAGATGAGCCGTCCTAATACATTCGCAAATCTCTGATGGATATCAACAATCAACCTCGTCCGGAAGTTTCGCGCATAGCTGCAGCCAAAGCCTCGATGTTGGAGACAGCAGAATCGACTTTCTCTTCTTCGGCCTTCTTCCTGCTCTTCGTCTTCTTCGGAGTGTACTCTGGCTCGCTGTCACTCGCAGCCTCCACTTCCTCAATTACGCGCTTCATGCGACCCCGCTTGGGTTTCTCGATGTCCACACTGTCTTTGTCTTCGACCTTAGACTTCTTGGCCCTGGCTTTCTTCGGTTTCTGTTCAGGTTCGGATTTCGCTACAGTTACGAGTTCGCCTTCCTCGAAGGTCTTTAGAACGGTGTCTTTGAAAACGGTTGGAATCGTGTCGAGGCCGTCGAGACCCTTGGGGCCACCGAGGCCGAGATCATCGTCTTCGTCGTCGTGATCAGGGTAGCCAGCCTGCTCTTGTTGATAGCAAGCGTTGAGCGAATTGATATCGTACTTCGAGATGCAGTTCCTAGAAGCGAGTCAATATGGGTGCGGGCAAACCCCGATATTTACGACCGCACTGTAGACAACATGAGAGAAGACCTACCAATGCTTGTAAACCCAGGTCGAGTGGTCTCCATCAAAGGGCTTAAGGAAACCGACCCTCAACTCGCCTCTTACGATCTTGTTTGAGCATTCAATTGCTCTGCAACCAGCGGGACGAGTAGGCATATCGATCTTGTAGCCTATGGCGCTCGTGATCTCGCTACCGAATATGGAAGTAGCAGCTGCCAGATCGGGGCGGATGTCCTTAAAGGTCTTGTCCACAATGCAGCCTTGCTCCAACGCAAGTTTCAGCTGTATCTGGCTCTCGGGACTGAGTCGGTCGTAACCAGGAGCTTGGGTGACGTCGTTGCTGGTGACTTCCCTGAGGCCCCTGAGCTGGTGTTTGGTAGCGCACGCCCTGTAATGATTCAGTCGCACTGACTAAGAATTGTACTTGAATCCTTTGTGACAGCTCAAAGCACTGAAGCATCCTTTCCACTCACCAGTGTCGCCATTCCATGTACCAGCGCCTCTCCCCATCACGATTGAAGAGTGTGCGAATACCGATCCGCAGCTCACCCTTGGCGATCAGGCTACCTGCGCGCTTGCAAGCCGCCTGATTGCAAGTAGCTTTTCCGTTGGATGCATGCTCTGCGGTTCGGCAGGTCAGTGATGTGACGCTCCTGACAGCAGTGAGGGTTTCTTACCAACGCGGTATTTTGGCTCTTCAGACTCGATGTCAGACACATCAGACATGTCGAACGAATTGCGAGCTTCAATTGTAACAATGTGTTTGAAAGTGGTGCAGAAATGAGTGTCACGGTGTAGCTGCAGCGCTCGATGATGGTGAGGTGAGGCACTTAGCGCAAGGCACCGACGTAAGTTATGGGAAGGCGCGAACGTCAACACAGGCGAACTTCATGTTGTGCATGCAAACGTTACAGATTTCGAGATGGTTCGATGAGTGGAGCTGGCATTAAACTGACCAGTTGTGGGGGGTCAAGACGTGTTTGATGGTAAGGTGCGTTGACCAAAGCTGCATCGCAAGCAATCCATTGCGTAGGCCAGACTCCTGGCGCATTATACGGAAATTGCAAATACACTGCTGCTAGACAATATCATGTGCTGTGTTACCTTTTGTGAGGTGCTATATGGAGTATATCAGATATACCCCACGAGAAGATCTTGTAAGTCGATATGTTAGTGGTCGTAGGGTATGGACGTGTGGTCTTGGTACGTGAGGAATTGCAGCCAGGGACGAGCATGCTGCATGTAGAAGGGAGGACAGCGCTGCGTGGGGTTTGACAACGATAGAAGCATAAGTGACCGCTGATCCACATGAAGCATGTAGTGCTTTGGGGCAGAAAGGTCACTGGTTAGCGTAAGGAGGCAAGGACTTATGCAGGGGGAGACAATCCGCTCGCCTTGTATGGCCTCGTTCAAAGAACACCGTGTATCATTGTCTGAGCCCTGTCTGGATTTCTCCCGTTGAATACATTGCAAGGCTGCGACCGTTGTCTTGATGAATCGTGTGAAGCTATCGACTGTGCCAGGCCAGCACGAAACGCCTGGATACTATTGATCAGGACGATTTTCACCTTACGGATGATAACTCTCTTACGTGATCGACCCCTGGTAAAATCTAGTCTCCATATTGAAAGATTTTATCGTCAGCAGATACTACTGCATGCCAGGATGAGGCTATAATGAGAACAGGGAAGCAGTGACTCGTTCTGCGGGGCTGCTGTCGTGGCGCCGCAAAAGTTCTGGTGAAACGTTTCGTTCAAGACACGTACTCAGGCGATAAGTAGAGATGTGTTCTGTATATCTAGGCACTTTTCTGCTCTTGCAGAGTATAAGGGAAACTTTGTGAAGATTAAATGAAGTTGACATGCTATGTAGCTACCGTTGAATTCGCAGAGCTAAATACCGAAGATTGTACTAATCGGTGCGAAAGCGCTTCAGCGCGCTGACTTTGTTTCTCCTTCCTATTGCACAGCTTTGAGAGATGATAAAGTGCTGTTCAGCCACTAGAAGGCTCTCTGCAATCATCTCCTTCCACCCATCACCCTCACCCCAATATCAACGACGAAACGCACTGGCCCAGGTCCAAGGAGCGTTGGTCCACTTCCTTGCAAGCTCCTGCTGTTCCGGCATAACCGCGTACTCACCACCCTCGTACGGGACCCAGATCAGCGGAGGGATGTCACTGACACTCGCATGCACGGTCACAGAAATGTCCCACCCTTCCATCTCAAGCAACTTCCGCTCCTCCAGCCAGTTCACCCACAATCGCCAACTCTCGCCTTCGAGATCGTGCGCTCCGTACCAAGGCCACTCACCGGGGAGTGTGGTGTGCTGCTTGAACACGTACCAGATCGTCGGACGACTGTGTCTCAAAACTAGGCGGATTGAGAAGATGTCAGTCAGGTTATGCTGGGTGCTTGAGGCAATGTTGTGCAAGACGGTTTCTAGAGAGGCTGCTTCGGTCAGTGCAGTAGATGAATTGTCGAGGGTCTGGCCGACGCTCAATGTAAAGTTCGGGTTTTGGATCATTAGCGTAAGGAGGTGCGTGATGTCGACGAAAGGAACGTCTTTGGTAGGACGCTTTGAGTCTTGGGGGAGCAGAATGCGGAGCTTTGCGCCGAGGATGCTGGAGGTTCCGAGGGGGTGGAAGGTTTGAAGGTAGCGATTTAGAGAGAAGTGCTCGATGCTGATGGTGGTTGACAATCTAAAGAGAACTCTGAGTTCGTAGTAGACCTGACGGCAGGTACTTGCTAGTGATATGTGGCCGTGTTGGCTGTTGTGTTGATTTCCATGTGAAAGACATGTTTTCTGCACAAATGTCACGGTGTCGTTTCCGATAACGAAGTCATAGATCGGGTTGCGGATTTCTGATCATGTTAGCTGCGTCCGAAAAAATAGAAAGATGTGGTGTGATGTCGTCACGGAAGCAATACCTCCCGGGAGGTCGAGCAGTGACAGAGTCTTCTTGGGCTGTTCTTCGGTGGTACTCAGGGCCAGGCCTGGCTTGCTGCGCAATACCATTTCCATCGGACGCGTTACCCGGTCGGCCATACTCTCGGAGAAGCTCGGCAGTAGTGATCGTCGTCACGGGCAAAAGTACCTAGTGGCAGTTAGAGGTTGGTTGTCGTTAAGGTTGGGACTTCTCAGGCGTGGGGTTGCGCTAGTTTTATGTAGGGCTTTGTGTAACTATGAGATTGGTTCACAGCCCCCCCTCACCTTCACCCTCATCATCACTTCGCTCGATGTCGCTCCATGCCTGCCGCCCACCATTGCGCTTCTTTGTGTTAGCCTCAGCAGACACACTCACGGCTCGCGCACGGAGCTGTCGGTAGCGCAACATATGCCAAAGCTGCGGTGTAGATCAGTGGAGCGGGTGTGGTGGAGAAGAATCTTGTATAAGGCAAGACTAGCGACCCCGCTCACATGCCGCTCTCATCACCTCGATGCAGTGCAAATTTGCATCACGCTGGCAGTCGCTTGTGTGCTAGTCATTGTCCGATAGCTTGCAGGTGTCAGAAGCGTAGTCGCCGTTATTCCCAGATATGTCAAAAGTCAATCTCCAGGCAAACAATTTTGGTAGCAAACAATAAAGTGTGCGATCGCCGAGAGTGTCATAATTCATGGTCATACTGCGTATCTATCGTGTGTATCTTCTGCCGTTACTGTTCGGTCTAATGACCACGCTCGCTCAAAATGCTGTAGTCATCATTCGTGTGCGTCTAAGAATCGAAGATCGCGCCATATGCTGGAATGCCTCGCTTCTCCATGTCGAAAACAATTTGTTGAGTAAAGCGCTTGTTACTGATGACAAGCACTGCCTCAGCGCCGCTCTCCTTGTAGAGTCTGTATGTCAGAAGACTCATATCAGGTTTACCTGACTCTCGTGTGTTGTAGATCACCGCGTTCGGGTCTCTCCGGCGTACATCCTCCAAAATGGACTTGCCGAATGTCTTTGCATGGTTCGGCGCTGTCCACAAGATACGCATAGCGACTTGCTGGTACGGGAAGATAGACAAACATGGGCCAATACCAGATCCAGTGGCAACTATCACGACGCTTTTGAAAAGGGTAGCGATGCGCAACACACCGCATGTTGGGATTCCGCGCCGCCAGATATGCGTCGGCGCGTTGTCAATACAACGGCCGGTGAAGTCGCCAGCTCGGCTTACGATGACGGAGTATCCCTTTCCGTTGCTGTCGGGATTATTTCCGCGACCGTTCGTGATAGTCGCGAATCCATGCCAGTCGCGAAGAGGACTCTCGGCAAGACGGACTCCCTGGCCAGGTGCAACATCGGAATTGAAGTGCAAACGAACGGCGTGGGAGGAGAGGACTTCTGACCGGACAGGAACGCGACGCAGGAATAGCCAAGGGAAGATGATCGCCATAGTGGCTGCTGCGATGAGCCATATTGAAGGGTTGCGCAAATATGCCTCTGAGGTCGACATGCCGGATCCGCGACTGAGGTCTTTAGTAGACAGCCCGACAAGAATCCAGTATAGGCCAAGAACGGTCCAGCCTCCGAAGCGGTGCAGGTTTTCCCACGTGTCATGGAACTTGTTGCGAAGTGTCGGCTGAGACAGGGCCGTCATCGAGAGGAGCAGGGCAAGGATAAAGTATGTCAAGATGGTCGGCGCAAGTGACATTGCTCGAGCCTCTGGCCGCTTGGCAAGATCAATGCTAGCTCCAACAGCGAACACAACGAACCACATCACTGCAGCAATGGCACAACCTACGTGTATTCCACCGATGTGATAGACGTTGGCGCAAATCCTGCGTACGGTGAGCGGCATCCAAGTAGGCACTGATGAAAAAACAGTGAATAGGAGATTGATGACCGGTTCCGAACGTATTAGGATCGAAGCGCACAGGTTTGCTGCTGTTGCGGTTGCGACATAGGAAAGCGGATAATGCTGACTCTTGATGCCGCGGTTGAGTATCCAGCACGCGACACCAACGTTGACTGCGACAATTGGGATCAGGAACCAGCGATAAGCAATCATACCACGATGTCGCAACCAGTGACTCGTTGGAGAGCCTTTCGCTTCGGGAATGAAGTTCAGCAGGTGATCTGGGTTCGTGTCGGTCGTAGAAGTACTGAGATGTTTGGTGTGGCAACGGAAGCCCTTCTCCAAGTCAACCTCCTGACATGACGTTCGCGAAGATTCCTGAGTAATGGCTGGCAGAGGCACAACAACCTCTCGCGCAGCAACCATGTCATCAAAGGCCGAGTCAACCCTCTGGTGCCCAGGCTTGCTGGGTTTGACGTCTGGTGCACATAGGCTAGACTGAGCTGCAAGAGCTTTTAGCTGCGCCTTATCGACCTTTCCATTGTTATTGAGAGGAACAGCCTCGATCTGTAGCCAGCGCTCAGGTACAGAGTAGTAGGGTAGATGTTGGCGGACAAAGGCACCGAGTGCCTCCTGGTCGACCGTTGTTGACGACGTGTAGAAGCCATGGAGTATGCCGTCAATGACTAGCGAGGTTGCGCGCGTGACGTCCTCAAATTGCTCGAGGATGGCTGTGACTCCGTCTAGCTCAACACGGAAGCCCTTGATTTTGACTTGATCGTCCATTCGTCCAAACGAGTCCAATGATCCGTCAGCCCTCCAGCAGACGATGTTACCGAAGTTGTACATGGTGGTTCCATCGTTGGCGAACCTATCTGGTTGAAACTTCTCAGCAGTTGTGAGGGGAAGGTTGATATAACCTTTCGCAACGCCCTTGCCACCAACCCACAATGTACCTCTCTGGCCGACAGGAACCTGCTGACCAGCCTCGTCGAGAATGTAACATCTAGTATTTGGAAGCAGCCGACCAATGGACAGTGGTTCGCCAATAATGTGCTTGTGTGCAGAGAAGAGAAAAGTTTCGGTCGAGCCAAGCAGATTGTAGAAGCATCGATCTTGAGCCCAATCATCGGCAAGTCTGATCACAGGTCAGTACAAATACACTAATCAAATCGAGGAGAAACACTCACGATTGTGAGCATGCTTCACCCGCAACTACTACGGTCTTGATGTTCGGGTAATCTTGCTGCTGATATTTTGACAGAATCGATGGCGTGCAGATTAGAGTGTCAATCTGTATGGGTAGTCAGCCTTATCCTGTGTGGAGATTAGGTTTGGAGCTAACCTCGGCCAATGTCGCATTCCAATCGGAGCCTCTAAGATAGAGCGTCCCCCCGTTGACCAGGGATCCAAGCATTTCCCATGCACCTTGGTGACTCGTTAGTACCCTTCGAAAATGATACACAATAAACATACCCATGGCAAAAGAGATGCTCAACACTTGCGCGACCTTTGACCCTGTGGTAATCCGCAACCTCCCAGGTTCCAGAAGTAGAGCATTGGCCATTGTTCCGTGCTTGACGTCAACTCCTTTTGGTACACCAGTGCTTCCTAAAAAGTGCTGTCAGATAATGCCTTGCCCAAAATCCACAAGTGACTTACCTGATGTGTACATGGCATAGATACCATCATTGGCGGAAACTTTGACGCAGGGCCTGAGGGGAGAGTAGAAAGCCCCAGTGTCCATGCCCAGCTCAAGGACAAGAGCATCTCGAGGAGCGAATTGCTGAACCTTCTCCCAAAATTTTGGCAAGCACAGGATGAACCTGGCCTCGGTGTCCTCGAAGATATGTTGCAATGCCTGATCCGAAGCGACTCCTCCATCAATTGGGACATATTGACATCCGGCCTTGAGGATGGCAAGCAGACCGATGAGCATCTCCACAGAGCGTTGCACAACGAGACATACTCGCTGCTTCGGCCTTAGCCCGGAGCTGATAAGGTGATGTGCTAGTCGATTCGCTGCCAGATCCAACTGGTGATATGTGATCTTTCGGTCTCCATGGATGGCGGCGACTATGGTGGGGAAAGCGTCTACCACACTTTCGAAGGCTTCGTGCACGGTTTCGAAGGGAACGGGGAGTCTAGGACCAGTTCCGTGCTGATTGAAGAACGCTTGATCCTCCACTGTCAAGTCAGACATGTTGCTGAGCAGTGTTTGCTCGACCACGCCGGGGAGCTGATTTGGAAGCAGTGACAGTTACGCGGAAGCGTAGGGAAATGTCATGCAGCAACAGCGCTACTTCTATATACGACCTGCATGATTGACCGAGACGCTTGACTCTAGAAAGCAGTACTACCGTAGTATGCTGCAAGGCAGGAGCGTGCATCCACAACAACTACGCCACTGCACATGTACCCCGATTTGGCCATCATCATGCGCAATCGACCTGCCGTATTGCCCGTTGATCCATACCCTTTCGACGGAGGTCAAGGATTGGGATCCCGACAGCCTGGGAGTGGCTGCAGGGTATGAGAAATGGCTGGCTATCTGGTCTAGTACATGCAACGCGGGGCCAGAAGAACCCTTGTAAGGACACGAAGGCTACAAAGACAACACAGCGGTCATCCCGCGCGTCTCTCCAGTGACAGACACACATGAGTCGTTGAGTCTTGTACGTCAGGCGATATTCTGGTAGTCTGAATCCGACAGTCCGTTCACTTTGGGAAAAACGCGGGAAGATGGGGTGACTTGCAGATGCGTCGCCGACTACAAGTTCGGCAACTGAGCCTGAGCATTGCGGACTGTCTGTTCACAGTATAATGGCCCGAAGATCATTCAGTAGTCTCCGAATCCATCAGTAATGCAGTGAGCCGGGATTCGTTGGCGTGGCTGTCGTTGTAAGGCCATGTTACGACTCGTTTGCAGTAGCCTTGGACACTAGAGGGCTTACACTCTGAATTCATTCGGCGTAAAAGGTGCATTAGGGTCTCCCGACGAGGCTGGCGCAAACCGGGGCAGTGGATTGCTATCGATCGTCGCATGGCGGTGGGCGGCCCGCACAGATGTCGTGCCCGTGCAAGTCGTGAAAAGTTACCCAGCTGCCCACCTGGAAGCTTATAAGGTGGGCCGGGAGCCAGCATTTCGAGCGGCAGAGGCTTCACTGACAGCTATCGTCTTCTTGTGGGACTCTTGCTGTGGTATCCTGGGGAGAAGACAGCCGCTCTTCTTCATTCCAGTGAGCAATCGTCGGCCGCTATGGTTGCGTCGTCCGTGGAGGTTCATAGGATTGTGCCGCACACACGAACAGTGGGGCGGACCTGGGCTTCTAGCCGCATACTTTCTTTGCTTGGCGGTCATGGAGGTTTTCCTTTTGGTCCAGAATTTGTGGGGCATGCGAACGAGTCCTGGATGGGAAGCCTTGCAGGATCGAAGCCACGGCGACGCAGGACTGCTGGGAGCTGGGTTATCAAAGCCGCGCTCTTCTCGCAGCTGATTCGCTCACAGGCGCAGACCCTTGCGAGCGAAGCGCATGTGTCCTGCATACAACCCACCTCGACCCCATTCCGCGCGCGCCGAACACTCGATCATCGCGCAGCATCCGAATCCTGCCGTCTTTCAAATGCAAGCTCCTGAATGAACCCATTAAGAACGTCCACTCTGTATCAATTGCGCTGTCACAGACGCCCACCTGTGACAAGGCTAGGATACGACTCATACAATTGAGGGAAGTCGACGGCGTAACGTTCAAGAAGGCCACTAGGATTTCGCTCCGAATGACATTTGCGCTAAATTACCATGGCGTACAGGACCGCTTGTGGACTTGGCCGAAGTTGGCAAGACTGCTGTGTTGTCGACGCAGGTCGGGTAAGAGGTTGGATTATCGATAGTATCGTCTTTCTTTTAACCGTCCTGGACCGAGCCGCAAACGCTATATTGCTCGCGTTTGTTGGTGTGCTCAGTAGCGCAGCCTAGCGCCCTCAAAAGCACGCAGCTGTTGACCGCCTCTTCATACACGCTCCGCGCTCAGAGTCGAGGCGTCAGGCGCATGCATACGCCGCTTCGCAGATGCTCGCGCAAGTTCTTTTTCCGAGGTGGATCTGCGGACCGAGGCCCACGTGTGCGATCCCTTTTGACCCCTCCGAAGGTCGCACAAGTGATGCAGGTACCGCCTACTGCGATCCTTGCCCATATTGTCTACAATATTGGCTTCGTTCTCAATCCAGAGCTCTTTCATCGTCCTTCACCTGTAGGAGATATGGAGGAGAACTGAAGCAACGTGGGATCCCCGGAGAGGGACTTGCGGGGCTCCTCGTGACATCTCGGCGAGGTGACGCAGCTGAAAGGTGGGCAGCCGTAGCTCTAAGGGACGGCGTGCAATGACGATACGCGATTCGACACTGTGTAATGCTCAAGCCGGTTACTGATAAGGCTTGTCATCTTGTCTATGATGGAGGGCGAGATAGTATTGGTGATGCTGATGTGAGGCATGTGCTCGGAGAGATGAGATGAGATTACCCCTCCAAAACAAGCAAATGATGGCTGACATCAGCGAGCCTGGTTTCGGGAACAACGACCATGACGCCTCGCCATGGGAGTGATCTGCCTAGTCATACTGCACTTTGTTGTATAGCGAGTACTGGTATCTCAGCGGTAAACGCTGCTCCTCGAATGTGTAAATCTACAGTATTGACTGAGAATTGCAATATTTGTGATTGGCTGAGTATGTCGACCAACGCAACTGTTGTAGGCCAATGATAGCAGCATGAACAGAAAGATTCTTGCTGCATGGGAATAGAGGCAAAGCTCCACAGTGCAAGAATCCAGGTCTCTGTGCGATACGCGACGCATGAACATGATTTTCGCCCCGCCTGTGCATATGCGATCGTGGGCGCGGTAGGTACGAGGATTCTCGTCTAAGCCTCGTTTGCACATAAGCCCGTTGCGCCTGACGAATGGGTACAGTCCCCGTACGAGCGGCAATAGGGCCTTTTGAAAGGACTAGGGTACATACTGATAGGTAGCAAATACAGCTCACTCTGGTCTCGATTCGATGCATACGCGGCACAGCAGCGTGTGATGCAGCTCGTGATGGCTACATGATTCCGCGACGTGTTCCAAACATTACCTGATCGTTGCAGCCCCGTCTGTGCTTTGCGACCGACTGTGCATGCTGCTCTGTTGCATTCGGTCCATCTCGAAAGCTCGCGGTTCATCAATCCATTCGATACCGGGAGCGTCGACGAGCTCAATTCCCCATCGCACCATTCCTGTCCTATCCTTGAACCAACCTAGTTTTGTGCTCATCCCACTTTCTTTGAGAGCCTTGATATCGTGTCTTTCAGCGAACCACAGAAGCCCATCGCTGCCTTCGATCAGAGCAAGCACGTCTGCTAGGCATTCAATGTTGTTGCGCAAAGTTTCGTGTGGATACACAACCTTGAGTACGACAATCAAGATTGCGAGAATAATGATCAGAATGAGTATGATGGCGAGAGACAGCCACGTGGCTGAAGGTACCATTGTCATGGTCTCGATTCTCTGTGTGAGCGTGACTTCAATCGGCTTCGAACCGTCTCCTGACATACTCTCATACGCCATCAATTGCCCATCCAGCCACTTTGTCTGACTTGCAAAGTGCTGAAAGAATGTTTGGAAAGTACGTTGAGTATAGTTCATCAATACTTCGGTGTCCAAAAGTATATTGGGGTCCATATTGACTTGGTAGAGGTTGGCGTAACTCATGAAATCCATATTATATCCCTTTCCAGCATCGCGAATATTGAAACGATCGTCTTCAAGGTTTTCAAAGTCAAAAGGCGGGTAGAAACCAGGCGAAACTGGCAGCGGTGCGATACTAGAGGCACCGAGAAGCTGAGTAAGGAAGTAGCTGCCGTAGCTATCGCTTGTTAGCATATAATCGTTAACGTCCTTATTGCTCTGAGTCTTCTCGTACCTCACTGTTGCGATTGTGTCGTTAAAGTTTGACTCATTGGCATGACGGAAGTGAGCGGTCCAGGGTTCGACCAGCGTTCGAGGCTCAGCTACAATGTTGTAGTCCAGTATCCTTCCTTCTCCATGAGCTAAGACGACCTGTGCGTCAGCCTCCTCGATGATAGGCTTGCAGTCCAAAAAAGCCATGGGTGGCACTTCCTTGAATTGCAGTATTTTGTATTCAGACGCCGCACCATTTGTGTAGACAGTAACATTTGATGTTGTCGTAGGACCAACAATCCATTTGACAGCGAAATTCGGGGGCCATTCGGCTGGCCCGTAGTCCACCCAGGCAGAGTTGCCCAAGGAAGCGTCGAATCCCCACCACGCCGTAGTATTCATCTGAGACCAATAGCCGACGGCTGCACGGCCTTCGGCATCAGTCTCGTTCGAGCAACACTGAATCGCTGATGTCCTGGAAAATACCGAGGTTTCGTGAGTAGTACCATTGAATATAGTATGGGGGAGGATATAGCCGGTGCGGTTCAGCCGGTTTACAATATCCTTTGCTGCGGTGCTATTCTTCGGATAGAATTCAGAGAACAAGTCGACTTCATTGGTGACAAACCAAGAGGGATTCTTAGTCTCGACACTACTGCACTGCAGCCGTGCTCGCAGAGCCGACGTGGTCAGAGTCACATTCGCTGTCGAGGCTAACAGCGAACTAGCGTTGTCTTTTGGCTTGGAGATAGCAGGCGCACTGTAGTTACGGGTGGTTGGAAGCGCTTGAAAATTAACGGGAGTGAAACTCCAACCATCTCGACTCCAATCTGGCTGCTCTGTACCAAGTGTGATCTGATCAAGAGCACTATACATCCAGTCGCTTGTCGTAATGCGCATGATGTCCTGCAAGAATGAAGTCTGAGCGGCGTTTTCTTTGAGTCCCGTGAACATGTAGCTTGGGTCCACGGTGTGATTATATACGAGGGGTAGCTGGCGAGCCATAAGAGTATGGTTGAGATGTGTCACCGTCGTCGCAAGGCCAGGACCACGCTCGAAGATTGCTGCTATCGAAACAATCACTGTACAACGTCAGCGCTAGATAAGAGGATTCAGGCGCCTGTCCAGCCAGCGGCAAGCTGAACGTGCATCGTAAAGAGACAAATTCATAACTTTTGGAATGTCTCAAATCTTTTTCCAGAAACAGACGGGGGCTCAAGGAATTTTTCGGTGATGGGAAACACTTACAAATTTGACACAACGTCGTGCCAAAAGTCACCAATGAGAGTACCCAATGGCTGTTAATCGCAGCTCTGGTAGATGCCCACAGCCAGTAAGAAGCCTGGTAAGACAGGGCCGCTCCATACCTGACATCGACCGAGGCGTCCGACATCGAAAGGTATGGCTGAAGCGTACGCAACACCTTGTCCATGGCATCCCACCACATAGACACACCAACTGCGAGCAGAGTAGCGAGGACAGACTGTGGAGAGAAACGAGCATTGAAGACGCGCAAGTCCAATTGATAGACGAATGCCGAGCGCCAGAGCATTTGTCTCGAAGCGAAGTGTTGTAAGGTTAGTAAAGCAGTTGCGATTAGACACAACGCAAATGTCAAAGCCGTCATTGACCACGTACGAAGAGATTTCGGCTTCCAGGTTCTGTTGGATACCTTCTTTGTCGCGTTCATTGCTTGACACGATATCTCAGCAATATCCATGAAAGTTGATTCTGCGTGCATACCTGTATATCCTTTAACAGGAAAAACCTTGTCTGACTGATACCCTGCATATTCAGTCGCTTCAGTTGTATCCATCCGGCCGATGTGCGAGGACCGAGTTCGTAGGCCGTTCAGTGATTGGTGTAGATGAGGAAGTTTTTGCAGCAAAGCACCAGCTGCAAAAACTGTAGCAGGGTCGCTGTTAAGACACAATGGTCGGCGACGTGATGATTCCAGCGTGAAGAGAAACAGCAGATAGCAGGAAAATATGAGCAAAAGGGCGGATAACGTTGCGGCGGTCTCGGTGACTATCAAAAGACGCCGCTCCGATTGAGTTTCCTGCGCAGGAGTTGATTTGAGTGTCACAGGCTGCTGTTGAGTCATTGCGGAGAACACCAGCTCTCCGAAAAAGCGACTGTTCAGTCTCGCTGCTTCTGTAGGGAGAGTACTATTCTCCAACATGTCTTTGATGCTGGCCGAATACAGAGATGCCAGAATCTCACTCCAACCTTCATAAGCCAAGTTGGGACTCAATGTCAGAGCTAAATTCAGATAGTCCAATCTCTCACGCCCAAAAGTCAGCTGCTGAAGTTTCTCTAGATCCATAAGATCCTTTGGTATTTTGGAGCGACGATTGAGCAGTCTTTCCTTGTCCAAGGAGATCTCCCTCTCAGAGGCCGTCACAGAGGCTGTGACGTTAACGATCGCTTCAAAATATTGAGGTGTGCAGAGCTCCGCTCGAACTTTGAACCCTTCTCTCTTGAAAGAACGACTTCTGGGTGCTGCCCACGGCGTAGTCACTACGATGAGGCTGCGACCGATGCAAGCATCGGAGAAATCAAACAAGAGTCCAGCATCCTGAGGCGACCATTCTCTTGCCCGGCTGAAAATAGGCTGCCCACGACCCCTGGCCCAATCATCGTAAGTTATGTAAGAAGAAGAAAGATTGGTCCAGTAGAGACCGCCATTTCGAGAAATGCGATGTTCCCCTCGAGTGGCGATTTCAGAGAGCAACTGGATATGGCAGCCATCGTTCGAGTCAAGCGTAAAGCCTTGCAAAGGTTCCCGGTAGGTTTGGTTGACGAACCCATTTCTAAATATATCGCTTGATGCGCTGTTCTGCCCTAAGTTCGCACCGGGCGGATCGTAGACCTCGGTTACGCGAGTAGAGTTGAATGCGACAAATTCGCCAAAGTCCATCGTGCTGCACTTCAGATCCGTTTGTAAAACCTTGGTTTCCATCTCCCAAGTGCCCTCTGGCAAAAAGTCAGGATGCTTATACATCTCTATTGTCCCGAAGGGCGAAACAACGTAATCATCAGATACCCACATTGACGTAGAAGCGTTGAAGAGAAATGCACTTGTAGTGTGAAAGTACGCTTGTCGTCGAGGTTCCAGAGTCAATGGAAACGGATTGAATCGGTGCAGGTCGACATCGGAGCGAAGGGCTACCTGCTCTGCAACGAGCAGAGACGATGATAGGGTCGACAGAGCCAATATACTAATTCCAGTCGCCAGAGAGGAGAGCACCAAGACCCAGTTGACTTTGTCGGAATTTCGCTTACGCATGAGCCCCTCGCGAAAGGTACTCCACCATGCTTTAGGGGTATAGAGCAAAGTGTGTTCCACGTCGAAGTTGTCAGATCGCGCCAGTCGCGCGAATGGCTCTGTTCGCTTGATGTCGTTTGATATAATGACCATTGCTTGAGTGAAAAACACAGCAAGTATAGTAGGCAGATATCTCCTCACTATCAGGGACTCAGGGGTGTCTGCATCCTCACGCAACCCGTGGTTCTTGACAGAGTACCAACAAAGAACAGCCAAGGTGATAGAAAGGGCCATCGATATGGCTGCCATCGAGCCCAGGAAAACTGGACGTAGCGAATAAGGCCTCCAACCCTCTTTCGACTGCTTTGATACAATGCCATTATTGTGTTCTTGTATCAGCTCGTCATGCCGTGTGCTCCCTATCGTCCCATCCAATGTTCGACCGTCGTTCGTCGAAGTCGCGTCGAAGGTACGGTCGTTTTCGGCGGTGTTATACTCGCTCGATGTGCGGTTATCTGGGAAACGTGTGCTTGATGAGTACTCATTGGAATGCTGAGGATTGGAGTCTGGCAGAGCTGTCCAAGTGCCATTGACTCTTGAGTCGCTCCTGCCGAATTTTGGCAAGTGTGACATGTTCTCAGAATTAGTCAGGATAGCTGTAACATTTTCAGATACTGAGAGTGAGTCTACAAGACGCAGATCCGCGTGAGGAGGCCTAATCAAAAGGCAAAATTGCCAAGATGCATGTTCAGTCGCGAGGATTGGGGGCCAAAACGTGGCCAATCAGGACTGCTACATGATGTCCAGGAACACGACAGGCGAGACATGGGCATCATTCTAGGTGGTACAAAGGGACTCATCTCCGGCACGAATTGATGTAGTCATCAACGCGGCGAATCCATGGATGATAACAGGCTGTTTTGTGCTATGAGGCAGTCGCGACAGGGTCGGCCCTTTCCTGACCCCACCAGCGCTAAAGATCTTGGCGGCGCCCTCGTGCTTCATGTCGACCCTTCCACCGTTTTTCGATGTCTGACGTATTGCGCTCAAAAGAGCATCGTACAGCTCTGGCAAAGTGCGTTATGTCGTGGCTGACTTGCGGTGGCTCGAGGCTCGCCCTTTCGATCTCAACAAGCGCTGAGCATTATTAGAATCCTGCGTCTGATTGGCTCAGTAGCCGCACAGCCACGCCCCCGCTACCACTACGTCGCCGCAGCCTTGCGCTAGCGCTGAGCGACACAAGGCGCTGCCAGCTAAGATGCAAAACTGCACCGAAAGATACGGTGGAAAGGGCTGACCACCCTATAGGAGGTTCTCTGACTCATTGCTGCCTTACAGCATCTATATATCAGTTCAATGCGCATGTGAATGTAGACTATCAAATTTGCTAAAGTTTGCTCTTCCTCTCTTCTTTGACAAAGTCGCCACCACCCAAACGACAGTCACATACTTTCGACATCGATTCTGAGAGCGTACACGGTCGGTCCTTGGACCTCCCATTGTCATGGACTTCTCACGCCTGCAAAGTCTGCAGTACGAGCTAAACTCAACGAACGCCACAGTCGCCAGTCTACCAAACACATTGCTTGAGCTTGTGGTTCCTGGATACAGCACAATCTCACAGGTCGCATTTCGCCTCATAGGAATTGACATTGGAGTGCTTGTAAGTTAGCTCTTGGATGTTCCGTTGGTCAGTATGCGCTAACACAGCTTCCCTGACATAGGTGACTGGGTGGGCATTGATATTTGGTTGCCATAAAGCTTGGCGGTATATCTACGACCTCGTGCTTGGCTACTTCGATGAGTATTATTCTTCTTCCATTCAGATCAGCGACGATGATGGTCTGTTCGATGATGTCAAAGCCTGGCTCTCCGAGCAGGAGACGAAGAAGCCTGGCAGGAAGTTGAAGGCTGTTACAGACTATGAAGACAGCAACAACAATGACGACGGTGTGTATGACGAGCAGGGTATCTACAAGTACGAAGTTCCCATGCCGAGGTACGAGCCAAGCTACGGTACCGATGAATTTCACCACGAGGGACGACGCTTCAAGGTCATCCGGTCAAGCACAAAAGACGAAGGAGGAAACTACATGAAAGAGAACCTGGAGATCTTCTGCTACGCTCGGACTGCACAGCCTATCAAGAACCTCTTGGCGCATATTCGCCAGTGGAAGATCGGCCAGGAGACTGCGATGACAAGCGTTTACCGTGCGTTGAACAACGGCGGTCGCTATTGGAGTCGTCAATCAACGCGTCCATCTCGTCCGCTTCACACGGTGTCTCTGGACCAGCAGCAGAAAGATGACGTCGTCGAGGACATCAACGAGTATCTTCACCCTGCAACTGCTCGGTGGTACGCGGCACGTGGTATTCCGCACCGACGAGGGGTAAGTAATGAGAAACACATAGTATCGATGATTCGACTGACTCTCATCTCAGTACTTATTTCACGGCCCGCCCGGTACAGGCAAGACCTCGCTCTCGTTCGCGCTTGCTGGTGTTTTCGCTCTCGAGGTCTACTGCCTTTCGCTCAATGACAAAGATTTGACTGAGTCCGAGCTCTGCTCTCTTTTTGACTCACTTCCAGATCGCTGCATTGTTCTCCTCGAAGATATCGATAGTGCTGGTCTTAAGCGCGAAGAGGAGCCCGTGGTTGTGGAAATGCCAGAGGAGAACAAGAAGCCTGAATCCGAGTCGACGACTAAGCCCCCACCAAAGGCTGAAAGCGCCTCCGGGTCGATCAGTCTGAGCGCCTTGCTAAACGTCATCGATGGAGCTGCAGCGCACGAGGTAAGCATACTGTTTCCTTCAATGGCGACCACGCTGACAGCATATCAGGGTCACGTGCTTATCATGACAACCAACACCCCCGAGAACCTGGACGCTGCCTTGATCCGCCCCGGTCGCGTGGACCTGCAGGTCGCCTTCACACTGGCTACGCAGGATCAGATTCACGAGACATTCATGCGCATGTACAGCGCAACTTCAGAAGAGCGGACGAAGGGTGGACGCTTGCCAGACAGCAAGATCCGTCCAGTCTCTAAGATCACAGATCCTGAGACACTGGAGAGGATGGCTACCAAGTTCGCGGAGGTATTGCCGGCGGACAAGTTCTCTCCTGCCGAGATCCAGGGCTATCTGCTGATGAGGAAGAAGGATCCTCAGAGGGCATTGGATGATCTTGAGAAGTGGAGAGATGAGTTGCTGGAGTCGAAGAAGAAGGGGAAAAAGTTGGTGGGTGCTCAGTAAGATAGCTATTCACGGACATAAAGTCTGTATTACACCCATGACGCGTATTCCACTCTATGTACTGTGACAATTATTCCAGTTTGGCCTTCGGTTAGAAAGAACAGTAATTCGCAGGCATCAATACCTAATCGCACGACTACCTTAGCCTTGCTGCCACATCTTCGTAGCATGCCCTGCAAAACTCACAGCATCGATCTCCCTAATCTCCTCATTACTAAGCCTCCACTCAAGTGCAGCACAGTCTTGCTCTGCCTGTTCCAGTCTCCTCATCCCTACAAGCGGCGTAGCCCCCTTACACATGTTATAATTCAGAGCCACAGCAGCTGGCCCAACCCCATGCCTCTGGCCAATACTAGTCAGCAAATCAACGATCGGATCAATATCTTTCATATCATAGCTGCTGAACCGATATTCCTTCGGCGGCGGATTCTGCGCGTTATACTTGCCGCTCAATCTTCCTTGCGCGAGCGACGAGTACGATTGGAAAACAATTCCGCGGTCCTTGCAAGCCTGCAGAATACCAGAGAGCTCCGGCAATCTCCGCAAGACGCTGAACTCGCATTGGTTGAGCGCGAGGGGAACGTTGTACTTTGCCAGTTCCTCCGCGAATTGGAGCATGTCTTCTAGGCTGTAGTTCGCCACGCCAACGCACTTGGCAAGACCATTCTCCACGCATTCGGCCATGCCTTTTGCAACTGTGCTGATCGACTGGATGTGGATGGGCCCGTGGACGAGGTAGATGTCCACCGAGTCAACTCCTAGTCTCTCAAGACTCCCTTCGAGTTTCTTCAGCGGCGCGGTTTTGGGGTGCACAATATCCTTGAGTTGTGGGACGACGTAGTACTTTGTCTGAATTACGAAGTCCTGTCTCTTCATTCCTTTGAATAACCGGCCGCAGATGGCTTCGGATTCTCCAGTGCCGTACGCTTGTGCGGTGTCGATGAAGGTGTCACCTTTACTGAAGCAGTGTTGCCATGCTTGTTGGATGGCTGGGTATTCCGCTGGGTCGTAGTGGAATGTGGCCTTGTCGCCCCATGGCCACGCACCGATGCAAAGAGGTGGCGCTTGGACATTCATATATTTACCCCGGTAAGTGACGAGGTTACGGGCCGAGGGTACCTCATTTTCTGGGATGACACTGGCAAGGCCATCGAACCTTGGATGTGTCTCGCGAACGGGATTTGGTCGGACGTGCTCGCCTGTGTGGATGCCGTCTGTGGCGGACATGCCGGTGCTGAGACCGGCTTGCAGGACGTGTTGCATCTTGGAATGTGAAGTCTAGAAAATATCTATGTAGGCAGTAAAGAGAAATAATATGATCCTCATATACGACGCTACGGCTCAAGCTCTTTTATACACCGAACTCCCATTTGCCAGACATAGCGTTGATGCTGTCATGACATATCCATGCTAGACACGCGAGCTCCACACAGCTAGCGGCGACGCACGTTGTGTCAAATTTTCGAAGGGCTTAAGCAATCAGAAGGGTGATCAAGCTTAGCCTGTACCTTAAAGGCAGGTCAAAATGGTGTGGTGTTGTATATATGAACGTAGTGTGATGTCATGTACCTCGACACCTCCAAACATCAGTTACGTCCGGAAGAAACAGCCAATCTTGAAAACATGTCTTCGTGCAATTTGGATATTATTGTCGTGTCATCTCTATAATTGAGAAATCGCAGGCCGTCCACGTCTTGCTAGATCAGGGAAGTCATTGGATACAGCGCAAGCTTGGATAAGGGCGAACCAGGAATGCTACCTTGATAGCGGCGACCGCCTGAGAAACTCGATACGTGTGGAGACTGAAGAAATTCTTGAGTACAGTCATTCTGTGCGCTTGCTGATTTGGGTTTGCGAAATGATCAGCATATTGCCTCTGGTCGACCACATCATAACGTTACTCCAGATATGCCCCTGAGCCCGAGCATTGACGCATGGATCTACCGACAGGGTGTAGATGTGAAAATTGCTCCAAGAAAAGAGATGTTGACGCCGGGACGCAAGTCTGCGATCAAACTAGGGTACTGAACAACTTTGGAATCGAGTATTCTACTCCTAACCAGCATCTTCTCGCGATCTTTACATCAGCCCGACAGAAAACGAGTTTTCTCAGATAAAATCAGTTCGCAAAATCTCTGCCGCGTTCATTATTCCGGACTATGTGTACAAACGCAACATTTTCAACACAGCTTCAGGTGTCTTGGATACCGCTTAACGAGTATGGCAATGCCATTAAGGACCATCGGCTCCCAGCCCAGGTGAGTTGATACAGAAGGGATATAAAGCGTTTGAACTCCTCCTATTGTATGTCAGAATCCGTGTTCCCGCCGCTAGAATCCTCGCTGTGAAGATTGCGCGGGTCAAGTGACATCCCCACGTTACCCCACTCGAACCCTTCTGCCCCACCAGCTCGGGCGACATCCGCCCGCATCCCCAAACACCGTAGCAAACACCGCCTAGTGACGTTACCGACCCGCATGCCTGGGTGTTGGTTTTAAGAGCCTCAATATCTCGGACTGCTGTGGTCCGAAGTCTACACATTTCCGCTCCCTTGTCCTCATAACCATATTTAACCACAAGGCGCCGCTTCTGTGCATTCCTTTCGGACAGCTCTGCACTCAGCTTTTGTCAATATTAGTTGAGCAAGAAATACCGCAAAGATGTCTATGTCAATTGAAGAATGCCAGACCCCGCGCCCCGGCTTTCCCAAGCCAGTGCCTGAGGGGCCATCGAATGTCATTGAGCAGTTCAGTATGAAGGGCAAGGTCATCGTGGTTACTGGCGCTGCGGAGGGTATTGGCGGCGCAGTCGCAGATGCTATGGCCGAGGCTGGTGGAAACGTTGCACTCTGGTACAACTCGTAAGTACAAGGCAAGACTGGAAAATAAATCACTGGCTAATATCCTCAGAAACCCTGAAGCCGAGAAGCGCGCCGAGCGCCTTGCAAAACAGCACAACGTCAAGACAAAAGCCTACAGCGTCAACGTCACGGATCCTGAGGCTGTCAAATCCAACCTGGACAAAGTCGTGGCCGAATTCGGCCAAATCGACGTCTTCGTCGCCAACGCGGGAACTGGCGACTCGCAGCCCTTGCTCGAGCAATCCCTGGACGCGTACCGCAACCTCATGGCCGTGAATGTCGATGGACCTGTCTACTGCGCCAAGTACGCCGGCCTGATCTTCAAGAAACAAGGTTTCGGCAATCTCATCCTCACGGGCTCGATCTCAAGCCACATTGTTAATGTGCCTGTCGATCAGCCGATCTACAATGGCAGCAAGGCTTTCATTACGCATATGGGCAAGAGTCTGGCAAGGGAGTGGAGGGATTTCGCGAGGGTTAACATTGTCAGCCCGGGCTTCTTTGATACAAAGATGGGTGCTGGGCCGAAGGTTATTACTGAGGGGCTGAGAATGATTCCGTTGGGGAGGCAGGGTGATGTGAGGGAGATTAAGGGAGTGTTTCTTTTCCTGGCGAGTAACGCCAGCTCGTATGTCACGGGTAGTGACTACTTGATTGACGGTGGATACGTGCTTCCGTAGAGGATATGACTGAGAAACTAGGCAGAACTAGGAACCACACAGACTTCACAATTAAGGAAACATCAGAATAGCCACCGTGCTGAACAAATCACTTGTCTGATACTTGTAAGGCGTGCTGTCAAGGCTCGTTGATGATCCCCGATTGGGCAGGTACCATCTTAGCGTCGGAGTTAAGGCGTGAGTCAATGACGCGAGGCTTGCCTGTTATCATGACCATGCTTCCATACCCTTTCTTCCTCAGCTACTGATTTACGCGTCTTCACATTTTTGAGCGTTTGAGGGCTGTGCGAGTTGGACTACCATGTCCGATTCCCCAAGGTTAAGGCTTTCCGCGCCAATTTACTACACGCGCCACTATCTCCAATCAGATCAAGTCCTTACCACCAAGATCATCTCTCTCGTCAACGATGCATTTGCACGCTCTAAGAAGCCGGATCCAGTGAAGTGGGGTGAAAATCCGCACGCTCGCTTCACCGATACCGACATGTACCTTGACATGCTCGGCCCCAAAGGCATCGTAACGGTATTGTTCGATGAAGACACAACAGACAGGAAAGTGGTTGCTACAGCAGCTGCAATACCATGGCGGGGTGGCTGGAAGAAAGAGGGAGCTGAGACCGAAGAAGGATGGGAGATTAAAGCAGTCGCAGTCGATGGAGACGCGCGGTATCTTCGCCAAGGCCTTGCAATGCAACTTTACAAATTCCTGGAGCAGTCACTCATTATCAATTCCAGATGCTCGGGTGTCTCGACAAGGGGGCGGCCATTCCAGCAAAGAGATAAGTTGGTGCTTTGGATCCTGGCTGCAGAATGCATCAATGGCGTCTACTGGAGGAAGAGGGGCTATGAGTTGGTGCGGAAGGAGATTCACCACGCACCGACCTGGGGAGTCTTGACGAGTTTCGAGATGGTCGTGCTGCAAAAGGTGGTGCCGTTCGAGCTTTCTCAGAGTGGAGGTGGTGTCCACTCGGCCATCAGAAGCGACGCTGCAGCAAGCATCGACGTCGAAGTACCATGAAAGTCCTGGAGGGCGCATCCATATGCGGAGTCATATCGACATGTTAGGGAAGTGTTCAGCTATTGATGCGGGTCTTGACAAGCTGCAGTTGTCAGATTGAGACGGAATGACGAACTAACCGTGTTAGGAGTAAAACAACGCGGCCCAATCAGATCAAAGGACTACGTGTGCGCCCTTTGCTCGGGTTCCGCGCGCATGCGGCTATGCAGCTTCTGCAGAGCGATTGCCATCGTCGTCCAAACAGCCACAATTTCCACAGAGGACTGATGTCAACGCGCAGCCAGTGTCGACTCATTCTGCATCATTAGTGTCAATGAGGCTAGGTGACTCAAGCTTTCACCGGTGGCGTTCGCTGCCGGAGATCCTGGTAGCGCTTACCCTAGCAGAGTACATATACCATATCATAGTTTAGGCATGTTTGAATTGCATCAACCTTTTCCTACGAAGCTATGTCGTTCACCTTCTGGCGATCTCCTGGACGCGGATCAAAGGATACTGATCCGCTTCTGGAGGCGGCAATTCCTTCATCTCCTGAGCACGACCAGCTGAAATGGAATGGCAACAACAGTAATGCCGGAAGCGATAGCGAAGACGACGATGACGACGATCAGGATGTCAAAGATGCGCGCGCTGAACGACTGCGTGAAACCGGGGGATGGCTAGGCTATCTGAAAGATTTCATGATCTTCATCCCCTATGTTGTTCCTCGCAAAGACTTCAAAGTGCAGTTCTGTCTCTTTATTTGTATACTCAGTCTCATCCTAGATCGCTTCATGCATCTCGTAATTCCCTACACTCTCGGCCTCATCGCCGACAAAGTCACCTCGGGGTCCGCTCCCATCCGCGAGCTCCTCATCTTCCTGACCCTCGACATCCTTAACGGCGAATCAGGTCTCATGTTCATCCAAGACCTATCCAAGATCCCCATTAAACAGTTCTCGTACAAAAAACTCACAAACGCCGCTTTCAACCACGTCATGGCCCAATCCATCGACTTCCACTCCACCCAAGATGCAGCCGAAGTCATGAAAGCAGTCGAGCAGGGCGAATCCCTCGGCAACGTCCTCGAATCACTGGTCATCGACATCTCACCCACAGTCATCGACGTAGTTGTGGCTTGCGTTGTCTTCTCCCAGAAATTCAGTCCCGCGGTAGCAGGAGTTTTACTCGGCGCATCAATCATCTACCTAGCCGCGCAAGCCTCTTCCACACGCCTCACTACCGACGATCGGAGAACCATGTCCAAGAGCCAGAGAACCGAGACGCGCTTGATGCATCAGGCAATCCAGGGGTGGCAGACCGTGACATACTTCAACCAGTTCAAGCGTGAGGCTCGCACACTGTCGAACGCAGTCGCGGATCACATGCGCGCGAAGTCGCGATTCGAGACCCGTCAAGCAATAATCGAAGCGCTGGTAGAGCTCCTAATCCCAGTAACGTTCTTCGGCATGGCATACCTCATCCTCCAGCTCATCGCAACCGGCGCAGCATCACCTGGTGACTTCGTCTTTTTCCTCACATACTGGGATTCTATCGTCTACCCGCTGAAATACCTCACAAGCCACGTCCGCTGGCTGGTCGGCGACTTCGTAGACGCCGAACGGCTCCTCTTCCTCTTTAAAACCTCACCCTCAATCACAGACGCCTCCAACGCGTACCCCCTCTCCATCCGCAATGCCGAAGTGCAATTCACAAATGTATCATTCCGCTACTCAGAAGGCCGCTACGCCCTGCACGACGTAACCTTCACCGCCTCGCCGGGCCAGACAATCGCATTAGTCGGCGAGACAGGCGCAGGCAAGTCTTCAATCTTCAAACTCCTTTTGCGACTTCACGATACCTCGTCTGGCAGTATCACCATCGCCGGCCAAAACATCGCAGATGTCATGCTCAGCTCCCTGCGCGACGCGGTCAGCGTAGTCCCGCAATCGCCCCTGTTCTTCAACACCTCCATCATGGAAAATGTGCGCTACGCACGCAGCTCCGCCACGGACGCAGAAGTGCACGAAGCATGTCAGGCCGCCGCTATCCACGACACCATCATGCGCTACCCAGACGGCTACAATACCCAAGTGGGGGAGCGCGGCGTCAAGCTGTCAGGCGGCGAAGCCCAGCGCCTGGCAGTCGCACGAGCACTCCTGAAAAACGCGCCGATTGTGTTGCTAGACGAAGCCACCAGTGCTGTAGACACAGTGACAGAGGGCAAGATCAAAGCTGCGTTAGAGCAGCTACGAAAAGGCAGGATCGTGATTGTCATTGCGCACCGGCTGAGTACTATCGTCGACGCGGACCAGATTCTGGTGCTGCATGAGGGGAGTATCGTGGAGATGGGGAGGCATGAGGAGTTATGTGCGGCGAGAGGGAGGTATTGGGGGCTTTGGGAGCAGTCTTAGATACGGTGTGGTTGTTGACCATTTTTACTACTTTCGGACCAGAGTTTTGTGCAGGAATACTGACTGTAACACTAGTGTCTCGATATGGAGTACATATAGACAATAGAATTTATTCTAAGAGACCGGATACAGGACTTGCTCAACAGTATGTTGATATATGTGTGCACCCGACGAGTGTTCACACCTTGACAGGATAACAATTAGGAATCCAACCTTGACGCCCTCGACGTTGTCGAATTCACCATTGTGACGCCCGTCAGACGACGACGACCAGATGACCTGTGGTGTGTGAGGGCACTTGACATCTGTGGGATGCTTAAGAAGTTGTATCTCCAGGTCAAAATCAGAGGGCAGTCCAGCCGTCGGCTTGGTACAGTTATCAATGTACTTTTCTAGATCCTTGATCGGTTCATCGCAGGATACTTCATAGTTATGGTCACTGTCGGTTGAGTCTACGAGGGATTGCTGCCTATATCGATGTAGAACAATCTTAATGGGGACAAGAAATAGTGCCACCGTGGTTACCCACCGGAGAAAGGTGCTCCTTCTTAGCCCCCATCCGAAGAGCAGAACCTCACTGAACCACATCGCACCTGCTTTGTATAGATCCATGACCAGCCATCGTCATAGGTGAGCTGGAATTACGCAGACGTAGTGCAGAGTCAACGACTCCACGATACAATAGCGCACCTTGGCGGACCTCGCTGATACAATTCAAAGAGCGTTAATGTTGCCGAAGTACCAGCACAAGTAGTTTCCGAGATGTGATGTGGAGCAGCGCTGTTGCGGGCTTTCCATAAGCAGCTAGCGTAGCCGAGGTTGGTTTCTCAGGGCCTTGTCAGTGTGTTTAGCTCGTCATTTGACCTAAAAGCGGATGCTTGAGGTCGCAAAATTGCTGGCATTTCCGAGCTTCTGTCCCAAGATGCTTACAATTTCATGTCATCAACATCACTCCTGTGACTCTTGCTTCCATATGCTCCCCTCCGATTGGTGTGGCTTCATTTATGGAGTCCATGGCTTTCGTGGGGAGATTCCCGAGTTCTGCTATAGCTAACACGATGATCATTGGAGCTTCGACTTGTCAGTCGCTATATAAATTGTTCTCGTTATTCCCTTGTTGCTGTCCACTTCAGCTTTCTCATCATCCTCCTCAATCTTCCACTTCCACCACACATCGCCCTCGCCGACTATGACCCTCCCTTCCACTCCCATCTCGATCCTCCCATCAGCCTCCGAAGTTCAGTCCGGTCTTCTCAGCCCAAGTAACCTCGAGATTGCCATTCGCGCTCTCGCACGCAATGGTCTCGTCATTTTGGAAAATATAGTCGACCATGCCGTCCTCGACAAACTCAACACCAAAATGGTCCAGGACGCATACTTTCTGCAATCGAGGAAAGACAGTCCATTCAACTACAAAAAGGGGAACATCCAGCAGGATCCTCCGATGACTGAGGAGTGGTATGATGGTGCTATATATGCGAGTAAGTGGTATTATTTTGTTAAGGGATAGGGAGGTGATGCTGATGAACAGATCCAATTGTGACGCAAGTGACTTCTACGTGCTTGGGTCCCAAGCCGGTACTGCGGTTCATATCCGGCAACACCGCGCTGCCCCCAACTGAGAACTCGCCTCCGTCTTCCCAACCGATCCACAACGACGCCGACTTCGACCATCTCGAGATTCCTTTTGCGTTGGTGGTCAACGTACCTCTCGTGACAATGACACCCGAGAATGGGTCTACAGGTATGATGCACCCCTCTCCTCACCATCCACTCCCCCCATCTGATATCCTCGCAGAGATCTGGCTGGGCACGCATAAAGACACCACGCTGCCCGACCAAGAAGGCGCGCACGGCGAGCGTGCTAGTGGTCGAATCAAGTCCGACTTGCTTGAGGCTAGGAGGACTGTTCGCGCGCCGTGTCAGCCGGTTGTTAAGAAGGGCAGTATCGTTGTGCGCGATTTGAGGCTCTGGCACGGTGGAAAGCCAAATTTGACTCAGGAGCCAAGGGTCATGCTTGCGATGAGTGAGTTCAGAAGTTTTCAATTTGGTAGTGTTGATGTGCTGATGAGACTAGTTCATTTTGCGCCCTGGTATCGTAATCAGATGGTGGTGGAGGTCGCACAGGAACTCAAGGAGAAGTTTGATCCAAGCACGACGGGGTTGGAGATTGCGGCTGATTATGTGGAGGAGAAAAAGATTTTGGAGGAGTATTTGAAAAGAGGATTTGGGAATGCCTATGATTTCAATCAGATTGCAAAAGTTGAGGGGTTCTAGATTGTCTTGACTTGGTCTTTACCTTTATGCTTGTTAAGCAAGTAGGCCAGGAGCAAAGAAAGTAGCTCATATGCCAATCTGATATGTTGAGTCGAGTAGCATCGGATCGCAGTTCTCACAACAGAGTGTGAAGGAGGACCCTCCCTTAATATATCTGGGTCCAGGACTTGCGCAAGTCGCTAATGATAGCATCCACTGGCCAGCCAGTCGGGCGGCTGCATCTACGAAGTAACTTTTCAATCCCTTCTCGATGTCGTTGCTCGCGCAAGAAACGCCCGCCTGTTGCTGTATTACTAAAACATGCGGGACTTGTGTCGGGGCAAACTCACAGAAAGCCATGGGTCCAAAAGCGTTCACCCAAGCAGCTTCGTCGGAACTTGTCCAAGCTAGTCCGCAAACTTCGCAATGCCTGATCTTGAACACGCTCTGACATATGGTGATGAAGTGATTGTCGTTCGAGACTCGGATTGTTAAGGATCAGCAGCATTTCTGCGATCGCAAGGTATTGGTGTGCAGCGACTGCAAACTATTAGTGAATACAAGTTGCCGGTGACGTTGCGATAACAAGTTTGGCTTACTGTGACACGGCTGAAGCATCCATAGAGAAGAAAATGGATTGCCATGCATTTTGGAGCGGCTAAAGGGCGTATAGCTTGCAGGCAGACGTACCTTCCAAGACTCCAAAGCTGACTTCAGAGACTGCCATTGCTCTTGTCGATCTCGGATCAATTGGTGGGTGAGACTCGCATAGCTGAAATTGATGATCGTCCCAAGCAGGTAGCTTATTGCATCAGGAGACAGAACGTCTTCAGGATGATTTCCGATATAATCGTCAAAGATCCCACTCATGCGGACTCCTCGGCGTTGAATAAGCCCTACGGTGATCTCTTCGCGGAGGTAGTTCCACGCCCCAACTTGCAATATGCCTGTTTGCAAAAAGTCGATAGGTGCGCTGGTAGCATAGGAATAAGCGCCCAACAGATGGCTTTCCAAACTCAAGTTGCCTATCTAGTGTCAAACGGTGTCTTGTCAAGAGTGAGAAGATCATACCTTTGATGAGCTCATATGATCTCAATAGACATGTGGCAGCTAAATTCGGGCCCTGGAGACTCAGATCTGGTGTTGACATTGAGTCCAAGAGCTCAGTCACGCACGCGGCATGAAAGGCTGCCGCAGCCTCGCCATGCGCGCCAGTTGTCCTTTGCAAGTGGCAAGCCGAGAAAGCAATAATCGCCTTGAAGAGAATAGGCGTCTGCAAGGACGTCTCTGGCACCGTAAGAGCGAACGTTCGGTTTGGATCGTTCAAGTCGTACCATGGAGCAAGAACGACAATATAGTGTGTGAACAATGCAGCGATTTCGATATTGTCTAGTGCAATACTTGGATGTTCCGATGCCAATGTCTGTAGACTTGTGGGAGATGTTGGTGAGCTGCCAGTGCTCAAGGCCGTAGGATTATGTGTGGAGACAAAACTCTGGACAGCGCCTGAGATTGTTTCAAAGTTAGTATACTTAACGGGCATAGATCAACGGGTACTGACCGTCACCACTGCGAATGCCAATTCCACCTAGCATCTCGATCGAATCCACTTTGGACTCAGGATTTGCTATCACAAAGCGTAATTTCTGCACAGGTCGTGTACACTCCCGACCTTTGATAGCACATTTCCGACAGACAGGCTGTTGTCCATCGCCTACTTACAGCCATCAGTGCTATCAAGGTACAATAAATTGCAATTCTTACACTTGACTTTGCGCTGAAGGCATGTGGCGCTGACGGTGATGTGAGAATGTATACCAAGAGATATGTAGATAATGTATCACCATGCTATTCACATCAGCGCGCGCGGGCGAAGCTGCGCAATGAACTTACAGTTTGGCGGTGCTGCTCTGGGCATAACGAACAACGTGGTTCGCCCGTGGACGAGCTTTGAATGCGCCTTAAGGCCGAGAAGCAAAATGAACAGGAGCACGTCGTCAATGTTGATGTAGATGGTCAGGATCTGATGCATGACTGTCGTGGTGGAAGGCACGCTTGTTCAAACGAGCTTAGCGTACGGAGCACCAAAGTACAGCATTAACAGGTAGAAATCAGGATTTGAGCAATTGTAGGGCCGGTCCTACGCTGTCGTTTGACTACGGAGGTTCAAAAGGGTATCATATAAGTACAAAGGAATATAATAAATAAAGTACGGTGGTGTCGCGCATTTGCCAGTGCTAAGTGTTCAGCGTCCTGCTGGTCCTAGTTGAGCTTCTTGTTGCCAACCTTGACAGTGTTCCCCTGGTTGCGCTGGTACTGCAAGAAGCCCAGCACAATTGCAGCAAGCACTCCGAGCATGAGAATGTTTCCTGGCCTCTGTCAGCACGAAGCAAAAGCTGATAGCGATATAGGGCCAAATTACCGAGCACGAAGCCAACGATGCCGCCAGCAAGGTCAATCAGGCCGCGGAAGAAGTTGACGAGCAGATCGAGGACTTCAGAGAAGAACTTCAGCACAAACGATGCTGTCTTCTGGACGAGATCGCCGGCAGTCGTGAAGAACGACCAGACGAGTTCGACAAGCGAGGTGAAGACATCGGACAGAGACTTGATGATGGAGGACATTTTGTCTTCGGATTCAGAGTTGGGTCAGATGTGGATATGCGTTCAAGGTTTGAGTTGGATCAGTCGCGTGTTGCAAATGGTAAAGTAAGGTAAGTGTCGCGTGGTGAAAGGACTAGCGTAGTTATTGTTCGCAAACGGCGAAGCAAGCAGGAGTACAATAGGGAAGGAATAATGACGCGGGAGTTACGTGGGATGCAAACAGGGCGTTTCCGGTTTCTTGTTTCTGCAATTACCATGCGGGCGATCAGGGACCATTTGGACGACTTGAGGCGTTCCAGGGAGTGGCCCGTTGGCTGTCAAGGCGGATGCGCAATCTTGCGATTGGTTGGATGACGTAGCACAGCTGAGAAGGGATACAGCAAGACACCATCACGCCCTCCTGACGAATCATCGCGGTATTCGTCGTGTATAGCGATGACATAGCACATTACTACATGTTGGATAATAAAGGTGTGAAGGGACTTGTGGGAAAGGATGACATAAGCGAAGTGTGGCTTGGCTATCGTGGCTGAAAAAGAATGTTACGTCATGTTACACACAACACACCACTGCACCAACTATGTCCAGTTTCGACAAGCTCTTCGCGAAGGGTAAGGCCAAGGTGAAGGAGCTTCAGGCTCAGCATCTCGGGGGGCAGTCACAGCACCAGGCTGCTTCGCAAGGCTACCCGGGTCAACAGACACAGCAAGGCTATTCGCAGCAGCCGCAACAGGGCTACAACCAGCAGCAGCAGCAACCGTACTCGCAGTGGCAGTACTCAGGCGCCCAGTATCCCCCATCAAACCAACAGCAGCAATGGGGACCACCACAAAACCAATGGCAGCCACAACAACAGCAGAACTGGGGGCCGCCTCCCCCACAGCAGCAGCAGGGCTTCGCACCACCCATCCCCCAGAATAAGCCGCACTCTCCAGCGCCGCCGCCTATTCCGCAAAACCGCCCAACTGCCGCGCAGCCTCCGCCGCCTCAGAACATACCACCACCCTACACTGAGAAAGTGTACTGGAAGCCGTCTTTCGACGCAGCGACGCCAGTATCTGCCAACTTCCGACACGAGCTCGGTGATCATGGCTGGGGCAACAACGAGAAGCAGAACTATACAAACTCGTCTGATAACTCCTTCCATCACGACAACCGTCTCGTTGTTCGTGGTTTGGTACAAAATGGTAGCTACACCTCTGCACGTTTGACGTCACATCAGACGCTTTCGCGCCCTCGCGGCTACATCGAGGCAACGACTCTGCCACCAAGCGCCCCTGGTATCTGGCCAGCATACTGGATGCTACCGTGCGAGCCGTTCAACTGGCCTGGTGATGGCGAGGTAGACATCATGGAGAATTGGAACGATGAGAAGACAAATCACTCTTGTTTACACTGGGGACACTACAACGGCGAAGATGCGCAGAAGCACAGGGTCGTGCAGACTCCTCTGCCTGATCTGACGACGAGGCCGCACACCTACGGCTTTGCATGGATTGAGGAGGAAGGCATACCTGACTGGCGAGGCAGGCTGATCTGGTACATCGACGGCAGGCCCGTCATGAAGGGCAGTATTCCCGCTGGCTCAAGACGCATGGAAGACTATAGGATCTTGATCAACATTGCCATGGGTGGAACTTGTAACAAAGGTCAGCTGCCCAGCGATGGTTACTACGACCTCGTTGTGAGCGATCTGAAGATGTGCGAAGAGCCCGTGGGAGGCTGGCAGGCGTTCGAGCAAGCATGGAACGCCACACCCGAGGGTAAAGTTATGTGAAGCTGGTTTGACTATACATAGATTCTCGTGTGCCAAATCATAGAGCCTGGCCAGAACGGTCAGTACTTAGGACAATTGTATTTGCTCATACAGAGCGCGGTATATTTGAAACACCTCTGCACATGCTTACGCCTCGATGGCGCTCCGTCAGCTCAGACTGACCGTCGAATGTTGGGAGAACGCAACCCATGAGAGACGAAAAGTATGCAATAACCGAGTGGTGATTTGGAGGAAGCCCTGCATCTCGTCAGTGTCTGCCAATCACAATACATAAATTCTACTCCCCTGTTCGATGTTGCGTTATGCCAAGTGTCCGCTCCAGGCGCTGTATGCGGGGGAGCAGCGCTTACCACTACCCCTTTGGCTCAGCCTTGCGAGGTAGTGCTTCGTACGCTGGAGGCACCCAACTTCCGAAACCTCACAAACCACCTCAACATCCATCATGAACCCTTTTGCAGACACCGACAGTGCCATGCATTCACTTACACCTCGCTACCGGATACTGGAGCAGCCGATACAGTGACACCTCACATTCGACTCGTCGAAGTACACGATTGCGACTCAGATAATCCTACCATGCGATTGTCCATACACTCTTTCTCGATGGAAGATGCGCCATCCTATCACGCCATCTCATATACCTGGGGGAACGAGAAAGATCAGGAGCGAATACTTGTCAAGCATGCAAGTCGAAGCCCGGACGATCTTCTCGAGACTGAGCCAGGGCGATATGGTCTGATGACCGTGAGGAAGAATTGTGCAGATGTCCTACGACAACTTTTACATTTCAAGACCTCGCGCTACTACTGGATTGATGCCATCTGCATCAATCAACGGAACCTTGAAGAGAAGAGTGTACAAGTCTGGAGAATGGGCGAGACGTTCAGACAGGCCGACACCGTGCTAGTCTGTATAGGCATGCACGACGAATCCAGTCGACTTGTTGTCTCAATGTTCGAGAGCTTTCACTCACATATCTCCAAATCGGATATTGTCTCCGTGCTTAAATCAAGGATATCCAGGCCGCATCATCCTTCGATAAAGGCCCTTGAAGAGTTGGTCTTTGACTGGGTACAAAGCATCGACATTAGCCTTTTTATAGATTTTTATCATGCGATGATGGCGCTTGCCGAGAGGTCGTATTTTTGGCGCAGCTGGACACTGCAAGAGCTTTGGATCGCACGTCAACTTAAGTGTTTCTGTGGTGAGGACGAGCTAGATCTGCCTTCCTTTGTGTGGTGGAGCCAAGGTACGAGCACCTGGGACAAAACGTACATGCAAGAACGACCTCAACTTCAACTACTTGTGGATATGATGTATGACGATCGGCATCACAGCGGACTCTGGGTCTCTCTAGGCGCTGGCTACGAGAGCATCTTGAGAGGTTGCCACGTCAACAGTCACAACTCTCCACCAACTCTCTGGGAATATACCCCTTACAGGTTGATCAGACTCTGCCGGAGACATAAATGTCAAGACCCAAGAGACATCGTTTACGGAACACTCTCGTTGTCTGACTGGATGACCGGACGGGAAAATCACTCTAGAACATGGGCCGAGTGGCGGGACGAGCCGGCGCTGCTTTTACCGGATTACAGCCAGTCAGCATTCGAACTTGCAAAAAGAGTGCTGCACTTGTTTGCTCGTATACGCATAGATATCTCCATGCTGGAGGAAATGTGCACTGCTCTTGACCTTCGTACAGAAACTGAGGAAAGTCGACACGAATTGGCTCTGCGCTCCAGTCCCGGCCTGTGGGAGCCTCGCCTGTCTTCATTGGAAAGTGTGCAGCGGACCAAAGACTCAGGGGATGTCGTGCATCATACGGTGGAAGGATATCGCCTAGGCTCTAAAGGACCCCTGTTCTATCTTAAATCCGCCTCAGACGAAACTCGTACTTTCACCAGTATACTGAACTGTGATGACTACTACAGCCGGAAAACTTGTGTAGCCATTGCGTGTAATAATGTTCAAGACGGAGACTGGCTGGTCCCGATTCTATTTGGGCGAGCCGTGATTCTTCGAGAATGCGGATCTCACTTATTCTTCATCGGCAAAGCCATTACGGCGGCGTCTGCGTGCAACTTTTGTACACGGAAGCCCATCGAAATCAGGTTCGGACTTGCTGATCTCATCGTTTTCCTCTGTGGTCTGAAAATAGATTGGCTGCATCAAACCCCGTGCGAAGCCGACGGGGAGTTCGAAACCATCACAAACGATGGAAAGCTTGTGGGCAGCGAAGAAACGGTGTTAGCTTGGCTTCATGGACAGTTCTGTGGCGAAAGGAACTCTTCGTGGGCACTGGCACCAACTGCAGCTGGCGACGAAGTAAATGAGTGATCAGAAAGGTGTAGTAATTGTTCCAGCTATCACCTACTGTAGTATGTACATCATCGCGCGTCTGACCAAAGTCAATTGGTCCTGACCAGCACTTTATCAGTTTTCCGTCGGCGATTCCGATTACAGTAGTCAAAGTCCGAGTACAGCTGACCCTCACTGAAGTTTGACCGAGATTGTGGTGCGGCAATGGCAACGAGCAGCTGTGTTTCCCGATCTTTGACGGAAATTACCTCTTCGGGTTAGCAGGATACAACTGCTTCGGCTTACTTCCACCATCTATATATTGGTGTACAGTTAATATTATCGTAACTCAGTACTTGGAGGCATCCGCTTCTCCTTCAAAGCATCAAGTACTCCTAACGACTTTGCCAACCATGACGGACTTCTGGGCCAAGGCCGGCAACTACCTGATGCACACAGGCGTCCCAGCCTCGCCAGTGGTAATCAACAGAGCCAAAGGCACCCGTCTCTACAAATCCGATGGCCAAGAAATCCTCGACTTCACATCAGGCCAGATGAGCTCCCTGCTCGGCCACTCCCACCCTGAAGTTGTTGAAGTGGTCCGCAAATACGTCGGCGAACTCGACCACCTCCTCAGCAACATGATCACACAGCCAGTCGTAGATCTTGCCGAGCGTTTGGCACACATCCTTCCCGCTCCGCTAAAGAAGTCGTTCTTCCTCAATACTGGCTCCGAAACGACCGAAGCGGCGTTGAAGATGGCCAAGTGTCACACCGGCAAGTTCGAGATCGTGGCGTTCACGGCGAGCTATCACGGTTTGACATCGGGCTCGGGATCAGCGACCTACTCAGCAGGCCGCAAGAATGGCGGGCCCGCGATGCCTGGGCAGCTTGCGTTCCCCGCACCTTACGCGTACCGCTCGCCCTTCAAGAAGGCTGATGGCTCCTACGACTGGGAGACAGAGCTCGAATACGGATGGGCAATGATCGATCGTCAGAGCGTAGGTTCGCTCGCAGCCTTTATCATGGAGCCCATCCTATCTACAGGTGGCATTCTTGACCCACCACCAGGTTATCTAAAGCGCATGGTGGAGGAGTGCAGGAAGCGCGGCATGCTCATCATCATGGACGAGGCACAGACAGGCATCGGACGCACGGGTCAGATGTTTGCATTTGAGCGGGATGGCATCGTGCCTGATATACTCTGCCTTAGCAAGACGCTGGGTTGCGGTTTACCGCTTGCATCTGTTAGTACGACGCTGGAGATCGAGCAAGGATGCAGAGAAGCCAAGTTTCTTTGGCTGACTACTCATCTCAACGATCCTCTCACTG
Organism: Phoma sp. YAFEF320; assembly: GCA_033444525.1. Classification (NCBI taxonomy): domain Eukaryota; kingdom Fungi; phylum Ascomycota; class Dothideomycetes; order Pleosporales; family Didymellaceae; genus Phoma; species Phoma sp. YAFEF320. The sequence goes on along the minus strand of JAVLWG010000020.1, from coordinate 343,003 downwards.
CCGCTGTTGGAAACAAAGTCCTCGAGATCGTTGAACGAGACAACATCTGCCAACGCGCACGCGAAAGGGGCACCCAGCTGCGAACAGGCCTTGAGAAGCTAAAGGAGAAGTACTGGTGCATCGGCGATGTTCGAGGACGAGGCTTGTTTCAGGTCATTGAGATAATCTCTGATTCAGAGACCAAATCGCCAGGTCTTGAGATAGGACACGCTGTTGCGGATAGGGCTATGGCGCGAGGCCTGAGTTGCAATGTCGTCAATCTTCCTGGCATGGGAGGCGTTTTCCGTGTCGCCCCGCCAGTCACGGTCTCAGCGGACGAAATTGAAGAGGGATTGAGGGATCCTAGATGAGGCATTCGAGTACGTCTTGAAGGGTCAAGGGCCGAAGACGAAGACGAATGGGGTAGTGGTGCTGGCTTTGGATTGAGGGTTGGAGGGTCTGGAGTAGATACTTGCAATGTTCGTCTTGCATTTTCAGAATAACCACTTTGAATCTATGCTTCCTCATTGATCTACAAAGTCATGCATGAAAGTACTGTTATGTGATCCGCGACCCCCCTTCGGCAGAGACGCACTTCCCGCGTTAGCGCGCCCGGATATCACGTCATCACTTGATTGGTCAGCGCGAGATCCCGCTATGTCCGCGCGGCGTAACAGCGACTCGCCGCCTCCAGCCATCAACATCAACAACGAAACGAGATGGCATCGCATCGTGATGTTGAGAGCGGGCCAGCGGTAAATGAACGCGCGCCCTTGCTTGGACAGCAGCGTCCAGAAGAGCCCAATACAGTATCGTCGGAAGAGTTGGATGAAGAAATCCCGAAACCACAATCCGAAGCATCTAGGAGGCGCGAGTATGGCTGGAGGGGTTTTTGGATTGTGGTGGCAATCTTGATTGTTGCTGTGTTTGTTAAAGGGTGGATTGAGGCTGACGATGTCGATGTGAGTTTGCTTGCCAAGGTGCTTTTCCGCTTGAGCGAATCTGATTTGCGTTGTAGTTTGATCTCAAAGGAGCATTGAAGAGAGCTCTAGGAGGTGGTCTGAGTGGTGCGGCGGCAATGGTCTTGCAGGTCTTACTGTTGATGCCCATTCGGACGATAATGAACTATCAGTACAGACATGGCACATCATTGAGTGTTGCTACAAAGACGCTTTATCAAGATGGTGGCTATGGAAGGTACTATGCTGGAATGGGAGCAGCGTTATTCCAAGGTCAGTGCTGAGCAATAGGTCGCATCTCATGGCGCTCAAGACTGACATGCGAAGGTCCTATCGCCCGCTTCGGCGATACGGCAGCGAATGCTGGCATCCTTGCTCTGCTGCAGTCCAATGGCTACCTGGCCGGTCTCCCCTCACCCATCAAGACCATCTTCGCCTCTCTGTGTGCTGCAGCATTCAGGATGATACTTACCCCCATCGATACTTTGAAGACTACCCTCCAGGCCGAGGGATCACGTGGAACCGCGCTTCTGCGCCAGCGCATCAAGACCAACGGTATTGGCAGCTTGTGGTGGGGTGCATTTGCAACAGCTGCTGCCACTTTCGTCGGTCATTACCCTTGGTTCGCTACTTACAATCTGCTGTCCGAAGCCATCAAGGAGCCGCCCCGGAGCGACATCATCACCTGGCTTCTTCGTGCGGCATTCATCGGGTTTTGTGCGTCCGTTGTATCAGACACTATTTCGAACTCGTTGCGTGTGGTTAAGACGTATCGACAAGTACACGATACTCAGATTTCGTATACTGAGGCGGCGCGGCGCGTTATCCGCCAGGATGGACGGAGGGGATTGTTTGGAAGAGGTCTGAAGACCAGAATCATTGCCAACGGGCTTCAGGGTATCCTTTTCTCGATTTTGTGGAAGCTGTTCTTGAAGATTTGGGAAGACAAGACCGGAGATGGCAAGCATGCGCATTAAGATCATGGAGCTTCGCTATTGCTGACAAGATGGATTGACTTCGACCGATTGTATCCAGTACAGTAAAGCACAAATCAAAGTCCTTCCATCTCAATATAGTTCAAATCCTATCGGATTTCACCACCCACCTCTGCGCGCAGCGCCATCGGCATTCACACCCCCGCACTTCAACAGCCGTTGCCAAGCCCCTCGGTGGAGATCATGCCGGTGTCGGGGTCGACCATTGAGGTTAGACCCAGCTCTAATGGCTTGGTAGAGCATCGAGCTTCCTGTTACGACACAGATATGCAAGAACCCAAGTCGCGCATGCAGGCATCGTCATCGTCGGAAGATAAGTCAACGATGGTGGTATCATGGAATATGAGATACCGGCAGCCAGCAACCGTTACATCAAGAGTGGGACGCTGTATGAGTGACGACTATAAAGCATAGATTCATGCAGTTGTAATCCATGACTGCCAAGCTCAAATCTGATCTCAATTGATACGTTCAGAGGTTGATTATCATGTGGTCGCAACAGACTCTCACAGCTGCACTGCTGGGCGCCGGGCTTCTACCTTCAGTGCTTTCATCACCTTTACTACCCAACACTTCTCCCAACACTTCTCCCAACGCTTTTCCCAACACTGGCCAATGGCCTCTTGCAACTGTTGGCAAAGCCCTTCAGCAGCAGCTTCCGGACGCCGATCTCCAAGCTATTCTTGCTCAAGTCTCACAAGCCAACATCGAGGCCACAGTCCGTAAACTCGCATCGTTTGGCACTCGACACACCCTTTCAAGCCAGACTGATCCCAATCGCGGCATAGGTGCTGCTCGAGATTGGCTCACAACTCAGTTCAAGCAAGCTGCAGCGGCTAGCAATGGTTCGATGAGCGTGTCATGGAACAGCTTCATCAAGTACCCTGGTGACAATGAGCGCATCATTTTCCCGGTCAATATTACCACTGTGGTTGCTACCCTGAAAGGAAGCGAAGATCCTGAGAGATACTACCTCACAGGCGGTCATTACGACTCGAGGAATAGTGACCCCATTGACTACCAGGGTGATGCACCTGGAGCAGTCGACGAGTAAGCCTAACACAAGACTTAATGATATTGATATGCTAACATTGCATAGTGCATCAGGCGTAGCAGTCTCCCTAGAACTAGCCCGGATCTTCGCCCACTACAAGCCCAAATCCTCCATAATTTTCACCGCCTTCGCCGGCGAAGAGCAAGGACTCCTAGGTGCCGAGAACCTCGCAAAAACCTACAAAAACAGCTCCACCAACATCGCCGCCATGGTCAATCTCGACATGGTCGGCAACTCCAAAGCCGAAGACGGCACCTCGGACCCCTACAACATCCGCCTTTTCTGCCAGGGCACACCCTTGACCGAGAACTCTACGACTATGACTTCGCGCCTCAGCATTGGTGGCGACAATGACAGTCCGTCTCGTAATCTCGGTCGCCACATCTACGAAGTGGCGTCAAATGCTTTTACACAGATGACAGTCCGCCTAATCTACCGTCTCGACCGCTACAGCCGCGGCGGCGACCACCGTCCCTTCCTCGAATCTGGATTCAACGGCGTGCGCTTTGTCCAAGCCAACGAGGACTACACGCAGCAGCACCAAGACGTGCGGATCCAGAACGGGAAGCAGTACGGCGACCTGGTCGAGTTCTTGGACTTTGAGTACAACACGCGCGCCGCCAAAGTCGTTGCCAGCACAATGTGGAGTCTTGCCAATGCGCCAGGGGAGCCAACAAACGTTGGCATTAACGTGACAACGAGTGATAACTTCAGCCAGTTTCGCTGGACAGCGCCAAAGGGGATTAAGCCGGAGGGGTATGAGATTGTGTACAGGGAGACAATTGAGCCGCATTGGCAGAGCGTGATTGAGGTTGGGGATGTGACGTGGTATAATCTGACGAGTGCGACGATTCATAAGGATAATGTGATCTTTGGGGTTAGAAGTGTGGGCAAGGGGGGATATAGGAGTCCGGCTGTGCTGCCTTTTCCGTTTGGGTGTTCGAGGAATTGTTGAGAGACGACCTGATTGATACTAGCTATAGATAACATTGTTGGTCAAGTGCATCTAGGACTCGGCCTTGTCGCGTGCAGAACGACTTAGTCAAGCCTGAGGCTTCAGGAGTACTGCATGTGTTCGTATGTTGGTCATTACTTATTCGAAACTGTGTAGGGTCTAGGCAAGCCTGGCCTTGTCCATACGTCTATATCAAATTCTATTGCTTCTCTTTTTTCCATGCCCGCTAATGTCATTAACAACCCGCAAAGCTATGCACTAAAAATGAGGCGTATTCAGCGCCATCGCCATCATCAAGCCCGAAATCAATCCAGCACTGGGCAGCGTGATGACCCACGACGAGAAGATGAAAGCAACCTGCTTCCAATTCACAGCCCTCACGTCATAGTTGCAAAGCGCAACACCAATTGTCGCGCCAGTCAGACACTGTGTAGTGGAAACTGGCAGCGCGAGTCTGGATGCAAGAAGCACGGTGATAGCGGCACCAAGCTCCATGGAGAAGCCGCGAGTGGGCGAAACTTGGGTGATCTTGTTGCCGAGGGAGCGCATGACGTGGTAGCCGTAGACTGTGATGGGGTCAGTGGAGTTTCAGTGCATGGTTTGGGGAAAGACGTACACCAGAATCCGAGACCGAGGAGCAGACCCGCGATAACGAGGATCCAGATGGGCGTGTCGGCTTTGGCGGTGACTTCACCGCTGGTGTAGGTGTTGTAGCTGGCTACCCAGGGGCCGACGGCGTTGGCAACTGATGATCTGTTAGAGTGTGGTTTAGCAGAACATTGGGAATCATCATTTACCATCGTTGGAACCGTGGGCGATACTCATCATCCTGAGTTGTCGTTAGTACAAAAATCATTATGCTGTCGATGACTGGCATCTTACATAGCGGAGGCAACTTGAGCGTAAGTCCACAAGTGCTCAACACGATTGTCATACACGATAGCACGTGCGTGAACAGCACCGAGGTCTGGGTGAAAGTGTTAGTTATGAACAGGACCCAAATCCCGGGAACAAGCTTACTCTTCTGAGTGACGACATCACGACTAACACCCTGCAAAAGCAAGAACTTCGCCCAGTTTGCAAGCTTCTTAGGTGAGTAGAAAGGTAGGTCGCGAACCGGATGCAGCCAGCGCTCCTCGGGCTCAGGCTGCTTGGGGACAACATGGGCGACAAGATCACCGCGAGGGTTTGGCATGGAGAGACCCCGGCCAGTGCGGTCAGAGCTGCCGTTCTTGTCAACGGAAGACGAGATAGCGTCGCCGTTGGTGTCCGCAGCCTTGTCGATAGAGCTCGATTCGCCAGCCAGAGCGTGCTCCTTTGCCGGGGCTTTCTCGATGTCGTTGCTCGCTGTCTCCACGGAGGATTTGGCGTAGTAGTCAGTGACGACTTCAGTGCCCTTTCCAGGCCAGTAGATCGGAGGATCTTCGCGATAGAGAAGAAGACCAAGGGGGATGTGCCACGGGCGCATACGAGCATCGTTCATGATCAAGCGTCGGTGGAAGTATGGGATGAAGAAAGCATACGCGAATGCCAGAACGAAGAAGAAGACACCAAGGATGATTCCAGTGGACTTTCCAGCGCCCATTTCCTCCAACGATTGTCCGTTGGGAAGTTCGTCGATGATGAAGAGTGCAAGAACACCAGCTGTGAAGGCCAGGTACCATGGAATTGCTCGCATGCCCCACTTCATGGGATCAGACCTCTCGAGGACGAGGTACTTGAGCGACATGAATAAGGCAGCTGAGAAACCAGCGGCGATCAGTGGTGCGATGGCCCAAGATGCGGCGATTTGACTGAGACTGCCAGTTGCCCATCCCCATTTGAGAGGTGTTTGTGCTGCAATACCGGCACCTGCGAGGGCACCTACAACAGTCTGAGTGGTACTGGTGACTTTATCAGCACCAATCTTCTATGTCAACAAGTTCATATCTTACCTAACTGGCATGCCGTAGAAGGTAGCGATGGTAAGGAAAGTCGCGCTCCCCACTTCAGCACAGCCCATTACCAACATGAATGTTGGTGGAGCAGGCTGAAACTTCGTCAAGCCAAAGACGCCACTCTTGATGGTAGATGTGACGCGAGATCCCATGGCAACAGCTCCAACGAACTCAGTGATGGAAGCCAGAATACCAGCCTGCCACATCTTCAACGTCCGCGCAGCCACCGAAGTGGCATATGAGTTGGCGACATCATTAGCACCGTTGGATGCCGAGGAAAAGACAAAAGCGATGCTAGTAAGCGCGAGAATCCAGCTGTATTTCTGGAGTGCTGGAGCCATAACGAATGAGCACTACTCAAGGCTGAGAAGTGGAAGCTGTAGTTGGGAGCCATCGTTCAGGTCTGACATCGCTCTTTAAGAGATTCTCAGTTCAGAGGGACCTTGGCAGGCAAGCATTGACGGCAGTGTTCTGGATGTGAAAAGTGGGCACGGTCCTTGAAGGATGTGGATCTGCGGGTACAGATAGAGAGGCCTAATCGCCACTCCAACGGATCTTCTTTGATTCTGTACCTGCATAGATAATTTCCGCGGGTAAGATAGCATTCTCTTCACCCACTTCCCATCACAGCCTCTTTAAGAACGGTCTCAAACACAAAGGTGGTCGCAAAAACGACCATCGTTCTGCACAATCCGCAAATGCCCTAAGACGTCGCATATCACGATGTGAAGCTTCTTTGCAGGGGTTTCTCAGCATACTCGCGTCAATGGCTTGACATGCTATGGAGCCGTGTGTAAGTGGGTCTCATCAGATCGAGAATGAGCGAAAGAGAAGTTGGGGTTGAAGAACGTGGGCAGTGTTACAGGAGGCTGCCAAGATCGGAGGTTCCGCTTACCCTTGGCCAAGCACTTGGCGGGCTCAGCGGACTCGCCCGGAGGCGTTTTTGCTCCTCGGTCCCGCGAGGTGGAAGATTTGTTAAGACATGACGGGGCCTTGATGTAACGCCTTCGAATGCTTGCAAATCACCGGACGATCGCCATCTCGCCTGTGCTGCTCACTGATGGAGGACTTGCTGCCCAAACGATGGCTCGACTCGTTCCTTTGTGACAGACATCTGCCGGCAAGTCTGCATTGGACGCGGCAGCTTGCGGTTTTGGTGGTGTAGCCCCGGCAGACAGGCTAGCGCACAAAACTTGTCACGCGCCATATTGCCGGAAAGAGATGGTCACGTGCACACATCGCTGAGCTATGGATCTCAAGCTCCTTTCTTGGCTACACGCCAAGGTTGACAGCAGAAATCTCTTACTCTGGCAGAATCTTTTGCACTGGAGCTTTGTTGAATATTCAGTCGCCACATAAGATCTTGGTCACGTGTCGTAGTCACCAAGGCTGGCAGGAGATGTTTGACTTGTTGATTCGTGTTGTGCCGAACAGTGTTGACTGAAAAAGATTCTGCTTCCTTAGAGATTGCATTACAATAGTGATCCGAGCTGATTTTGAGAGCTTTGTGTGTCAATGATCTGCTAAGTTAGCATTCAAGCTGGAACAGATTTTGTACGTATGTATAAACTGCAAAAATTGATTGTTAACCTGTCCAATGTCGAGTGCGTTGATTGAAATTTATGTCCGGCTCAACACTATGTATTAATTCAGCCCCAGCGATGAGGTTTTTAAGAAAACCTTCAAGCTATAGAGGGTCTTGAATCGGGCACAGCGCGAGCACGCGCTCCAATTTTCTCTTTTCCATACGCCGTTTAACGGCCTGGGAGTTTAATAAGTTTGTTCAGAATCTCTCGCCGCCTAGGTATATTGTGCAGAATTTGCCGCAATTGCTGTACATCAGACCGTATTCAGTGAACTATCAGCCTCCTGCTTTGTTTGAGCAGGTCCAATGCGAGCGTAGATTCGACGCAAAAGTGTGCGAGCCCAATTATTACGCATACTATCGTGAAGTGTTTTTGGCGCCAACGCTATGTGAATCCATGGATTCGAGTGCAAGAGGCCTAAGAATGTTGTGTGTGGTCAAAAGAACGAGGCCTTGGTATGAAGCTCTTACTGCCAATCCATAGACTTTTGAAGCTCGTGCGCTGACCGAACGCGAAGTAGTACAAACTCACCAGAGACTGAAGTGACATAGACTACATTGACAGAATTTGACGCTGGAAAACCGGCCTGGCGAGAATTGGCTCTGGAAGCTCCTTCTGGTTCTGTAGTCTTCCATGGAGAATCTTGACCACTGCACAGCGGCTTAGAAAAGCAGAACTAAGGGCCATTGAGAATCCTGTGATCAGCAAGACTAAAGGTGAACGCTTGGGGAGAAGCTTACTTTGAAAGACAGGATTTCTTGAATGCCACGAGAGCCGGCCCAGCAGAGCAACCAAGGGGTAGATCACCAGTCTGGAAAGGCCGATTGCAGATATGGAAGTAATATCAAGAATTGAAATCAGCAGAAGATTTGCTAGTACAAAATGGAGTGAGACTTTAATGAGGGCAGTGATTGTTTCTCGCTGCCATTCGGACAAAGCATCGCGAATCATTGACTGTTCATTCGCGTCAACTCTGCTTGGCAAGAGAAGCTCCTTGGACAACTCACCACTTCAAACTCAGAAACGTACACTTTCACCCCGTACTTCAGGCGAGCTCCGAGCGGGACTGAATTATAGATTCTGTCGTCCTGAAGGCCTGGTCGGTCGATCTTTGGAACGTATACAGTCTTACTCGTGCGCGGCCATTCTTTTGGAAAGAGATCATCATCCGGTCGCAGGGGTCTGACATGGTGCATGCAAGTTATCAAATCTTTGAGACGCATGCTTCGAATTGCGACGCGCCTGTATATATCTGTTCAACCTCTTGTAAATCACCTAATGCTGCTTGTTAACTGTTCCAAAACAAATAGATCTGGCAACGCATCCTCAAGATACGCAAAGCAGATCTCAGCCTCCTGGTACTGATACATTGTATTGATAGCTTCTGAAAGTTCTGCACTGCTCGATTTATTGATACAGCAAGTATCCACCGGGAACTACTTTAGGCCTCTCTCTACGGTCTTTTTCGCGCATGTACGAAACTTTTTGTAACCAGGCTTTCCTTTATTTGGCCCTTGCAGAAGCTCTTGATATGTAATTTCCAAGTCTCCCCATGTATGAGACAGGATTGTGTATGGAGTGCTTTTGGTGTCGATGACATTGACAAGGCTGAAATTGCCATCCTTATGGTGAAGAAGCTGACGAGTCTCACCAGGCACCGCTTTCAAAGCAGAACAAGAGAAGAACGATGCTCAAACCTCAAGAAATTGTGGTGTTTAGGATTTTGAGAAGTCGAGGTTGGAGAGTCCTATGGATCTGTAGGCAGTAGTACGCTGTGGCGCAGCGCATGTCAGCTGAACTCGGTGGCATCTTTGGCATGATTTCACAAAGTATGTGTCCACAGCAGAGACTGTAAACCTGAAGCTTACAATGACTATAGATTTGCCAAAGCTTTCAAATGGAGGAATAAGAGTACTTGAGTAGCTCACTATAGCGCGGGCGATGGCCTTTGATGAACCTTGAGCCCCTCCTTAAACGTGGGATGTGGGTCCAATTCCCCTTTCGGACTAGCGGACAACGCGTTTCCTCTGCCCTACAGCCACCCTTACGGTAAAGCATCTCAGGTTCAGCATTCACATCACAATGACCAGGAGCTTGAGTTACTGGTATATGGAGCAGCCTCTCTTATTTCGGCGTTCTCGGTGTCTAGAATGCCGACGCGAGGGGTAGAGGCCTGTGTTGTGGCACTGCCCAGATGCGCACCTCATCCGTGTGCTCGATGTCGTCAACTGAGACGCACCTCTCGGGAACTTCAGGGGCCCAACCACGGTCACAGATGAAGACAAGCTTCCCGGCTTTTGCTTTAACCCGCGTTCTTATCGCTCCTAGTGCTACGGTTTGGTGGGGTCATTGCTTCTGCTACCCTGCTTCAACGACCCACGGTAAATAGCTGCAAGGCAAACAGTGTGGAGGTATGGGCGCTTGCGCAATTTGAGGCATGTATGCAACAATCCCGAAGTTCTCGCGACAGCGTCCATGGCGCACGTTCAGGTTGGCTAAAGACTACAAATGTAAGTCGTACGCAGCTGCTTTGCCCCTCTCTCAGGTCGATCAGCAAAGATGACTTTCGAGCTTGCGACAGACAAGAAGATCGACTCCGAAGTCCTGTCTAAAGATGATACAAATTCGAGCCAATTGGATGCTCCGACTTCGCAAGTATCCGACGCGAAGAAAGTGCCTTGGTATGCCTACATCTGGGACTACGAACCGGATCGAACACACGAAGAGCGCGCTTTCGTCTTTAAACTCGACATATACCTGATTACGATCTTATCTCTTGGATATTTTATCAAGAATCTGGACCAGACCAACATCAGCAATGCCTTTGTGAGCGGTATGAAGGAGGACTTGGCCATGAACGGCAACCAAATTAATCTGATTGATACCGCCTGGACCATCGGATACGTTGTTGGCCAGATTCCAAGTCAAATTATGATCACAAAAGTCCGGCCATCAATCTGGGTTCCCAGCTGCGAGCTTGTCTGGACTATGTTGACATTCACGCTTGCCGCAGCGAAGACCAGCAATCATGTTATCATCATTCGTTTCTTCATCGGCCTTGCGGAATCCGTATTCTATCCAGCTGCTCACACTGTCCTTGGGGCTTGGTACAAACCTAGTGAGCTTGGCAAAAGAGCTTGCATCTTCCACGCCTCATCTGCGGTAGCAGCCATGTTTTCTGGCTACCTCCAAGCTGCTGTCTACAAAGGATTGAATGGCGTACATGGCTTTGCCGGATGGCAGTGGCTTTTTGTAGGTTGTTCAATGGCGCAAAGGTTCAATAGCTAACGGCGTGGCAGATCATGGATGGCATCATCAGTGCTCCAATCTGTATAGCAGGGTTCTTTCTCCTACCGGATCTGCCGGAAAACACGCGTGCTTTCTACTTGAACGACAGTGTAAGTCTACCTTTCATGAACAAGACGCCATCTAATAGTAATCAGGATCGCGATCTGGCAAAGAAAAGAATGGAGGCAGTCGGTCGTGCGCCGCGCCGGAAGCTCACATGGGCCTCAGTCCGAAGGATCTTCAGTAAGAACTCTATTTGTATCCTTCTAGAGAATGATATCGCTAACCATACAAAGGCCGTTGGCACGTTTACCTCTTGACAATCTTGTATATCATTTTCATCAACGTCGGTCCTTCTAGCAGTGTCAATCCGTTCTCGCTTTGGCTCAAATCCCAAGGGCTCTCTGTATCCAAAATTGTAGGTACATCGATAAGAAATCTCATCTATTGCTGACATCTCCAAGAATATCATTCCCACAGCTAGCTCCGCTATCCAGTTGGTCTTGACCGTCTCCTTCGCCATCATCTCAGACGCCATCCGGCATCGCGCGCGGATCATGTCGATCAGCACCCTCATCGGAGGCTTTGCTGCTTTGTGTCTAGCTATCTGGAGCATTCCTTCCGGCTTAAAGTGGCTGTCATTCTTCTTACAGCGCGCATCTGTTCCTTACGGTCCACTCAGCATGTCATGGGCAAACGAAATTTGCGGTGCCGACGCTGAAGAAAGAGCGGTCGTAATCGGCGTCATGAATTCTCTGGGATATGCTTTTAACGCGTTTATTCCCCTCCTAACCTATCCTCAGACGGATGCGCCGAAATTTAGGAAGGGGTTCATCTACTCGACATGTGCCTTTGCAGCGCAGGGCCTGATCACAATCGCCGTCGCATACATGTATAAAAGAGACCTCAGGAAAACAGCAAAGAAAGCAGTTGGAGATGAAGAAGGGCCTAATAATGCGATATTAGTCGGGGCTACGAGAACAACAGACCTATGAGGTGTCTCCGCTCCGTCACGCAAAGATCTACCAGTCCGCACCAACAAGAGCTGACCGCCGTCTCCATCCTACAGCGGGAATGTGGCAGTGCAATATGTGTGCACTTCCAGCCAAGCTCTTTCGACAAAAGCCGGACGAATGACACGTCTTAAGCATGTGTTGGCATCAGAGTGAATAGACCAAGGGCTGTGCAAAATTCAGCGGGGAGTGGCTGGTCAAACTCGGCCGAACGTCAGCTAGCCACTCATCCGTGTCTTCCGCCCGAAACTCCGCTCCACCACTCACTGCGCCACGTATCGGGATGGTCATGCGCCACTTGTCATAAAAGCTTAGTCGAATAAGCTTGTGCCGGATTGCCGTCGCATCCCATACAAATGACGCGGGCCTAAAGAGCCGCTTAATCCGTATGTAGTATATAGGCACTGGGTTGCATCTGCTGCGTCAGCTGCTTCGTCTGAGGCATTAAACCCGCGAGAATCAAACCCTCAACTTCCCAGAAGCATCACATTTTTCTAGCAGAATGAACTCATTACGCGACGTCGTTGGCCATGTCGAAAATGCCCTCTACATGATGAAGAGGAAGAGGAACGATGAGCATCACCAGCAGTATCAACAATATCAACAGCACCAGCAATATCAACAACACCCACAATATCACAACTCCGCCCCGATTCCACCACAGCATGCACCACCACCGCAAAATTACGGCGAACCTCCTTACTCCCCTCCAAGTGGCTGGTCGCAACACTGGGACCACCACTCGCAACGCTACTACTACATTGAACAAGCCACAGGCCGTTCGCAATGGGAGCCGCCATCGGGTCTACATCACCAACCCCCGCGACCAACATCGTCGCCCTATCAACAGCGCTATTCGGGTGATCAGTCGCGGGGCAATGGATCAGGGGAGTACAACAGACCGCACAGCGGGCAGCATTTGAGACTGCATAGCAATTCAAATGCGTCACAATTGGCAAGAGATGGCAGTCCGCTGCCAAGGGCCATGTCGATTCCGCCGGGCTACTCTCTTGATATGAGAACGGGGCAGCTTGTCAATACTATGTTGCCACCTGAGGGGCATCACAGTGCACCAGTCAAGTACTGGTGAAGGAGCCACAGGGAGAAGGGCTGACCAACAACCGAAACTATGCCACTGGGCGGTTCAGTCCCATGTGACTCCCCTTATGAAGATGAGCAAGTAGATTATTCATTCGAAACTGACGTAAAAGAGACTTTGCAACAGCTCTCTTGCCAGTCTCTTGCACGCGATAGCGATTATGATCGAGCGCAGGCAGCTCCAATGCATGATACGATAGCGCATTCTTATTGTAGATTTACCAATTACACAAGTTTTGCATCATCCACTACCGCTGTATCAATCTATATTGCGTTTCAAACGCCTTTCCAGCGCCAGTCTGCCTTCCCCTCGGTTGATCAGCTACCGCTTTGGAGACGACAAACTCAACCTTTCCATTCTGTTCCCAGGCGTCTCGCCAATCGCGATGCCGTATACGACCCAGGTTTTCCAGGTACTCCATCATACTTGGTGGTGGTCTGAAGGGTTTCGATCTCAATTCGCCGATGAAGTCATGCTCAGCATCGTCACGGAAGACGAGATCCGCTACCGTTGTGGTTCCATGCGGCGTGTAGAGCAGGATTTGTAGCAGGTCGTCTAGAATTGCATCCCCCCACGCCACAGGGTGGTCGCAGAACAAAGTGTCAACTTCAGATAGAGGTCCAAATTTGTTGAGGAAAGTGCACTGCAGGTCTTCGTTTCCCAAGAAGAGGGTCAGAAGTGGTAGGATGTCCACGCGCGGTGGGTTGCCACCGAGGGGATAATTGAGCTCGATCTCGATCTTCTTGGGCGTGAGCGCAAAACTATTATGTACCTCGTCGCTAAAGAAGAAGTCGTCCAGGAACTGTGGAAGCAATGCCCCACTCACGCGAATGCGGTGCGATATTTCTGACACGTAGAGGGGTCCGAACTCGTGACGTGTTGTTCGGCAGACTTGGTTCAATGCATAGACCTCTCCTCGATGGGGGTTCTTCCTCTTCCAGGTACTGGAGAATTCGTTACGGGGGCGAAGACGGATAGTTTTGGGCCCGACATTGGTGTCTACTTTCTCGATTAGGAGTTCATAGATCTCGTTACGAATTTCTGTTTGTTGTCAATTCATTATGTTCCAGGTTTCTGTGTTTCCTAAGTAATTACCAGCGGGCAGATCCAAGAAACCCCCTTTTGATGTTGACATCTTCCATATGCTGGTTGGATTGATCAGTGTCCGTTGAATAGGGTTATTGAAATGGATGCCTGGAGTGCTGTGGGGAAAAGTGGGGCATCCCAGAAGTGAAAGCTATATCCCTGCAGGCTCGCCAAGCGGGCAGTGTCGTACATGGTGCGGGGTCGCATTCTCCTTTGTTTGTTGTGATTGATGTTCTAGCGACTCTTTCTCTTCAACGCAATTGAAGATGGACGCAGCTTCAATTGACAAGATGCTACCAAAGAAATGTTTCCTCCTCTCCCTTCCAGGCGAGCTGCGCAATCGCATCTACGACCATTGCGTCGAGCCGGGAGATGTCACATCCTCATCACAATCCATCTTCGGAAACCTTCGACACACTTGCAGAGCTATATACAATGAGTATACTCCCATGTACTTGACCAAAACTGTCATACTATTGCGGCCATCCGATGTGCAGCAATACCTGCCAGTATTGAATTGCCTTCTCAAATACATGGCAACATATGCATAGACTTCCGAATCGATGGGGAAATTGACCTTACGCCGCTTGTGAGGTTGAGATCGCGTCTTCCGGAGATGGAAATCTTAATCGCTCATAGCACGTATGATGAGACCGTGCTGGATTGCGCAGCTGTCTTCGTTCATCGCCTCACAGACCGACTGTGTAAAATCAATTTCGAGCACACTCTGGAACGTATACTGCTTCGCCTGAAGCTACAGCCTGAGATCATTGTCAAGTTGCATGAAGGAGTGCTGTTTAAACAACTTTCGAACGGCAACCATGATAAGCTCTATGCAAATTGTTGGGACGTATGGAAAGTTAGCAGCTGGCTATACTCGCAAGGTGTGCCTTGTGTATCGCATGTCAATTTGTCCTAGAAGGTTCCGAGGGGGTCCTGCGCGACGGCAGTAACGTCTATGCAAGAAGATTGCGACAAGATCCACGGCGACACGCCATCGACCATCGCCGCACCAAAGGAAGACCAAAGGTATTCAAGCGGACGCCTTCGATGGAAGCATTGTTCGACAGCTGGTTGCCATCGGCCCCTTCCGACGGGGTTGGTGTCTTTACTGATATTCAGGAAGTGACTGTCGGCCGGTATCGCTCAGGGGAGTTGAAGCTCCTTGCAGAGTTTGATCGACTCTCACTGGGTGCCAAGAGTTTCTGACGAACTAACCTGGTAAGGATTACAAGACTTGCTCTGGAAGTTGCAGCTGAGAATGTTTTGGCGCAGACAGACGTATCAGCATCGAGGGGCAAGACTGTTCATCTCCTTTTTAAGGTATTGATGTGAATTGCCAATAAAAAAGTGTTCAAAAGAAGTGACGTGAGTTTCGATGAGGGGGGATTCAAGCATAGTATTGTATAGCATTGCACAGTATAAGTGCCATTGACGTGATCTGCGCTAGCCAAAAAGAGATGCCCTACAGCTGCACCACACTTTCCGAAGAACGCCGTTCGGTGACTGCATTGCTTGCGTGCTGAGGCCGGCATTCTTTATCGGCGACAAGTCCCCGACCTTCTGTCTTATGCCTTCACACTCCAACAATCAACATGCAACCTCGCCGACGCCTGGAGGCCCCACCCGTTAAGTCTGCCTGTCTAGCATGGTATGCATGAAATGATCGTCAGAGATTCCCCACAAAATGTGCTGATGATGAATTAGTCGCGCTTCAAAGGCTCGTTGCAATGGTGAGACCCCATGCAATAGGGTGAGCGGGTCGTCATTGTGTGATCTGATCGTGAACTAATAATTATCTGTAAAGTGCAATGCGAACGGAAGAGCATGTCAATACCTACCCAGCCGAAGGGGACGCGTAGTCCGCGCACCAACGACTTCGCCATCGACAGGTAATGCTTTAGGGTCACCCTCAAGTATCGAAAGCGTCAGCTGTGACTTCCCAAATAAGAGGACAAGGTCATTCGCTGAATCGGAAGAAGCATGGAAGCCAAACATCTCCACAATTATTCGGACTTGCAGCAGCAGTGCAGAATTGTATGCGCAGCTTAGCATCGTATCTCAACGGAGAAATGACTAATATGTCACAGACTTGACTCGTACTACCTCTTGATACACCCTCAATTTCCAATCTTGCCTTCACCACCTACTGGACTACTAGATGGCGGCCATGTACGACCGGCAATCAACGATAGCATGGAATGTCACGAGTCGCCACTATATCATGCAATTTCAGCTTTCATCTCCCAGATTCCAAGAAAAGCTATTCATCAAAGTATCACGACCCAGGAGCGGGTAGCACGTCGTGACCATGCCGAACAATGCTGTAGTTTGGCTCTCGCTGGCATCGACCGCGACATGGATGCGACTGAACCCTTGACACGAAGTCGATTTCATCCAACTGTGCCTGTTCGGCTGGAGAGCACCATAGCGAACTTTCTTGTCGCTGTACATGAATACAACTATCGTGGTTTGATGATGCGGGCACGCACGCGAATGGCCTCTGTCATCGCCATGGCGATTGATCTGGGAATGCATGACTCTAGCCATGAAATCGAGACAGACCTTGAATGCAAACAGAGAATCTGGGCTATGATAGTGAGTCACTCAAGCCTCTGGTACAATTGTAAGCATCCTGACAAAGGTTTCTAGCTATTCTTTGCAAACAAACTGTCCATCATTCATCATCTGGTAAGAGAGTCAACCAGAAACCGTGGACGAAGCACACTGACGATTTGAACCAGCCTCCACTCACGGCAATTGTTGACACAAGACCGAAGACACCTGGATCACGCCTACGTATGACATTTGAGGTAAGTATTCTCGAAAAGACTAATAATCTCTTGGCTAATAGGCACAGCCATGGGAGCCCATAATAGGCGCACAAGACATTCTTCTCACTTCGCAAGCACAATCTCCAACGCCCAAAGAGTTGGAGTCACTTGACATAACCCTGTCTTCATACTTGCAAGACCTCGACCGTCCGCTCACTCATTGTGTGACTGATAATATCGAGGACCTAGCAACTCACAACTGGTGGTCGATTGCTCGCATCGTTGTACACAGGTCAGTAGTTTGCGTCGTCATGTACATATTGATCGAGAACTAACAAAGCTAAGCGCGAGGATCAAGCTACATCGAGTCCCAGCGTTCTCAGATCTACCGGCCTTCGTGAACAAACACTGTGATATGACTGCATTGCAAGAAGCAAAACATTTCCCACTACCAACCGTCAACTGCCACGAGCTACCTTCGCCTGAGTCACTTGCAGACAGCCCCGGGAGCGATGACTGGCCAGCTACTGACACTGCAGATTCGCGTAGCGCACAGAGATCAGCTGACATTTGTCTAAAGTCAGCATTTGTCGTGCTGCGAATGTTCCGATATCTGACCGAAGTCCTCCCCGATAAGCATCTCCAGCTATTCGTAGTCAACGAAGCGGACGACGAAGACAAACAAGCGATCAAAGCATCATTGCCGCTCATCATGCCGCTCATGGCCTGCAGCGCCATGCAAGCATGCTATGTCATGGTCATGACACTCTATAAAGTCAAGTCCACGCTGGTTGCAGGTCCTATATCTCCCGATCTAAGCTTTCCGGAAACTGAACGTCTTGTTGAAGAGCTGAGGCATGGCGTGAGAGACAGCTTGAGTATGCTGGGAAAGTACAGCACTGAGTTCGCACATATCAGGGCCATGTATGAGGAACTGAAGTTGGTGAATCAGGTAGCTTTCGTTGATGTCTGAATCTGCTGTTCGGAGGTAACTTCAAAATGAGATAGCGCGACAGATTGATCGGTCTTCAGACACAGCGCTAGGATTTCAGAGCGGGGCAATTTCATCCCGCTAACGGCACGCACTACGTCCTCATCCGGTTAATGAATAATGACTTACCTCATGTGGGCCTGATATCTTGAAATTCCGCTCGTCGTTTACAACTTCTTCCCTCAAAATCATCGCCATGAGTCAAGACTCGAATGCAAAAGCGCCTCCACAGGCGGAAAAGTATCGTCATACGCAAGCCATCATAGGTCTCTTAGAGCCCTGGCAATTCATGCTAGTGGCCTGCTCTTACATCCCATCCACCATCTCTCACTTGAACGCGACTTCAAGTCTATCCTCGTTATTATCTTGGGATGCATTCCAAGGTGCCTGGTTCAGCAAGTTCTGGTCGTGGGCCGGCCCTCGCATTCGAGAAGGCAACGGCCCTCGGATCACTGCATTGCTCGAAGGCAGGGTAACGGGTGGTCAGGTCGTTGATGAGGTGGTGAGTAAACCCATCAGCGGGGTGGTCCTTGACATTGGTCCCGGGCTCGGCTACTGGGTCGATCTGTATGCGCGCACCGACGTGCCTCTCGAGTCCGAAGACGGCGGTTTACGAAACAGAGAGGGAAAGGGGAAAGGAATTACGAAGGTCTATGGTGTCGAGCCGAATGCCCAGTCTCACCCTGGCCTTCGACAGCGCGCAAATTTTGCCGGCCTCGAGGGTGTGTATGAAATTCTTCCAGTCGGCATTGAAGATATAGCAAAGGAGACCGTTGTGCAGAGAGGCAGCGTCGATGCTATTGTGTCGCTGCTCTGTCTCTGCAGTATCCCTGAACCGGAGAAGAACATCAGAGAGCTGCACAGCTATTTGAAGCCTGGTGGTAGATGGTACCTGTACGAGCACGTTGTCACCAAGGGCTATTGGCCGATGCAGATGTATCAAAGTACGTTTTATGACTGGATCTGTGGTAATAGTTTGCTGATTGTAATGACTAGGATTTGTGAATATTTTCTGGCCACTCGCGCTTGGCGGCTGCCAGCTATGCAGAGACACAGAAAAGTCGCTGCGAGAAGCAGGAGCCTGGTCTAAGGTGGACGTCAAGCAGCCACCTATCGAGCCATGGCATGCTGTGGTTCCTCATATCTTCGGGACTTTGACTAAGTAATTGTGTTTCGAGAGCGCTACATGAGCATGTTGTAGATATATCTGGAGTCATAGCATGCAGCAGTATTCCGTCAGAGCAATTCTCAACATTTGTACTTTATCGTATTTCCATGTGTCCCCGACCTAAACTCTCGTTCATCAAAATATACCAGGAAAGAATCCGAAGAGCCCCGTAGGTATCAATTCAGACGATATGGACAGTAGCGCAGGATCCCCTTCTGTCTCTTTCTTGATCAACGTATAGGTTGGGTAAGTCCTGGAAGATTCATTCCAGAAAACCTTCGCGAGGTCAACACGACGCATATATTTTTCAAAGCAGGCACGTTCGTACACAGATCTGCGACGCAGAGTCCACATGAGTCTGTTGCGCACTTTCTTGTGCTCAACCTCCAGATTGACGAATTCAGGATCCGTATTTCCCTCTTCGTCGGCTGCGAAGCAAATATTTATCTCAGGACGCGACCACGTGACGATTCTAGATAACATCATCTTGCTGATGCGGTTCGAGTTGATATCAGCGATCCAGTTGGGATCGGGATGTGCCATCAGTAGCTGTAGGGTGTGTTGGTCATTTGGCGAGATATGACGTTTGGTGGGCTCCAACTCGATCAATTTAACGGTGCACCTTCCTTTGTCGTTCGCGAAAATAAACTTGATAAGTGGCAGGATGTCGATTTCAGATGCATTCCAGCTTGTAGCGTAAGGGCATGTGTTTGTGTATATGAATATGTTGTCCGGCGCAAGACCGATATTGGCGATTTTGCCATTGTGACTGAGAAAGAAGGTATTGATATACGCAGCCCAGTCTTTCCAGTCGATGAAGACGTCCGCTCGCAGGCACATGGGGCGGTACTCATGGCGGAGTTGACGACATGTCCCAGCGAGGCCTAGACCTGGCAGGACGTTGCGTTGATAATCCGTTGGGGGGAGCGTTAAGGTTGTGTAGATCAGGTTGCGAACTTCTGTATCTTGTCAGAGTGTGATGCCTTGCGGATCGTGGCGGTAACTCGCCTGCAGGAAAGTCCATAAATGAGAGTCGTGATCCCACCATCTTTCTGCAGGAACGAATACTTTTGCAAAAAACGGGATCTGATGCTGTGCTTTATCTCTCGGAGACTTCAGGTAATCGGGATACTGGTTAGGGCTTATTCTTGTGCTGGTGGCCTTTGGTGCGGCTCGGAGGGTTATACTCCGCAATTGCTCGCCAGGAATTTACTCACACAAGCGCGAGAGATTTTTTGATGCAATGAGATCAAGATCAGGGAGACCGAGATTAAATACTGGTGCTGTCTTGAGTCACCGATATCATTGAATGGCCCCGTTTCGTATGCAGGTGTCACGAACCGTTGCGAAAACTAGGTGAATTTGTTGCAAAGTGACTCCATATCTTACTTTACCTGTGAATAATCGAGGTTGAATAGTGGTGGATTGTGAGAGCTCTATAAGCTGTAGCACGCTTCGCGATAGGGGATTATCCGCACAGGTTGTTTCACTACTCTGCTTTCACATGACAAAGGTCGAGCACATCACATCATGCTCATTGAATCCTCCGTTCCTTGTGTGTGTCACTAGCTTCCAATGAAAGCTTCTTAATGGGGAGGTGCCAAATGATGGATCCAGGAAGATTAGCAAACATCGTGCCAGCAGATCGCAAGGCAGCTGAAGGACCGCACATATTAACACCGCCTTCTCAATCTTCTTTTTTAACGCCACTGTTTCTCTCACTTGTCCACACTTCTTCGATTGGCTCTTAAGCATCAGAGAGAGGCCCAGAGCGGTACCGGCTTTCGAGGTAGAATGGCTTCAGCCTTGCGGACGAAAGCAGGTTTCACGTCGTCACTCAAACAGTAGTAAATGCGATTTCGAAGTTCTGTAACTCTTAGTGTGAGAGAGAACAAGTATCCACGATCCATTACAGCCCTACATACCTGCAGGGAGTTCCAAGAAATCGAAAACGCCCACTCTTTCAAAAGGTTCAGGCTTTTGCAGTTCAGCTTCGTTGCTGTGAGCGATGCCGCGCCTGAATCAACCAACGAATGTCTGCATGTTAACACTGCTGCGTGCTTGGTGTAGAAAGAAGGTCAATTGAGTAGTTGAACTCAGATGGTCTGATCGAAACCCAAGCTAGACTTATGACTTGGCGTTATCGATTGATCAGCAACCTCTTTCACTTCATAACACATGTCATTCAGCCAACATGGGCAGAGACATTGAAACGGCAAATAGACGAAAGCATGTGCAAGGGAACGTGCCCTTAATGACTTACAAGTCATCCAGGCTCATGTGACTTTGGCTCATCTTTGCAACGCTGCTGCTATTGGTGGTCTTTAGCGGATGCGTACCAATCCACACTTCCCCACCGTTACTCCATCCCGTTTCAACGTCTCTTAGACTTGCTGCTATACTTTGCGCACTCAAACTCTGACGTGGACCACAGAATCCCCTCTAACACCTCCGAAGACGTGACAATTTATCACACCGAAGAGCGATACAATCACGTTCCACTGTTCTCTCACCTCTCACTCACCGCTCTCTATACGTGGGTCACACTTCTTGCTGACCAGCACACGCTCAAGCTTCCTCTTCCTCGTCATTAAGTCGGTCAAAGCTGTGGTGAATATCTTTCTGCTCCGAAATGATGAGGCGATTGAGCAGTTTGTCTCGCAGGATGGTATTTCACATTCACCACAACATCTTGGTGGTGAATAGCGTTGCAGATCAGAATATAAGGTCTATCCTCCGCTGCAACTTGCGGTTACCACTCTGCAGCCAGTTCCCATACTTGTGAAGCCCTGCGCTTCACAGGAAAGGCCTATCGATCAGCATGGGGTAAGCTCTGACATCTATCCAGCATCAGAGCCAGAATCGACTTGTACTAATACGAGTATTGTCAGGCGCTCATCCACTCCACCTCCGTTGGAAGATGTAAGGATTCCGGCGACACCAGGAGACTCGTTGCCAAAGGCTACCATACCTCCATCGCCAGACCGCCCAGGTTTTGACACAGTCGGCCCTGTCTCAAAGTCCAAAGAGACGCGTCAAGCTTCGCCGCCTAACGTTACCGAGCGCAGCCTTACAGGACGTATTCACAAATCGACACGCACTACTACCAGCCCATTCTTGGACGTTCTGAAGGTGGCGGACAATGCTTCTGCAGAGAAAAAGAAGAAGATCAGTTTGATGGACATGCCTGGTGGTAACTATTAGGCCACCCCACCTCTGAAGACTACTGAAGATGACTGCTGACAATGCCTAGAAATCCGTAACATCATCTACTCCTACGCTTGTCCAAACGATCGACAGGCCCTTCTGGTGCACCGTCCTCGCATCGCCTCTCTACGTCCGCGCACACAGCTTGACAGGAATAGACCTCTCCGCTCTGACCTTGTTGAGAGGGAGCAAGCAAGGCGTATCCCAGATATCGGTCAGGACAGCAAGCGGAGGCGTGAGTCCTTCACCCTCGAACGCCAGTCGAACCGACCGTTCTTTGGTCTTACCCAGGTGTCGCGTCAGCTCC
This sequence comes from Phoma sp. YAFEF320, assembly GCA_033444525.1. Taxonomy (NCBI): domain Eukaryota; kingdom Fungi; phylum Ascomycota; class Dothideomycetes; order Pleosporales; family Didymellaceae; genus Phoma; species Phoma sp. YAFEF320. The sequence continues at coordinate 320,605 of JAVLWG010000020.1, read as the reverse complement.
GTGCTGAGTTTCGCCCACTCTACATGCACAGGCAGGAAATTGGTATGGACATGAAAGACATTGACAGATACCTTACGACCTTCTATAGCGAGGCTCCAGAACTTCTCAACGCCTTGATACGACCTCCAAGCCGTGAGGGCGACCTCCCCTTCAGCGGTAACGTGACTATTGCTATAGGCGACGATATCATGACTTCTGGCGACCCTTCTCCTGGTATCGATCTCTTACCTTTTCTTGACATCTGGGCGAACTCGTACAAGATCGAGGCTGGTTTTGGACGTTACCTGCAGAATAACTACAACGCCACTATGGACGGAGAAGCCAAGGACCTGTAAGTAATCGTACTCGCATTCACTCGATTAGCTACTGCTACCCCTTCACATACTGATCACTGACGAACCCAGATATCGCCTCTTTGGTCGTTTGGTGCACAGGGATCGTCAGTGCAGCAGTATGAATATGAAATGGCGCACGATCCTTCGCGAACGCTCTCTGGCCTCTGTACGTGTATACCGCAAGCCTGCTGCTAGCTTACTAGTCCCCTATGTCTGGGTGCGTACTCTCAACTCTCCATCTCCAGTATGCATACCGCAACCTTACATCCACATCCTCTACCGCCGAGGGGCAGGTGAACCTTGGATGCACGGAGAGAATGCCATGGTTCCCGATGGCTGGCTTGAGGAGCGCGGCTTCGGAGAAATGGAGTACTTCAAAGTCAAGGTCGGCGTTGAATCTATGACGGCAAGGCGCAGCGACAATCCTTAACGTTGTCTGTTATTCGCTGGTCACAGAGGTTTCCTCTTCACTCATTCCGCTGTTCGGTGATACAGAGAAATTTCCAGATGAGGTCTGCTGCTTATCGCTACAGCGGAAATCTTCCAATCTCGCCTGCTTACTCAATGGTTTTAAGGATGTTCTTCCATAACGTCTGCTGTTCGTTGGTTGCAGGATCGTCGATTCCAAAATGGCTGGCTGTCCTGTTGGCTATAAGTGCGCTCTCCAAAAGGATCGCCTATCCATTGGCTACTGGGTTGAGTTTTCCGGAGACTACTTGAGACCAACATCTTTGAGGGTCATTGATTATGCTTGACACAACAGCACCGTTAAGCAACTTGGTAGGAGGGACACATTATCGTCAAGGACGCTGGCAACACTTCCTCATTTACGTATCAAAGTCGACTAATCAAAGAAAATTTCTGCTTATCGTTGTATGCTGTGCACAGGGGCCAACCTCGAACGCTGCGCCAGGATGCGTAGTGCAGCCAAGCGCGATTAGGAGAGTTTGCTGGTGTTGCTGTGGAGACTTAAGACGGACGGCTAAGAGGGAGCGGGGACAGGGTCTGGGCTAGCGCGATCGCAACTGCCCAGGTGGAAGCTCCACCCGCGTGACGTCGACTCCTTCCTCATTCCTGAAACTGGCCAGCTGACGACGATAGCAGCTGGCAATTGTACAATGAGTCTGCATTCGACGCGCGACCCCTTTTGAGACGCGCAGATTGCCGCTGTTTGATGTGCATTTATTTGCGCAACGTCAGACCCCTGTGGCGCGCTTGGAGGTCATGCACTATTGTCGAATTGTTATGACCGCTGGCCCGTCTTCTAGCGCCTAGGTACATGTACACACGACTACTGTGCGGCTATCTCCACAACATGCAACGCTTATATCGCAACACGTATAGACAGTGCCACCGCACGCAAATGCTGCTGTCAAGGCTTCCAATCCCCATCTGACACAGCTCCGTCTCCAGCTCCGCCGTCTCGAGGCATGAACAGCGCAAATCGCGGCCAAGCTCCACCAGTGTGAGGTCATTGACCAGGATCGCAACCAGTTGGCTCTCCGCACCCTGCAGTTGCTATTTCGAGCTCAACGGCTTTTATGCCAGACATGTCTCATCCAGACCCTTTTTCTCGTCGCGTATCGTTCGCTTCGACTACCACCGAGCCCGTAGCATCAACGTCCTCCAACTCTTACTTCACAGCAAACACGGTCGCCAGCCGGTCGCGCACCCGCTCCGAATCCATTATGGCCAACAGACCCAAGAGCATGACTGACTTCACCGCGCTCATGGACGCCTCCATGCCGTTATTCGAGAACAAGACGAATGCCAGGCGAAGCACGTCGCCTGAGAAGAACTCTCTGGATAAACGATCGCCAGAGAGGGGAGAGCGGGCTACAGGAGCATCGCGCAAGAAGCTAAGCATGTCGTTGGCGCAGGGCCTAATCATCAATGGCGAATTGCACCCGCCGAAGTCGCCTTACAGGCAGACCCACAGCAGAGGCAGCCAGGACGACTCAGTTGCCGGAGCCGAGGTGGGCGAAGAGAGCTTGTTCTACGCATATGCGATGAAGGTGGGTGTCAGAGCTATTGAATCTATCCCACAGAGCAACCCAGCTGACATGGACAGAGCGACTACGCAAACTCTCCTCCGTACCTCCTCACGTTCGCGACCTCGGACGTCTGCGCACAATGGTGGGCGCTCGTACAGCGCGAGTATCCTGAGTCGACGCGCCCAGGAGCTCAGCTCTTCGTGCTAAAGACAGAGCACATGCAGGCGGTACAGGATGACCCCAAGTTCTTTGAGCTTCGTGGCAAGTGGTTCTTCACCTCACAGGACAGGTCCAATTGTGCGACCCCTGTCATCCCACTGCAGGGTGCAACCGGTCATCTCGTGGCGCGAGCGCCGCTGCCCCAGCCCCAGGCAACTGTAGAACGGTCTTCAAATAGCACGGTCGACAGCCTGGCTGAGAAGCTAGAGAGACTGTCATCGGTCGTGGAGAGCAGCGCCGAACATATACATGCTCTCTCTGTCGCCCAATCCGCGGGGCTTCAGCGCATGCAGGAGATAAATGAAAGCAACAGTACCCAGATCAAGGCTCTGGCTGAGTCGCAAGCTAGGCTGCAAGCCCTGATCGACCAGAACGCGTCGCATTACATTGCTCTGTCAAACACCTCATTCAAATCTCACGAGGCCGTCAAGGACGTCCTGCAGGCAACCACCGCTCAGATCCAGAGCTTGAGTGGCAGCCAAGAGCAGCTGTCGCAGACTTGCAAAGCCATGATGCGTAGCATCGACAGTCTCGGTTCTTCGGTTGAGCAGTTCAGCTCTACGCCTCCACGTGCACCCTCCTCGGAGGCCTCCACCCTGCCGTCTATGTCGCCACCATCGCATGCCAGCTCTATGACGAGCAGAATTAGTCCTGCTCCCAGAAAACTTAACAGGCGTATTCGAGGTGTGTGGTATGAGTACGACAGCAGCGAGCAGCCAAAGGTTCACGGCGCGCCTAGAAAGCTCGCTCCTGCGCCCAGTGCCAACTCTACGCCAAAGGCACCTGCCACACCACCAAGGACGCCTAGAAAACTGGCTCAACCTTGAGACAGTAATCTCAAGCAAGCATAACATTTCGGCACCCAACGTGCTCTCATTTACATGTTCGGGTATCTGCCTGGAGCCTTGCACCGTTAATTCTCGGTTCACTCAGCTCGGCTCACGATGCGCCTCATGATACCTCGTTGCTCGTTCTGAGCCTTACACAAGCAGTAACGACTCGATTCCTGCTTCGTGTTTTCAAAAATTGAACCTCGTTACAACGCAGAGCTCCTCTAGCTTCAGAGAAGTGTTATGGATCATGAGCGGGTCTTTTTTTATCTCAACAAATATGATGACAGTCGCTGTCGCAGGAAGAAACAATCGTGCAAGATGGAACATCTTCGTGCAGGCGGACAGGATAGAATGCCCATGAGGAGCCTACGATTTCTTCCTTCATGAAGAGAGGTGCATGAGATAGCCCTACAGCGAGATTGATTCTGATGCATGGACACGATTGTGGTGCCGGAACCAACCTTGATGTGAGGATGCTGCAACGAAGGTAGCATGGAGAGACTAGCTTAAGGTCAGCAGGAGGTGTGAGAGCAAATAAACCAATAAATTAACCTAACGAACGCCGTACTCCTTTTTGTTTCTTCTTGTCATGCTTGCTGTAACACGGTCGACGTTCGAGAACAGGTTCTACATCCATTCTCGGGGTTCTGCGCTTCTCTACAAAGACAGTACCGGCTTCCTTTCTAACTACCACGCTCTCTAGGAGATCATTCTGGAGGTACAAAGATACCAGAGGGAGTTCGATGATCTGGATCGGGGGAATCCTTCACGGTATGCACTGATGTATCTGCTGAATGAAACAATATATCGTTCAAGGGGTAGCGATTCCGCAAATCTCACCAACATAGTATACTCCACGTTATTAAGAAGCTCCTCCGCAGATAGACTTTTTTCTGGAGCCCAACATTCACTTACCATGAAACCTGAGCCTTTCCAGGACGAGATGAAGAGGGATTCTCTATTGATATTGAACCTTCGAGATTCCCTCTCCTCTTTGGCAGTGTAAACTTCACCAAATGCATCAATTTGGCTCCAAGAATATGCTATGCCTGCTGAAGCAATGATCGCATCGAGAACACCTCAGGCCAAGCCACAATCCACCGCCTTGATGGAGATGGACAAATGGATGCCCATGACCGATTTCGCAACTAAGAAGAGCATGACCGAGTTGTCAGATGAATAGTTGATCAGGCTCCCAAGCTTGTTTCACAAACAACTGCCATTGTACCATGAATTAAAAGCCCAACCAATGAGAGAGATGATCCTCGACGTCTCGAAAAGTCGCAACAGCAAAACGGACGATGATACCGACTTCTCTTCTGAGCATTTCGCGTGGAACGAATTAAAGAATCAAAAGACTATGCGAAGAGCGCACCATATGCAGCAGTAAGAAAAGACTCATCTGGTGTACTAGTCCCACCCAGAGGACTGTGGAAGTATGCCACGATAATTACGAAGACCATGAGGTGAAGCAATCTTTTCGAGGGCATCACAAGAGGTCCAATCACTTCTCTGACGAAGTTACGGCACCCGAAATTTTGTGGACAACGGAGCTCCAATCTTCAAGGTACCGGGTATCTGAGTTATACCGAATGCCAGAAGGCTCCACCTTGGAATTCATGGGAGATGTCCGGTACTTTGCTGCGTGGATATACCACTCACCTGTCAACGGGTTCACTGTTGTGAGGGACTACCGCATATAGTTCCCCTTGCCTAGCCACCACTGTCAGGGTCGCATGACGACACTCAGTAAACTAAGCTGAGGCTCGCCACCATTAAACGCACCATTACTACTTACCCCACCACCCCGTTTCACGAATCCATCCAATCCACATCACGCATTGTTCTCCCAGCTCAAGTTCGCGCCAGCCAAATACAGCTGGAGACTCAATGCAGCGTTAGCGCAGGATTTATTTCCCGATGTGGTGCACCCGCCTGTCTAGCCTCGCTTTTGCCGTGGCCCGGCGTCCCGAACCGCTCACGAGCTTTCCCCGCCAGCCGCATACAGAACCCCGAACGCCCAACCTGGGAACATGGGAAACGAGACATCTGCCATGCTAGCGAGCACAAAGATCATGGATCGTTCTTTGTGCAACTCTTCGCTGCCCGATCGATGTGACGGTGGGCTGTGAGGCGCATTGGCTGCGGTCGTCCTCAGCCAGGTTTCACAGCCACTCAGCTCGGGGACTTGGGAGCGCTGCGGTGTGAGATGGGGAACATAAAAGGAAAGAGAGACCGCTGCCTGTTGCCTACACTCTTCTGAAAACCAATCGTTATCTTCTTATAAATCGGTGCTTATTGACGATGTAACGGTCGTCCTCTTCTCTGTCGGTGCTTATTGACGACACAAAGGTGCAACTGATTGACTGTTGTGAACCCCGCGTAACGTCAGCCTTGTGCGCTTGCTACTATTTTTCCCCTCTTTGCCTTATATAATTCTCATCAGATCTTCTCTCAGTCTATAGCCAAATCTTCTTTCTTGAACCATCATCATGGCTGCTGCCGACCAAGCCTGGGGCCGCCGCCTCATCATCTGCTGCGATGGAACCTGGCAATCCAGTGTCACCGGAGAGGAGAATGTCCCGTCGAATGTCACCAAGCTTGCCCGCCTTATCAAGCGTATCGGCCAAGGCAAAGATGGAAAGATGTGGCACCAGATCGTGTACTATGATGGTGGTGTAGGAACAGGCAACTTGAGCAAGACAGAAGGTATTCGCCAGGGAGGAACAGGTGCCGGCCTTTCAGAGAATATCATCGAGGCCTACAACTTCATTGTCCTCAACTGGCAACCTGGAGATGAAATCTTCTGCTTTGGCTTCTCCCGCGGCGCTTACACAGCACGTGCAGTTGCAGGGTTGGTCACAGATATCGGCGTCATGCAGCCCAACGACATGCAGTCTTTCCCTGGAGTATATCGAGCATATATGTCGAACAGCAAAGGAGGGAAATTCAGGGAGTCTCAGCCATGGAAAGACTTCACCGAGGGTGTATTAAGCGAAGAGGGCAAAAGGCGGAGAGCTGCAGGAGAACCCTTTCCTGGTCTCTACGACTTCGCTGGACAAGCTCAGATGTGGCAAGCTCCACCTCATGCCGACCTGGCCATCTCAGAGGAGAGCAGACGAATCAAGGTCATTGGAGTCTGGGACACAGTCGGCAGCTTTGGGGTACCAGACATTGCTTTCATCAACAACTCGAAACTTCGAGCCAAGTATGGGTTCCACAATGTACAACTCTCGTCTCGTAAGCGGTTCCTCACATCATTCAAGAAGATTTAGTAACGCCACTAGATGTCGAACATGCGTATCATGCCATCGCTTTAGACGAACGCCGCAAGGCGTTCCGGCCAACACTGTGGTACGTCCCAAAAGCCTTGGAAGGCAAGAAGAACGAACCTGAGCTGAAGCAAGTATGGGTAAGTGAACTGAAGATGCCTTTTTTCTGCACAATTTTGTGAATTGTGCTGACTCTATGTCCCTATCTAGTTCCCCGGTGTGCACATCAATATTGGAGGTGGCTCTGATGACGCTTTCGACAAGATGGAAGGTGATCTTGAGAGTGAGTCATTCTATATTCTATCAAACGTTAAAAATGATTAACACCTCATTCACAGACATCTCAGTTGCAACCTTGACGTGGATGCTCCAATGCATAGCACCATACCTCGACATCGACCGAGACGCGTTCCAAAAGCTCAACATGCAGTACAGGATCTGGCTGACAAGAATCCGCTACGCTTGTACATATCATCATAAAGCTACCGAGGGCTGGGGTGAGTATCTGTGGAGCAAAGTACCCGATGTGCCTTTCGTGGGCGAGGAGCCAGACCCACTCAAGCCTTCGCGTCGCGATCCTCCGCAGTGAGTCTTTTCCCACGTGGATGTCCATCATGTACTGATACACTCCCAGTGAGCACGAAGATCTTGAATTTGGTTGGGGTCTTGGACCGATCACCGACAGCTTCACCGACATGTATGCACTCAACGGCACGCATCCCCGTCGCCCCGGATTTGAGCAGACCGAGATCTTCGACCAAAATACACAGGAATACGGTTGGGTAGACCTCTCGGACCTCGGTGAGACAAACGAATACATACATCCTCTCGTCTATTACCGCAAGGCTTGCGTTGGCTGGCACGAGTGGACTACCAAGCACCCCTTGACCGACTGGGAACGCACCTTTGCTAATGGGCGCTACTGGTGGCACCGAAAGACCGACGAGGATCAGGACGGCGATCAGGCGCGCTGGCTCCCTGAGTGGGTCGTTCACAAGCACACAGACGCTGAGTTCAACTACGAGAGGGCGTGGTACACCGAGGCTGTGTCCATGGAGCAGCAGCTCAGCAAGAAAGTCAAGAAGGTGACAATTGTGAAGAAGCCAAAGAAGCAGAGGGTGGTAGAAGAAGTAGATTTCTTGGGGAAGCTGGACGGGGAGATTGACTTCGCTATTACATCTGCAACGTCGTGGCCATAGATATGTCGTGGTATGAGATCTTGTTGTAATATGGCTCTCGCAATTCTCGTGACCTTGCTGGCATGACACACGTATCACAACGCTCTGAAACAGGACTCTACATTTTGACAACCAGATTGATCGAACCTATGATCGGGCTAGACTCCCGGTGACTACAACTCAAGATCGAATTCACGGGCTGTTCAGAGTAGTTGGTAAATAGTCGAGGATGACGAAGGTCGTGGAGTCGAAGAGACGTGAGCACAGGAGGCAATCTCGGAGATCGAGGCCAAAACTTGGGCAGCAAGTTGAGCAGGCGACGTCGCTCTTGCGTGCAGCCAAGAACTCGTAAAGCCACTGAAGGACTCAGATGAGCGCGCAAGCTTCTGGGTATTTGGGAGGGAGAGTGGTAGGAGCATGCTCTTTCTCTTGCCTAAGATGTTATGAATGTGTGGACAGCCAGGATGCTGGATGAATATCCCACCTATTGGGTATCCCAGATGTTCTTGTTACAAACAACAGCATTCAAGTCCATGTTTGATACCCAGACTTCGAAAACATCGATACTTTAGGATTCCCAGGATATGGGATTCGCTGTTAAGGGGGAAAATATTGCAAAAAACATACAACAGCGGGTATTCGCTAGTGGTCACCCACCTAACTACTAATCCGCCGGTACGTTGCTTAAATAGGGCTGAGCGAACGGGAAGCCTTGTTTTCAACGTCCTATGGTCGTATGTGGGATTAGACGAAAACATGTGTCACTATATTCCCGAGTTTGCGCTGCTGAGTGTCACCTGCTTCGAGCAACTTCCGGAGCAACTGCGCAGCGCGTTGGACTATCTGGGCTCGCTGTAGTGTGGCTAGCGCCAGGCTTTGCACTATCATTTACCTATGAGTTCAACACACAACCCTGAACGCATACTGAGTCAGTCTCACAGCAGCTCCTCGGCATCAGGGGCTGTACCATGTTCGAATGGGGAGTGTTGCTGTCTCCTGGCTTTTCACCAACAAGCTCCCTAAGGCTACCTCTCTCTAAGGCTAATTGAATTCATTATACTGATCACTTGATACAACGCCGCGATGTCACAAATTGAGTGATTGCAACTGGAAGATTGACAACTTCAACATACCCGCTTTGCCCAAGTCCCGCATAAACACCACCAAATACGGTGTATTGATTATTTCTCTAGAAAACAATCAGAAGACCTAAGCAATATCTGGCGCAGCTATCACACTTATTATAGGGGCTCTGATGTATGCAATCGATCGTTCATTTCATCACGTGCCGTCTTTCTAACAGGTACATACGGCACTGGTGCAATCTGAACATACTGACGATTTCCCCAGTTGTATCACACTATACGTTGCTTTCTGATTGCTCATTACAGATGCTCCGAGATTACGTGTGCTGTCAAGCCTCCAAGGCTTCCGAGGTCGCCAGCCTTGCAGTTCCTCCACAGACAGATAGTAGCTTCGGGTCTGTCTTCAATTGGTAACTCGTTCGAATCAATACCAAGGTCAGCATTCGTAATCGGATACATTGGTATTGGATCGAGCAAGTTTACAATCGAGGTGTGATATTTTATCCTTGCATAACTGACTGCCCGCATTCCGAAGTCGTCCTTTTCATCAATATCGAACGTGTTCCTATGCTCGAGCAACAGTCTGCAGATATCAATGTACCCATTTGCTGCTGCATAATGCAGAGGAAGATGGTTCCAGGTAGTCAGAATACTAGGGTCAGCTTTGCTTTGCAACAATATTCTTGCCCCCTCAAACCAGCCTTTTTGACAGGCCAGATGAAGCAGGGTGCGGCCAAAGTAATCCTGGTGGTTGATGTCACAATTCCGTCCATCAAGCATATCGACGAAAAATTTTCCCAGATTGGCAGGTTCTATTGCCTCGTCCAGCAATCGATGAAGGTGCATACGCCTCAAACAATCCTGGAAATTCGATCCTGCAACCCCAATAAGACTCGCTTCGTTGGATGGGTACAGCGGCGTTATTGATAGAGCTCCGCTGCAGTGGTATTTCGCAAGCTGAGGAAACTTCGCCAGGACCTCATTTGTCTCAGAAGTCCACTTGAAGAGGTGGCTTTGAAAAAGTTGGTTGTCATCTTTAGCCTTCTTTAACTCAGGATCATGCCTCAGTCCCATACGGTGTAAGCGTAATCTTTCACGATGGGCGTGTAATTGCATGTAAGCCTGGTCACTGGCCGAGAGTCTTTGGAATACGTTCTCTTGCCCAGTCATACTGAGGAAACGGAGCTCATCATGAGCCATGATTTCGTAGGTGGCGCGAGAGATGTCAGCTGAGCCGAGCTTTGATAGACATTCTTTAAGTACTGTGTGTACCTGTCTCGCGTCTGTCTGAAATTGCCGCAGAGAGTCGTTCCCAAGAGTCAAGCCATCTTCAAGAACAAACGGGAATGTTTTCTCCATTTCTGTGAGTATGCAGTCGACTTGATCCAGTCCAAGTCGCAGATCATGGAAGTAGCTCAGGAGGATACACCTAGTTCGGCATTATCAGTATGTTGACCGATTATATAGAACTATTCCGACTATGCAACAACATCATGTGCGCTACGAATGCTCAATTCGAAATGATCGGGGATGGCAGTCGCGATCCTCGAATATAGATTAAATCAACACTCGCGATGGCTCTGGACTAGGATGAATCCTAGACTGCGTGCTCAAGGGTGGAACACAGTATTCAGATATGTATGAAGAAAGACTTACCAATCTTTGAAAGTTATCTGTGACCCTGAAATGTGATCTATCGGACGAGTTACGTTGTCGGAAGGTGATAATGCAGCATTGCCATTGTGTCCACCTCCGCGCATGACCCTAGTAGCATCAGTACAGTCAAGACCTTTAGAAAGGCATCTGCTGCAATTCTTCCCCTCTTCTCGATCTAGTGGGCGACACTTAACTGTCAGCATTCTTAAATCAAGTATAGCATGTGGCACCAAGCCTCTCTCGACACTGATAACTATATTGCTGACTCTGTATGGAAGAGCTGGGACAGCAAACAGAAGGAAATCATGCTTACATACACTCTTCTTATCTTTGCGACACCGTTGGCATTTTACTAGGTTATTTACTCGAGGTCTCTTGGCTGTGGCAGTGGAGGACTCGGGAGTTGCAGGACGTTTTGCAGCGTGAGCTGGTGCCAGGGCCCGAGGAGGTTGTCGCATTTGCTGCCCGGAGCTCAGGATCACAGAGAGCCGCGAAAAGGGTAAGTTCTACGCCTTGTTAGCTCGAAGTGCTCGTTCGACAATTTTGAAGGGTACAATTCGAAAATGAATCGTTGTGAGCGTAGTTACCTGAGGAGCTATGATTTCTCGAATCTGCGCCAATGAGTCTCGAAGATCTCGGAAGGAAGCGTTGCCTTTTGGATATGTTGCGCATCACCAAGTGGCCGCTCAAAGCTGCCAAGCTCCCGAAAGTAGTTGACTTCAAAGCAGTGAGAATACGGCTCTGTAAGGAGGGATAATGCGACAATGCGACAATGCGACACATATATACCTGGCGAGGCGCACCTAATCGTGGATTTTCAAGCTAATGTATGCAGCAACTTCGTATGACCGCGCATCCTAGCCTTGGCTGCATGGTGAGGTGGCTGCTGTCGCGTTGTCGCAACTTCTGAGAGCTGAGTGGTCATTGGTTGATCGCTGTGCAGTCTGACAAGTGGGTCCATGCCACCCAGAACCATATGCGCTGTGCGGGTCGCAGTGTCGCAATGTCGCAAGGTCGCAGTGTCGCAACTTACATCGAAGGCTTGCTATTGGCCTATACAGTTCTGCGTCTCAGAGACAGCCCCGAATGATACTGATGACGAGGAGGTAGGTATGATCAGGCTGTCGAACACAGGACGTGCGCAGGCCCCGCCTCGAAAGAACGGTCGCAAGTTTGTCGCTTTTCTCCAGATTGGCTGTAGCATTGTCAAGCAGGTACCATTCATTGAGTATGAATATCGCCCATTACCCAGCAGTACAATGTCCTGCCAGAGATTCTGCGAGCATCCAGCTTCCCTCACGAAGTAATTCCCTGACTTTAAGCTATCAACAACATCCGCCAGAATGACCACCTTCACACATGCCAATGGCACCATGATCGCAGTGTCGCCAACCGCTGAGGCCGTACCATCATTGATAGGCCCAACCCCAACAAGCCTGGCACCCACACCGACACTCACCAAAAACGATTTCCCAACTTCTTCAACCGATACGATTGTGTTCAGCACACTGGCCCTGCTTCTGGCTCTAACCGGCGTCTTCGTTGCGGTCCTGCAACTTCGCCGTACAAAGCGCCGTCGGCAGGACGTCGTGGTGCAGGTCTACGAGCTTGCATAGTAAGTCTGCTGGACAATCCTACTGTGTGTACTGCAGCTAACTTTGCGTAGGAAGAGATATTCTCACTACATCGCGAACCCCGAGGAGGAGTCATATGTGCAATCCAAGGTGTCCTGTGTGGGTATGGTGAAGAAGTGGGCATGGATTAGGGTGCGTAATCCAGGACGGAGGGCGATTGGAGGCGCGACAGATATACCTGGAGGGAGACAGCATGGAATGTAGGGAACGTTGACTGCGCGATGCGTCAGCCCCCTCGACTGTATTATATCTCGCTCAATCTTATATCTTGCTTCCCCTCCTCCCCTCACCTCCAGCATCCAGCCCAGCGAGAATCCCACACAGCCACTCCGTCGCCTTCTCCGCCATTCCCGGTGAATAGGCATGTCCCACATCATCAAACAGCACATCCTCAAACACAACGTTCAAACTTGGATCTGAGGCGACTACCTCTTTGAATGTGTTGAGGAACGGCTCGCCTGCTGCATACGGCACCAGCTTATCCACCCGCCCACTTAGGTTGAGGATCCTCTTCCCACCCAATCGCTCGCGCGCAATGCTCTTCATGCGCTCCAGCGCAGCCTTGCTGGGCGCCGGGTCTTCGCCTGTGGGATTGAAGCAATCAGGGAGCAACAGGCCGGCAGGGTCGTATTGCGCAACAGCGGCTTGCAGTGCGGGCGGGAAGTCTTCGGAGCCTAGGAACTGTGCGCCGGGCGGGGAGCTCTTGGTATATGTGGGACGCTTGGACAGACGCGCGCGATCGGTCATCAGGCGCGTGTAGTCTGGGCACCCAATGACGACGACACCAGCGATGATGCGCGGGTCTGACAGCAGGCAATGCCATGTAGCGTGCCCGCCGAGCGAGATTCCCAGAGCGAAATGCGCGATTATGCGCGGCGAGGAGGGGGTGTGGAAGATGTAGCTCTCGAGGTGGTCGATGAGCTGCGATGTGTCGACAGATGTGCCGTGGAAGCACCCGAACATGTCCTGTGCATGGCGTGGATTTCCTTGTCGCCATGCCTCGTTGTGCAATTTGTCTACCAGGCGAGAGCCGTGGTTGCGCTGATCAAACGCCGCGGCTATTAGGCCTACGTTCTTTGGTGCGCGGGCGTTCCATGCGGAGATGATCTGGCTTGCGACCGGTGCCATGGTCTCTTTGGTCTGGAGGCGTGGGTTCAGCAGCCATAGACACGCGACCGATGTTACGGTGGAGGGGAGCTCGGAGAGGCCGTGGACGTCGACAAGGACGCCGGCGACGGTGAAGGTCTGCGAGGAGACGGCTGGCGAGCCGGTCGAGGCGCCCTCGAGGGGATTGTTCGTTGCTACCATATCGTCAAACAAAATGTGTGGGATCTCTGCTGGAGGTCAATGGAGAGGTCTGATGGGGTTAGCTGTAATTGATGGTGGATGGCGGCGGGGCAGAATGCCGGCCGAGGTTGTTCATCGCGAGGGACATGGGCGCCAGACTGTCGAGAAACAGATTTACTAGATTGCTCAAGATTCACCTCAGTCTCCGATATTCACAAACTGTACGGCGCCGCCCCTCGGCTATTGACTCCGAAATTTTCTGTGTTATAACAAGGAACATGTTTGGTGGTAATCTAATAAAGAAGTCGAATGGCCGTCTGGGAACATGGCGGGGCGGGTACCTACCGGAGATTAGCGAGCTTGGCCGGAGCCTCTCGCGTGACGCAGAACCTCAACTGGATCCTCTTCGAGATCATTACATGCTTTCGATTTTACACCCTTTTTCGGATTTTCCCCTCAAAGTGTTCGCCTTCAAGGAGTACAGGTCTCAACTTTGTCATGTAATTATAGACAGACATCTATTGTCGAGCTCTATACACTTCCCCATGGAAGTTGAAGTTCGGGATAGTCAAATTGATTTCTTGTCATTTGACGCGCAATATAAGCACAGCATAGATCTATACGCCCTCTTTGTCAGGTCAAAAGTCGCAGAAGTGTATCCTGAAATGGAGCTGGGTCCAATGCGAAGTTCTGCCAGCTATCACCCGTCTCTGTTTGAAGACTCTGCAGTAGCTCGTCAACGCCCAATCTCATCCCGCTGATGTCGCTTTCCCCAAACCTCGCAAGTAGCATTGCCGCATTAGACACACACGACAAGATCGGCCACGACCTCAAAGCCAATGGCGTTAATTCTTTCATCGCGAGGAACCCTCGGATAACATCCTGTAGTTTGGTCTGACACTGATTCAGACATTCCAGCCGATAATCTGATGTACTATCCATTACCGTTACTCCAGCACGAAGTACACTAGCGTGGAATGTATTGAGATGTAGCTCAAGAAAATGCACCCTGATGCGATGTTCAATGCCTCTCGTACCTGCAGAAGTCGAAGAGAATTGTCGAGCCAACTCCCATATGTCCTCGATCTTGATAACGAAATCATCGATTACCTGGACCGAGAATGGAGTATTGGGCATACGGTTGCTAATTTCCTGCCACTCATGGACTAGATTGTAGTAGCAGAACATGACTTCATGGAAATCAAGCGCGTTACCCGCAAGTGAATGATCAAAGTGTCCGCTAGTAGGTTGACGATCGAATGCTAGGCAGAGCATTGCCTCAAGGGCCATGATTCCTTGCCTGGAGTATGTTCAGTCAGCGCCGGTTCTTTTCAGATAAGTTTGCACCATCTTACCACAAAGGATGGACCCGATGCGTACCCGCAGGCGGATCCTTCGTATACACATGAAGACCAAGCGATCGTGCTTGCTGCGAAGTCATTGCTGCTCTAATTGAGTAACCTTCTAAGGGGACCGGAACAGGGATCTTACCTAACATGGTCAAGGCGACTCCAGGATTGGAGTCATTAGCCATCGTCGTCTCCAGTATGAGCATAGCTTGTATGACCTCTTGTGAGGGACACCCATAGAGATTTGCCGAGCGGAGACATTCGAAAGCAGCAGCCACTAAATTCAATCATCAGCCCAAGCCTCTGCCAGAAGTGACTGTCGGATATTACCAAAGACCCTTGTGCGCAGGGTGCGTTCTGAGAGCTCAAGATCTGAATGCTGACACCCAGACGCCAAGACTGCAAATGTCAGACCATACCACGCTGCGTTCCTGAAATTCCCCTCGGATGCTGCGGCTGTGAGAGCACCCTCAAGACCAAATGAGTCCAACTTATCCATGAAAGACAAGAGCTTCTCCTCAAATACAGCTGCTTCCATGAGAAATGGAAATAGCGGAAACACCACCTCTCGATAGATCTGATAGTATCTGACAGCTACACATCAGATCCTTGCGTTGCTAGCAACAGCTTAAGAGTACGTACTTGACACAAAGACTCGTCCCTGGTAAGGTCTTCAATACCTGTACTAAAGTCTCCCTCTCTCTGGGTGCCCACAATGAGCCGAACGGATGCAGTATGGTCCGATTTGTCAGGCAAAACGCGGAGGCGATACGAGACTCCCAGCGGTGACTTGGGTCCTCGTCCTGTGACAAGTCGGCCAGCAACAAGAAGAAAACCGCTGACGAATTCTGGCCAACGTGAACAACTTCAGTGGTTTCTTCACAGTTGAAACGCCATGGCGATAGTCTGGTGCTGAGGGCAGCTATCAACGCTACCCGACCGTTGGATGCCGGAGGGGCTTGGTGTAGCGCTGGAACTGGTGACCTATCTCCACAGCTGCGCAATGATGCAGGCTCACTAATGGGTGACGAGCTTTGAATCGGTTCTTGATCTGAGATGACGACTGAGCGACTGGCTGTCTCCAATGAGAAGGTTATGATAAAAGGCGAGTCAGAGGGTGTCGGGACTGGTATTGTTTGATATTCGCATTGAGCGATCTGATCCCGTTTCCTACATGTGCCGCACGGCTCGCACATGTCGCATCTTACCTTTCTAGTACGACATGGTCTGCACGCCTTGGATGGCCGATTGCGTTGCTGTTTCGGCATTGATCTGTTGACAATAGAGCCGGGAAGCGTAAAGACAGAGCGTGAGATGACAAGCTCATCAAGGGATAGGGGGCTCGGCTTCAGCGAGCCATCTGGTGCCAGTCAAAACGATGACGCTGCCAGAACTCGGTGATAAGTCGCATTCGTTCGAATGGCTGGCGCACGGACCCACCTTATCACCGAGACTCCACATAATCTGGCCACGGAGTAGACTGCTTCAAGAAAGGTCATATTCGGTGATAGCTCTGTCGGCGAATTACTTGAGGTTGGTCAGAAAAGTTGTAATCGTCACATTACGACGATGACAAGCTATTGCACGTACTCCGACATTGCTTCATCATCGCCAACAAGCTACTAGCTGTAGCCTCGTGAAGACACGAGAGGTGGTCTCGAATCCTAGGCACGCAGGTCAGCACTACAACATAACTTTCACGAGCTCGCACGAGCTTTACAAGTCATCGCATTGAAGAAAGAGTCACTGAGATGGAACTTGATTTCTACCAGATCTAACAACCTAGCGCAGAAACTCATTGAAGAAATTGACTGCACTCCTTGTCGCCCGGTCCAGACTCTTCTCTTCTTCTTCGTTATCCATGTTGCCTCTGACCGCGAAACCGTGTCGCATATTGGGGAAGTGGACGTATTCCCACGGGACTTCGGCCTTTGAGAGAGCCTCGATTGTGAATCGCTTCAGCTCATCAGTAAAATAGTGATCGTTTGCGGGACTCAGGATTTGCACTGGGACCTTCGCTGCTGCTATCTCAGCCTTATCGAGGAGTGATGGATGAGCCACCGAGATTGCATCGACCAAAGATGGATCAGCAGACAACTTGAAACTTCCCCAGCCACCGTAACAGAACCCAATAACTCCGAGTTTGGGGTACCGCGACTTGAGGGATCGGGCCGCGAGTTGAATCTCGGACCAACGTTGCTCTTTGCCATTGCGACCCAGGAATGCCATCATATCAAAATTCTTTGACTTGTTAGGGTCTGAGAGAATCTCAGGGTCCACAACTTCACCATCGAAACTGCGCCTGTCAGAACTTGGTAGCATCAAGCGATCAAACCGCAACAACTTACAAGTCAGCGACGTATACCGTGGATTTCGTCTCATAAGCGTATCGATCAGCCAACATTCTGACATTTGACAAAGTCCATCCGAACAAGTCTGGTATGACAAGGATAGCGGCTCGGCTAGAGCTACCTGTTGCATAGACATTACGTCCGTTGAGCTTCTCCTCTCTGCCATTGAATGTGCCTTTCCATTCGAATCCAGTCGTACAGTCTGAACAAAACATCTTGGCTACCAAGAGAACGAGGCGATGAAGCTAATGGGGTGATACAAGCGAGTAAAACGTGTTGAGATATAAGTATCCTGCAATCGGTGCACAAAGGAGGAAGAGTTATTCGTGACGAACAAGAGAGCAACTTGTGGGCTCCGGACCCGACTTATATATACACATGTGCAGATGATACGTATGGCGTCGTTAGGTATCCCCGAAGCCTCTCGGAGCGGATTTAGCCAAATGTGTACTAGTTAGCGAGTGCCGAGTCGACTCAATACAGTCACATATTGAATGCGAAGTGCACGTCATACCTCTACAAGGACCTGCCATTGTATAAAACGCATTTAGGTTTCGCGGACATCATCTGAAAATTTCTACTCTCATTGTGGCCACCGCTCAACAGCATGTCTACTACTCCAGCCGACCATGAATCTGCACGCACTGCTGTTGTACAGCACACAACCACAAGCGAAACTGTGATCAACCATGGAGAAGAGCCATACACTGTGTTCAGCCCCGCATTAAGAAGATGGATCATGATTATGGTTTCCATATCGGCCCTCACATCACCATTTGGTGCAACTACATATCTGCCCGCTATCAACACTTTGGCCGGAGTGCTCAGCATCACGCCATCTCAAATCAATGTCTCAATAGCAACTTATATGGTACGTAACTCATACTACATGTAGAGGCTCTTGCATCACTGTACAAGTGCAGACAGGACTAATGATCGCAGATTGCACAAGGGCTCGCGCCTGCTTTCTTAGGTTCGATGTCAGATAACAGCGGACGACGACTTTCTTTCATAGTCTGCCTTTCGATTTTCATCATTGGAAATATCGGGTTAGCTCTCCAAACGAGCTACGTCGCCTTACTACTGTTGCGCATGGTTCAAGCGATTGGTGGCACTGCTTCGATTTCCCTCACATCCGCCGTTGTGGCCGATATCACCACAGCTACGGAGAGGGGCTCATATCTGGGCTATGCCGGTGCTGGTATCCTTGCAGGTCAATCCATCGGACCAACTATCGGTGGCCTTCTGGCGCAGTATCTCGGCTGGCGATCGGTCTTCTGGTTTCTAACTACATTCTCCGGTGCGCTCCTCTTGGTCTTGAGTCTGAGCTTCCCAGAGACCTGCAGGAAGGTAGTGGGCAATGGATCGGTCCCAGCCACAGGTATAAATTGGTCTTTTCCTTCTTGGTACCACCAGCGTAAGCTGGCAAGACGGAATCATCTCTCAGATCCTGATACGTCCCAAGAAAAGCTCTTCAAGGCGGGAAAGAAATTCTATCCCAACCCTTTACCGACCCTCCGTATTGTCATTCAGAAGGAGTCCAGTATCATTCTTGTGTACAACGGGCTCTTCTTCACGGGCATGATGGTAGTCATCTCAGCATTACCAACGCTGTACAGGGATACGTATGGATTGAGTGAACTACATATCGGGCTTTGCTATCTCTCCAACGGTATTGGTTCCTTGTCAGCCTCTCTAGCTATGGGCCACATCGTGGACTGGAACTTCCGTCGACATGCTCATAGACTCGGCGTCACTATCGAAAAGTCCAGGAAGCCCGACATTCGGGGTTTTCCAATAGAACTCGCGCGCCTACAGATCGTGCTACCAGGGCATGGTCTCGGCATCATCGGTCTTCTCATTTTTGGGTGGGCCGTCCAGTATCAAATGCATCTGGCGATCCCTGAGATCGCCCTTTTTATTACAGGCTTTGGGACATCAACTGCGTTCAACATTACGAACACCTTGCTCATGGATCTTCATAGCGATCGACCAGCAAGTGCTGCTGCCGCTGTCAACCTTGTACGATGTCTTATGAGTGCGGGCGGATCTGTAGCTATCATACCGATGTGCAATGCTTTGGGAACTGGCTGGGCTTTTTCGTGCATAGCACTATTCTATATTCCTCTTACTGGCCTGATCTTTCTACTCATACGAGAAGGACCGAGATGGAGACAGCAGGCGAACGGTCTAAATTGAAACCGATATTGACTGATTGGCAGTATGCACACGAGTATCGCCGGCTGAGATCCAGTTGAGAACGGGAAGAGTACTTGAACTATCATACTGCACCTTGCCAGCTCCGACGAGACACTTGGCAAACTGTAAAAAATGCATTTTGACCGGAGGGCTTCAGTCCTGATAGGCGCAATCTAAACAAATACAAGGCTCTCTATGATGGCTACGCTACTGATAGGGTCTGTTAAGTGTTTTCACTTCTATCATTGAATCCTTCAAAAGTGTCAAGCGTCTCATCGGAGCTGGCAAGATGCAGTAGATTTATGCTGCAAGGAAAGACTTTGGAAAGTTTTTGTGACTTTAGTGCCACTGCGCTCCTCCAAATGCCCCGTCATTCGTCAGCTTAGCTACTCGGCACTTTACAAGAAGCTTTCTCGTCCCAAGGATGAGAGCAAGAAGTGGTTCATTCAAGGGAGACAGGCTGCTCTTGGACTCATTCCAGAATTTAGGCCGCAATATTCCTACCAACTTATCGGCAAACCTTCCTTACAAAAGAGAGCTTGTCTTATCAAATTTGATCCCGATTCCACCTTTCCGCAAAACCGTGTGCTTTTCTTTAACAAGAAGATCCTCCATTGGCTTTTCTCTGATTGCACTCGGAGCACTCAGTCTCCACTCCTTCTCCTCGTTCTCGTCGATACACTGCCCTCCCCTGCAGACATCCTATATTCCGCACTTCCCACGGCATCAACCCCCTCCATGCCCGTACTGTGTCTTGTCTTTCTCTTGCTCAGATTCTGTGTGCCAGCTTGCTCGCTAGTACGCGGCGTTGCCGAGCGTCTAGCCCTTCCAGACGTAGAAGGAGTAGCTGGAGCGGCAGCCGCACCCGGTGTCATTTCTTTCGGCTTTCGCGATTTGCTGCGCAAGTCATGTTGTCCTGAAACTGCAGAATGGACCTTTGCGGGGTGCTTGAATGCATTTGCTTTGTTCGAAGCGGGTGGTGTTTGTACCCCAGACGCTGAACGATCAGATGGTGGGACAAGCTGCTTCTCAGCGGCACTGCGGGTTCGGCGAGTTGACGCATACGGAGGAGCTGAAGAATTGATAACGTCTATCTGCCTTTGGTTCTTCTGAAAAGCAGGGGCGGCGTTCTGTTTCTCAGCCTTTACAGTCTCTGCCTGTGTTGAGAGGGGTGAGGTTTGATCCTGCTCTTGCTTCAATGTGACTTCGCTCGTAACAGCGTTTATTGAATCGATGTTGGAGAATAAGCCCGGAGTATCACGACTCAAGGTGTTTGTTTCGGAGCGCGTGGCCTGCCTTCCGTAAGCGGTTTCTGCTTCGTGGCGTAAAGATTGCACAGAACCAATTCTAGATGCCTGCTGATCCACTGACTCTGGAGTTGGTGGCACAGATGAGAGTTCTGAAGTACTAGAGAATGAAGATGACGTGGTCTTTTTATGTTGAGGCTCCGGAGATGCATTTCGTGATGGTTGATCTTGGAGGGAGGATGAAAACTGAGATGGAGCGTGGATCTTGGCGAGTGTCATTAAAACGACTTTTAGCTGCTTCATTTGGTCGTGCAAAGTGTGCAGTCCCCTGTCTTCTTCCTCGCTAAACGCATCGATATCGAAGTCCAGCTTATCAATGCGCTGGAGTAAGATATCGATTTGTTCATCAGTAAGCTTATCAGCGTGCTCTGACTCTCGTGTCGTACAGCTGTTACCTGTGGTTTGGGTAGCCTTGGATTCACCCATGTCAACATTCTCTGATTTTAGGGGCAATTTGAGTATCAGTGTGTCTTTAGATTCACAAAGAACGGGTTCCATCTCAGCGGGAGGGTACGATGGTCGCGGTGTAGGCATTGGCGATATCGTGACCACCCGTTCTTGCATCTCTGCGTCTTGAGGCTGCGAACATCCCATTGGCCTCTCATCATCCACCTCAGATGCGACTGCAATGCCGATGATATCATCTTCATTTGCTACCGGGGGCTTTGCGACCTCGCTATCATGACGTATGATATTTGCGTGCATCTCGTCCAGTTCATCCTTCTTGATATCTGTGCGGGTAGGAACTTGAGTCCGAATTCCATAGCTTTCATCCTCTACCAGCATTGCAGGCTCGGATGTCATAGTTACCTCTTCAACATTATCACGGTCGCAGTTGAAGGTAGCAGTTTTTGGGCCTGGAAGCAGCACTGTATCATCGTTCCTCACTTGAGGAGAAATCAGAGTGTCGAAGTCAGCTTTGTCAAGTACGAGTGGTGTTGTTGCATGCGCTATCTCTTCTAGATCGAGGTGAGCTTTGGCGGTTTCAGAGTCTTGTTCTTTGACGGCAGAGACAGTTGTTTCCTTGTCGATCTGCTCCTTTGCACTGATGATATCCCTTCCAGAACTTTGTTGCAGACGCACAGTATCAGTTGGTGTGCACTCTGCCGATGCGTCCTCCACTGGTTCGTCATCAAACAAAAAAACCTCATTTGGCTCCTCTTCGATCTCTGCTTGATGACTCGGTGTATCGACATTCTCAGAACCTTCGATGGAGTGGTCTTCACTGGGTTTAACATGTGCGTCGGGACCCCCAGCATGCTCGGGCACGTCCTCGGCGTTGACCTTTTGGGCGGAATCGCTACATGCATCTTCCATTATGGTAATCTCGCAGTGACGATCCTTGGTAGGTACAACATCAGCAGTTTCTGTCTCAGTCGCTGCAACGACACATGTTGGCCGGGTTGGGTTTGCCTGGCTGAATGAATGCTCGACCTCAGCAACCAGGTTGTCTCCGATGGACGTGATCTCGTCCAGTGCACTCTCACCAAGTGTATCATCCAGTGCTGCATCCTTGTCAGACGTATAATCCACTTTGGACTCAAAGATCTGATCTGATTGCTGTCTTTTCGGCTCCTGGCTTGTGTCTTTATCGAACTCAATGGCATCAATTGAATGTTGTTGAGCACTGCTGAAATCACTGTTGGAAGAGCTTTGCAGAGTGCGGGGCCCAGTAACGGCATTTAAGTGACGTACATCTGGGCCAGCGTCGGCCTGTGCAGAAGGACGCAGTCCTGTTTGAGGGGCCGAGGATGTGATGGTCTCAACTGCCTGAGTCGCAACTGGAGATCTTGTACTGGTGAGCTCATCTGTGCTGAGAAGCTTGTCCTCGGCTGTAATTATTCCTTCCGCACAAGAGTTGCCAACGGCTTCCACGACAGGTTGGCTTATACTTGTGTTGCGAGTCGCAATATCAGTCTCAGATGGCGGCGGTGAGGGCTGAGACCTTGGCCTGAATTGACGTGTCTCACAGACGGTAGCTGATTTTGCAGTAGAGTATGTGGCTTCATCTGATTCGAATGGTGAAGCTGGGGCTCCTGCAAACGGGTTCGTTGAGCCTGTCTGACTAACTAGCAGCTGGGCCCTATGATCATCAGCTCAAGTGACTCGTATGGAGCGACATACGTACTCTTCGTTACTGCGACGCGGGGAGATGTCATCTGAGACCGTAGGTTGCCAGCAGTCAATCTCTCGTTCTATCTCTTCGTGAATGTACGTTGGAACCCTCCGCCATTCATCATCAAGATCGTCCCAGAATGCATGTTCATCTTGTGGCATGAAGTACTCGCGAGACATCTTCTCTAATTCTGTGTACCCTTCTGCATACTCTAGGAACTGCAGCGAGCTACAGTCGCTTTGGAACGAGGGATCCACGGGCAAGAGAGGAGAGGTCGGTATAGTTGGCAGCAGGCGATCGTTCAAAATGCAGTCGGAGTATTTTTCCATACCAGTAGGCGTATTTAGTCTGCCATCGGGGCTGCCATCGATTGAGAGAAGAAGAAGTCAAAGGCGCAAGGTCGAAGAAATATCAACAAGTGAAAAGCCAAAAATAGGTTGTGCGGGAGTGAGAGCGCGATATTCTTGATCAACACACTGTGGCAGAGCGCCGACGGACCAACCTGTTGTCAGGGTCCAAGTACCTGAGTTACAGCACCTTACCAGCTCCGAGTTGCCACTTGGCGTAATGCAAGATACTAAAGGCCTTCCAGCTGACTGGAGCAGACTTCTAAAAAGTTATAGCTTTTAAGACGGCTACGCAGTTAATTGGTCCTCTATCTCTGGTGCTCCCTCTTAGTTGAATCCTTCAAAATTGTCAAGTGGCCACTCGGAGCTGGCAAGGTGCTGTACATCAGCACGCAATCCCAATCTAGTAGGGAGCAAACAAGATCGCGAGTGAAAACAAGTTACGCGATTCGAGACGCATGTGAAGCCTATCACTGGTCGCTGCACAATGGCCACCAGCCTTGGAGACCTCCCTACTGATCAGCTATACGACCAGATACAAAAGAATTTGAGAGCCAGGGACAAATAATATGTGAATTGATAAACGTTAGAGCTGTTCAATGTAGGCGGGTTCCCGACAAAAAGAACGAAGCCCGTTGTGATTGGCAGAATTATTAATACACAATTTTCACTGGCCGTTGCTCTGTGCGCGCGGTCGAGAATCGTCTTGAAGTATCGGCAGAATATCAAGTCATTAAGCCGCCGAGAAAGGCCAGAATTGGGACCAAATTGTGAATTCGGGAAGCAAGAAGGAGATGTCGAAACCGTCCTGTCTAAGGCGGCACCAGCCCATTATATCGGTATAGCATTACTGATAGAGTTTCCTGTGTCCACAGGTAGAGCAAGGACCCTGTTTCAATCAGAATCAAGACAGTATCTATTATTCGTTTCACTTACTTCTTGCCGGTCTCTGACGCACAGCAGCCGCAGAAGAGGGAAGCTGGCCAGCACACGACCTGTCATTCATAAGCAACCCGTAGATGATAAACTGTAGGTATGGAGACTCACAGCCATGCACACAGTGATAACGAATCCTATGGTCGGCCCAATGACTTTGCAATGGCAGGGATTCTGGTCACTTGAACAAGTCAGTAGATGTCTGAAGCCCGAGAACAAAGGAGTCCGTACGTTCCGCATTGGATACAGAGAGGCACCTAAAATCATCATTAACAGTCAATTTATATGTTGCGGGAAGAATGACATACAAATCCTACGTCGCACATTTTGACGGAGTTGGTAGGGAAGAAGGGTCGCGCGAATTAGACTTTCTCGATTCTATATAACTGCTGAAGGAGCCAAGGCAAATGTCAGGCGCGCGTGTGCAGAGCCAATACGTTATCCGCTCGTAGGAAATGTGGAAAGAGCCAAGACAGATGTCAGGTGTCAGGTGTGGGGTTTTGGGGATGTAGTTTGCCTGGGGAGATAGTCGGGAGCTGAAGTTTGGTATCAGCTACGTCATCGAAAACAGCAATCGCGATCGCGCCCAACACGCGTCAGTAATCAGTATTCACGGTTATTGATTTCTGCAAGAACCTGCAGCCAAACAATCGAACGCTGATTGGGCAAATTCCTGTTTGACGTTGTTCTGCGGGAATAGAGTGTTGTCCGCTTTGGTGTCCAGATGCTGCTCGCGAATGCACGAGGTGTGATAAGGCTCTTAAACCCTCCCGCAGATCCCGCTCTGCATGCGACTTCACATTCCGAAAGCCAACAACGCGCATCCACGCGCCTAAAGCACTTTGTCAGCTCCGAATGTTTACAGCAAACAGAACAAAAACCAGTGTCTGATTGGAGATCTTCAATTGTTGATTTCTGTGAATTCGTATCTCTTAAGGTCGCTACACAGGTTGTTTGGTCCCTTTGATTGTTTGCTCTTCTTAAATTGAATTCTCCAAAAGTGCTGATTGTCAGGCTGACCGGTGCTACGACTCCCTTTGATCACGATTCAGGATGTGTGAAGATGCTGCTGGTGGCGTGTGTTCACCCGTCGATAGCCTCGCGGATAAGCTCCAGTTCTACGGTTCTCTGATTCTCCCTAAGCTTCCCTTTCAACCCATCGTCGTACCGGTCGAAACACAAAGCCCACAACCCCGCTTCCCCAGTCTCAACAGCTATGAACCCTTCCCAGTTCTCCATGAGGAAGCGGATCTCGCCATCTGAGCAAACACGTGCGCCCCAGGGTCCAGTCAGGCCAGTTTCTGCTTCTGCGCGCAGGCCGTGACCAAATTGTAGAATATTCGAGCCAGTATCCAGGAAAATCCAATTCAATTGCGGTGGCTCGTCGGAAATCGTTGAGACCAGGCCTTCAAAATTCGAATCTGGATATGGTAGGAAATATCCAGAGAATGGGTGCAGGTGTTCTCCTTGGTATGACGACAATTGCAGGTACACCTTTCCATCGCGCAGAACTACTCTGCAATTTTTGAACAGCTCTTTGCGGTCTTCCGGTGTCCTTGATGAGGCCTGGCATCTGATATGGCATTTTTCAGTCTTCCATTCTGCGTCAACGCCTTGGCTCTTTGTGTTCTCGGCCTGACTTTGGAGACTCAGAACGGATGTTGCTACCATTGGCACCGTAGCTGCCAGTGAAATGAGCCCCAGAACCATGGTGGGTTGAAGATGCAGCGACTGTTCGTGAGTTACCTTGCGAGCATTGCACGAAAGTCTTCAGTTATCACGGTAAAGGAAAGCACAATTGGCTGGGCAGGTCCGCCGCTATGCCCACCAAAATGGCCAAACAGAGCACTCGACTCAGCTAGCCAAATCTCATTCTGTGCCTCCCGCCTCCCGTTCGCGGATCTCCTGCAGGAGCATCATCATTGCGGCGCAAGCGCTACCAATCACACAGCTTGCGGGATGGCCGCCGCGCCTAGCGCAGTCCTACGACCCCACATCCACAGGCTTAAGACATCGATCGACGTATCCGAGATGGCACTCCGCAGCTTGTGACGAACAACCTGCATCAGCTTTACTCGCACCATGCAGCCTTGGGTCGCCGAGTTATACGGCGACGTCCAGATCGCTCCACCTTTGGAGCTGCATTAGCTGTGAGTGACTGCCACTTCGGGGAGGCCACGACCCAGCTATGCTGTGTTCAGATGCGATGCAAGTGCGATCAGCAATAAACCCTCAAATCAGATGTTTCCCCTGACGAAAGTGCTCCAGCTTGCCTCGACTGCGTGATTGATTAGGTTGCGCTAATAGCTAGCTGGCTGCGCGAATACAAGTGGATGCTGCTGCATGTCGTGGCTACCATCTCTTCTTGAATTGTTTAAAGACTGCACTGCTGTCCCAGCACAGTGTTCGTCACAATCTTCCCAACCTTCGCATCTACCCCCTAGTCCCCCTAGTATCAAAGAGAAAGTGGCTGTTCCGATTGATATACAAGAGCGGCAGCATAAGCAGAACAAGATGGCCGGCGACGACACAAAACCCAAGTACGGCGGTTTTTACCTGTCATTCGTATCAGCGTCCGAAGCTAACATGTACACAGAGAATCCTCGTCTGGAAATGCTCAAGGAGGCAGAAATGGTCCGGCCTCAGCTCTTGGTAGCGATCCAGTCGGCGGAGCTGTATCGACACTCGGTGGAGGCAACAACCTAGGCTCCGACAACAAAGACGTGAACGCAGGATTTGGCCTCGACAATAAGGACGTGAAGGGCAGTCTGAAAGTGCATATAAAGCTAGATCTTGAGGCTGATATTCGAATCATTGCGAAGATCAAGGGTGACATTGCGATTGGACTTTTGTAGAACAGTACCACCCGTACCTTTCAGAAATTAAACGAATCATGAGCATCTTCACCATTCAGTGTAACAAGCAATCTTTGATCGTGCACTGTGAGTGTAATGAACGAACGACCAAGAGGTGAAATGATCTACTTGGTGCCCTAGAATTGGATTATCGATAGGTATCTGCGGCTGTATTTTGACCCCCACAGCCCCCACATGCTTCGGCAATTGCAGCCTATGACCGGCAACTGCGACTTCTGACGTCAGCGTTGGTTCTTCTCCAACCTCTTCTTTATTTCGCACCCAAGATTGAACTGCAATCTCAGGACCAGTGCACGGGCAGTGTAAGCAAACATAATTGCCGTGACATTGCTCGCAGCAAATTTCCTATTCCGTAGAGCTCTCTAAGACCATTATGGGGTCAGTGCTGCCTGATTTGGGGGCCTGACAAAGCTCCTTGCACTTTTACAAGATTTCTGTTGGTCGATCAGTTCTCCGAGGGTCTCGCACGATGCAATGGCTCCAGGCCCCATGTAAGCATTAGGATCCGCAGGGTGCCTCGTGGTAAATGCAGGTAGGTATAAGTAAACCTGAGGCGCTGAACCATTGTGGTCCCACTCTTCAAGCACAAGTGCAAAACAGCGTCATGCTTTCGTCAAAAGTCCTGTTCACCACGGCCGTTGCGCTGTTTGCCAATGTAGCAACTGCCGTAGCGCCTTCTAAAGTTGGTGACGCTGTTGTGTTTGGAGCAGGAGGAACGTATCCGAGAGCGACCAAGCTCGCCGATGGAACCCTCGTTGGGGCCTACACTAACACCCAAGGCGACAACACCACCATCCTTACAGTGCGCTCATCCGACAATGGAGCTTCCTGGCAAAGGCTTGGTGCTGTAGATACTGGTCCCAAGGCAACAAAAGACGTCGACAATCCCTTCGTGCACCAGCTGCCAGATGGAAAACTACTTTGCGCTTTCAGAAATCACGACCGAGGTTCAGCAACTGCTTACACCTTCTATCGAATCACCGTCTGTGTCTCTGAAGATGGTGGCGCAACTTGGAAATATCTCTCCACCCCGGCATCAGATCCTGCTGGGCCAACGGGCAATTGGGAGCCGTTCATGCAACAGGCACTGGATGGTTCTTTACAGCTGTACTACTCCCGCGAGAGCAGTGCAACGGATCAAGACAGCCTTCTCCGTCGATCCACCGACGGGGGCAAGTCGTGGACATCCGCACAAGTAATCTCTGGGGCCAGCATCCAATTGCGAGACGGCATGTTAGGCGTTGCGCATACTTCTGCGAACTCCAGATCCAAAGTCGCAATTTTCGAGACTGGCAACCCTGGCCTCGGAACACCCTTCAGCGTATGGACAGTCCGCACAGAAGACGACGGCGCATCCTGGAGCACCTCTCGAACGGCAGTATACCAATCCGCTGGCCACAACGCAGGCGCGCCTCAGATCATTCGCGTGGGCGACAAGCTGGTTGCGAGTTTTGGAACCGATGAAGATGGCGGTGTGTGGCCTGGAGGAGCAATCAAAGTCATGGTCAGCTCCGATCAAGGCAGGACCTGGGCTGATAAGACGACTGTGCACGCTGCATCTGCGTTTTGGGCCGGGCTCTTGGCGTTAGATGATCGGAGTTTCCTGGTTCTGTACGAGTTCGGGGGAACGAGCTATGCTCAGAAGATGTCGTTTTAGATTCATTTCGTGTTTGAGGGAGTGAAACTGCCCGGACGCTTGGAGTGGATTTGTCCGTGCTCGGGTCATATATGCTCCGCGTCTGTTCACTCGCAAACATATATCGAAAAGAGCTTGTGATATCTTGTACATCGTAACACATGTTCACGATATGTGATAGTGCGCTCATTTCCTGTGATTGTTAGAGCTTCTCGACATAGCCTACAATAGCCTGTCTACTAGACGGTGATCAAAAAACGCATCCATATCTTAGAGGTCGAATGTATCATCAAACCTCACACATGCGGTTGCTATATGATTCCTGCCATTTATATTGTAGTATTGTGTCATTTATACATTCATGTCTAATAACAAGATGTAGTGTTGCCTTAAGGCTGTACAGGTTCATGGTATCATGGGTAACGTAGCATGCTCTTGGCTATGCATATGCTGAAAGGCTGAGAACGCTCACCAGGAGGTCTTTATATAGCACTTTTATCCATCAAGAGCCAACAAGAGCTATGATGCGCTACAGCCGGGCCGACCCGCGGCCCCAAGCTATGCGGTGGCGGTGAAATGCCTGAACTGGATGTACCAGCCAGACCATTACATTTTGGAGATGCCACGGAGTAGGTCGCACCTCCACATACAATGGCGACTTCATCCACTGCCACGTTGATCCGTAACAGGTATGGCGAAACCACCGCAGCTCGATAAAGTTTCCTCGGCACCAGCGCCGAACCGGGAAACCCATGCGCGGCAGTTGCCGAGAACGCTGCTACGCATAACTGCCCGTAGCGCGCTGAAACATATCGCGCTGAGACGCGAGATTCTCGAAGTGCGATGGGTATGGAGACGGTCAATTAGAGTCTGAAACAAACTCTATTCTCAAGTCCAGCTCTGCCAGTGCGGCCTTTGGGGAGGCGGATGCAAGCTTGCGGAATTGCTGTCTTCGGGTTTCTCTTCTGAGATGGTTGCGGGAATCGGCCAGTCGGGCTGTGTTGAGGCTCTGGGGGAGCGGGAGCGCTGGTTGGAGCTTATGGAAGATCTCATGGAGCGGGGGGATCTTGGTGTTTGTGGCATAGATAGTGCTGCCTCAGTATCGACAGTGTGAGAATACACACTCGAAACCTGTGAATTGCGTCCAGTTGTAAAGTTGCCCATCTCAATGTCCTCGTAGTATCGTATGTCCGTCGTGTCTACAGATTCGCGCAGGCCTCGATGAGTGGGTTCGGGTTCGGGAAGGATGTGTGATGCCGGGGTGTCGTCAAGGTGGAAGTCTTTCTGTACCTGAATATCACCATGGACATCCACTGTAACATCTCCATGCGACTCGGAGATGTATCCGTCCTTGCTGTGGGTGCTCATGCCTTTCGAAAAGAAGAAGGAGATGCTGTCTTTGAATAGGCTTGCTGACCCCTTGCTCGACTGAGTACCGAGCTGATCCTGTCTGCTTGATGCGGGAGACTTCTTGATACTTGACGTGAGCCTTTCGTGGAAGAAGTGCTTGAAGAACACCTTCAGAGTGGGAGCATTGGCGCAGAAGCAGCCTACGTGTAGCTCGAGTAAAGTGACCAAGAGTTGATCCCAGGCGATCCAAGTAACATCGTAAGTCTCGAAGTATATCTGCCAGCTGTAGTAAGCGCGCAGTGCGCCCAAGACAGCTGCGCCGTATCCGATGGCGAAGATGCCAAACAATGCAATCTTCTGTCGTATGGGGATGCGCAGATCCCAGTACAGGAAGGTTGGCAATACAGCAGTGATAAAATCTTGTACTGCAGACACGACGCTTGCAGAGAAGATATCTGCCCCCTCATCAAAGCAGTGGTATTCATATCCTTCCAAAAGCTTGATGATATTCACTTGATCCCAGAATGCCGAGACCGGGTTGCATCCGACAAGCGGTACTATCGTGAATGCGATAGAAGACAAAGCGATGAATCCAATCGTGATGTATGTTGTCCATCGGAAGGCGTTCGAAACGACGCGGGCAGATAGGCGGCGGTAGAAAAGCAGGATCGAGATTTTGATTAAGCCAGAAGAAGCGGAGAAAACGCACAATATGGTCAGGATGTATTTGCGCGAAGTCACCATCTTCTCAGGCCCGCTGAGAAGATTGATGTCCCAAATGTGGCGGTCAAATCCACTGCCCGTTGCTATGATGAGTTATAAGAGAGAGCAACGGTTTCTAGTCGATAAACATACCTAATGGGAACAAAACTGTTACTCCGAGTGTAGGAATCTGCTATTTGTTAGGGAGCAGTTTACTGTACATGCGGCGAGACCTACTGTGCCAGCTACCATGAGCCAGTCATCCCACCCAGGATTGCGCTGATGATGTACCCTGACCCACAAACGCGCCAAAAGCATGGCAAGAGTGATTGGACCACATATGCAAGCAATGTAGGTGATGGCGTTTGATCTCGTCGGTGGATTGATGTAGTTGGGCGTTGGCCATTTCAGTATCTCTTCCGCCGGAGCGTGTATGCCTCCGGGCATTTTGCAGATGAAATACGAGGTAGAATGTTATACAGGTATGATATGCTGAACAGCTGGAACGATGTATAAGAGGGAGGCCTCGACACTTTTGTATGCTGGGGGATGCCTGCTACGAAAACGCCTTGACGATCATGGAAACAGGACCATCATGTGGGCGTGGGTCTAGTACTGACGAACGGTATCAAGGCTCGAAGAACCCTTTTTTTTCTTTTCCCAAGGTAAAGGACGGTTTCACCCAATATGATACAAGGAGTTTTCCGCCCCAAGGATTTTGCCGCCTCGCCTCGGGAGTATTGAATATGCCGGATGCTTGTTCGATTATGCAGCCGCATACATAGATCAGATCGTGACAGCAGATGCCGGTATGCAGAGCTGCAGGACCGCATATGGAACGGATGTGCTGCATCTCCACGGGCGCTCCCACACAGGGCTAGTCATCTGAGCATGCATGGTGCAGGGGAGGCCTTCGGCAGTATATCCCACGCGCCGTTGCGAGTGGAGAAGACTAGCGTGGCGTCGAGAACAGCTCGTCGTAGGGAAAGTTACGGTAGTTGCTCGGTCGTAACGCCGGCACCTACTCACGAGCGATCCCAATAAACCTTGGGGTTTCTAGCTTCTCAGCCTGACTCTACGGCTCTCAAAGACAGGAAGATCGCAGTCAATTCAGGCCACCAGTGACCACTCATTTCCTCTCGTCAAACTCTCGTGTCCGCGGGGATGCGAACTGTTGCTGACGAGGCAGCTGGAAAAAGCTTGCGCAATCAGGTTTTGTGGTATCATGTCCCCGGTTGTTTGCTTTTGTTTTCAACGTCTGAACCAAGGCGACGGCAATGCAGATTCCATACGTTTAAGGGACAGCCGAGGGGATGATTGCCACGAGGAATTGAACGGACACTTTGCCCAATAAGGCTAGAGTTGAAACAGTGGGGTCTTGTGGTCGTGGGCCGGAGATCGAACGACCTCTACGCCACCACGAAAACAATGGTCCCGGTTAATCTGCGAACGATGAGCAAAGGCATTGCTTGTGGTGGCGCTAGGGGCGATGCTTAGGTCTCTCAATTTCAATGACAAAGTTCAATTTTTCGGGACTTCATGTCGGACAAGCGCTTCTCAGCACCATGGAGGATCCACCAACAAATGATTCTTGATCAGCATTCTGGAACCTGTGGGATCAAAACACTAGCCAGTAGAGTCCTTTCATCCGGGCACGAATCTGTACAGAGGACTGAGCAATCAGTGTGTAACATACATGTCAAATTTGCTTCCTGTTAAAGCTGTCAGACCCACTACACGAAAAAGCAATTGCATCCCAAGCGTTTTGGAGTTCGAACGGTGTGACAGCGCGCTAGTACTCGACGCTTGCATGCAGGACGGCGGATAGAGTCGAGCATGATCCGCGTCCTCAGTCACAGGTTACACAAGCCCAGAGGCTTTGTCAAGTGAGGTAATTCTGCCGGTCAACTTTTCGGTGTTGTTGACCGATGCGGATAGCGATGGGACGATGACGGCTGAGAACCGGCCATTCCAGTTTTCCTGATATGGCCGTGGGCATACGAGATCCTGCACCTCGTGTACATTGGCAAGGTACCGTGGGCCCCGTCAGTCCCGTTGCTCAGACCTACGCTCAAGATGGCAATACTGGCGTTTTTGAGGACGCAGAGAGATCAATCTGGCAGTCGAGATGATGCAGCGGCACCGGGATGCCTTGTCCCAAGCGAGAGCATTATCGCGATTGTCACGTATCTTGGAAGTGACATGTAGTACACGATGGCTTCCTCCCATACCTTTGGGTTGCTTGCATGCTGCGCTATCTCGCCCTAGGTCAGTGCATGTTCTTAACCCGCTCAATATACAGTCCGAGGACGAATGACATACGCTTTCAGACGGGAATGATAAATTCGACACGAAGAGCTGAGAAATATACCGTGCGACGGTAATGGTGGAGAAGAACAACGGCTGCCCGCTTCCGCTTCCGCTGTGCCGCCCGCCCCGCGCCTTAGCGTGTATACATTGATTAAAATCCAAGAGTCGGCGAAATGTCATCGCCTTACGACGTAACAGCTCGATGACAACCACGATTTGATCAATTCCCAGCCTTCGGATCAGAAGCAAGTAGTCAGCCTCTGTTGCAAATTCTTGCAGCCGTTTTCTCTGCACGTGTGGCGGCATGTCATCGAGTTGCTGATGCAGGGCCAGCACTCAAATCCCACTCTGTCTGGTGTACAAAATACGTAACCTCTCACATCGCACGAACATAAAAGTGACAGAGAATATTTGACGGCACAGTCGCTTCTCATTGAATTGTCTAGCATGCGTCATTGTTCTGGCCTCGCCGACCAGCTCCTGGTCTGCTTACCTGTCTGGCGACGATCCCGTTTCTTTTGCCAACAGCTGCGACAACGCACCTGCCCAGCGCGGGGTTTGAACGTGCAAGCACGTTCGTACAGGACCTTGCAGCCCGTTCTTCACAAACTCGACCATGTCAAAAAAAAAGCATGCAGCGTAGGAGATTTAAGCTGATCGGCGTTGCTTGTATCTACCCGTCATTTAGGTACACATGAGCTCGACAGTACTGCACCTTGCCAGCTCCGAGTGGGCCACTTGGCGGAACGCAAGTTACTCGAAAGGCAGCGTTTCAACCGGAGTCTCCAGGACTGACTGACGCTGATCTCTAAGATTGATAATCCTTAAGAAGACTACACGATTAATTGGTCCAGTCAAGTGCTTGAATCTTATGGATTAAATCCTCCAAACGTGCTGAGTGGCTTCATGGAGCTGGCAAGGTGCAGTACAGCTTTAATGGTCCGCACTTCTGCAATAAGCGCCCTAGGCAGTCTCACCTCAGCATCAGCGCTGCAAGGCTCGTAT
Organism: Phoma sp. YAFEF320; assembly: GCA_033444525.1. Taxonomy (NCBI): domain Eukaryota; kingdom Fungi; phylum Ascomycota; class Dothideomycetes; order Pleosporales; family Didymellaceae; genus Phoma; species Phoma sp. YAFEF320. Next base: position 286,628 of record JAVLWG010000020.1, on the reverse strand, counting down.
ATAGACCCACTTGAAGCGCTCAGCTGAGGAATTGCTGATCGCAATGCGTATATAGATAAAACCCTATCACCTCTGCGGCTTTCCTCTTAGCATTTCAAGTAATCTACAGGATGTCTCCAGCACTCGAAGAAGCAATACAGCAGGCCGTGAAACCAGACGCCGATCGCCTCCTTTCTGGCGTAGCGCTTGCTGCGGCGTCAAGCAGGGAAGGTAAGCCCAGCTTCACGGATTGTCCGTCGTAATGCCGACCTCTACGGCATGCGAACGAGAGTCGATTGAGGCCAGCTGCTTGCCACGCTCCGAAGACAGAAGCAATTTGATCATCATGCCGGGGACTGACGTCTGGCTGCAGATATTCCTGACTATGTTGCTTGCTTTGGCACCCTGGAGGTAGCGCCTTCCCCCGCAGTCACGACAGACACAGTATTCTGGATGGCGTCATGTGTGAAGTTGGCAACCACGATTGCAGCGTTGCAGGGTGTCGAGCGCGGCTTGTTTTCTCTGGACTCATCAGCCGACATCGAGCGCCTGCTCCCGGAATGGGCGAACCCTGATGTCCTGACATTCCACGAAGATGGCAGCATTACCTCAGCACCAGCGGAGGAGAAGATCACTCTCAGGCGTCTCTTGACCCACACAAGCGGCCTCGCTTACGACTTCATGCCGCCATTAGTCCAATGGCGCCAGTCTCGCGGAGAGGAATGGCAGTCCATGCGCGGTCCTATCGCAGAGTGTTTCGCACATCCTCTCATCTTCGAGCCTGGTACTGACTGGAGCTACGGCCCTAGCCTTGATGTCGTTGGTTTGATGGTAGTCCGTGCAAGCAATTGTTCGCTCGAGACTTACATGCGGAAAAACATTTTCGATATCCTGGATATGCAGAGTGCTTCCTTCCATGTATCTCACAACAACATGCAAGAGCGATTGATGCCCTTATCCATCAGACTTTCACCTGAAGAGCCTCTGACAGACATCGGCGATAACGACGCACTTCCTCGACAGCCAGTTGATGCCAAGGATGAATACGGAGGTGCGGGGCTGTTTTCCACTGCGCCAGATTACCTCAAATTGCTCAAATCCATCCTTCGTAATGACGGGAAGCTACTGACGAGCAAGAGCGTGGATCTTCTATTTGAGCCGTCACTTTCACCACAAGTCAAAGCCTCTCTGCGGGCCAAATTGTCCATCCCAGACCTGGCGAAGTTCATGATACCGGGCGAGCCTATTGTGGGTACGCCAGACAGTGGTGACTGGGATCACAGCCTTGGTGGCCTGATTGGACTTCATGAGAGTAATGATGGGTTCCAGTCGCCTTGGGTGCAATGGGTGGGCGGCCCCAATCTCAAATGGTGGATTGACAGAAAAGGCGGTACGTGTGGACTGTTTGCGACGCAACTTTTCCCGCTGGGCGAGGCAAGGCATATGCATCTCCAGAAATTGTTCCAGAAAGAGATGGTGAAGAGGTTTAATTGGTGAAATCACGCTGTCTTTATCCCAGGGTATCGAACTGTGCCTTGTCAATTCTGGCCAGTTGCTTCACAAACACCGGGTAGAAGGGAACCTTTGGGACCAGCTTCCTAAGTGTTTCAAGTCAACATCATAACAGGTACTGGGATATGTTCAGTTCTGTCAATCTTATCTGTATTCTTCAGGTTTCTAAGTGACTGTGGCAACCGCCTCAATATCACTGTGATGACTACAAGGTTTTTTGGAAGTATTCTTTCGTTACTTCTTTCGAGTGTATTCGGCAGAGTACTTAGTTCCTGCTACAAGGAAGCAACACGCAGAGTAGAAAGGGCCTTCGTACGAAAATGCTGACAACGAGCATTTGCAACTTGTGACTTGCTTACCGAAGCCATGACGTCACCCTGGACTTTTATTCCGACCCAATGTCTAAGCACTTATCCTCCCCAACAGCCAATGGGTAATGCATGCATACGTAGCTGGCGCATTGCATAAGGCTTAGTCGTGCAGAGCCGGCACATATCCGACGACAAAAATACTTCAAGTGCGGCCAGACAATGACGATAACGATGCAGTTGTTGGGTGCACGCTCGGTCGCAAACAAACAAATTTTGCAAAAGCCGACACAAAGCGTCGCCAATTGCTCAACTGATATGGACTTTGACAGCCACCCATCTTTTTGCAAAAGCAGATATCGTTTGTAACAGCAGAAAAAAGAGCTCCAGGAGCATTGTGAAGTACCGCTCCCGGATACCGACAAGCACCACACTACAGGAGACGGCGCGCGTTAGTCCAGGCGCATCTACCGGTCAGTGACGCCAGCGCGGAGTGCGCGGGCAGATAGTAGGGCCACGACTTGGAATTATTTCCTCAATAACAAAGCAAACTCGGTGATTTCAGCGTGACGAGACAGCTTCACACGCACAAAGGCACAATGCAGGACTCAGATCTTGTTGTGCTGCGCAACGAGGCCAATGCATCCCCTGATCGTTACGCCCAATGGGATCCTAATCGCCAATTTCGCCGCGAGTACTATGAGCGCCATGGCCGCGACCCAACATACGAGGAAATTCTGCACAACGCACATGCGAATGGGCGTTCCGTGCTCGAGGAGCCTCTCGCAGGCGTCTCAGAGGCCCATGAAGAGCCGCTGGCGTCGCCTTCAAGCAGAAAGGAAGAGGAGGAAGCACCTTTGTCGCGCCATACAACGTCATCGTCGACTACCTCGTCCAGCTCGCGCAGCACAGCACAGGGCGCCCGCCTTGAAGAGATTCGCACAGCGCGCTCCACCAACACTCGCCCGCGCGGCTACACCGATTCGACGCAGCAGTCTAGCGGGACTATCTTGCAGCGCCATCCCACCGAGCGCCACCCTGTCGCCCTCACACGAATCGAAACACACCGCAGCCAGCATGCGGGCACCGTGGGCGCTTCGCAGGTGCCCTCACGCCTGTCGCGAACCCTCACACGCCGCAAGACCGAGAAGCCCTTGCCCAGCCTAGGTGCAGGCAAGCCTTTCCCTCCACCGCTGCCAGACCGCGAGGAATACGTAGTCGAATTCGATGGTCATGACGACCCCCTACACGCTCAGAACTGGCCAATGAACAAAAAGCTGCTCATGGGTGTCATTTTGGCTTTCGATGCGTTGAGTGCAAGTATGGGCTCCTCCATCTTCTCCAGCGCGACTGGGCCTGTGGCGGCTGAGTTCGGTGTTGGTAGAGAAGTGGGCACGCTGGGCACGAGTCTGTTCGTCTTTGGATATGCGTTTGGGCCTCTGATGTGGGCCCCCATCTCTGAGTTGTACGGCCGCCGTCCGCCGCTCGTCATTGCAGCTCTTGGCTTCTCCATCTTCACCATCGCCGTCGCCGTGGCAAAAGATATTCAGACTATCATGATCTGCCGTTTCTTCGCCGGTCTCTGCGGCTCTTCACCGCTTGCTATTGTCGCAGCTGTCTTCGCCGATATGTTCAGCAACGAGCTTCGTGGTCTGGCCGTCGCCGTCTTTTCCGCAACTGTCTTCATGGGTCCATTGATGGCGCCGTTCATTGGTGGTTTCATCACTGAGTCGTACCTTGGCTGGCGGTGGACCATGTACATCAGCTCCTTCATGGGCTTCCTGACATTCGGTCTCCTCCTGTTCATCCTCGAGGAAACATATCCGCCGGTAGTCCTCATCAACAAGGCTGCTGAGCTGCGAAGGCGGACAAAAAATTGGGGCATTCACGCCAAACAGGAGGAGATTGAAGTGGACTTCAAGGAGCTGATCGTTAAGAACGTCAGCAGACCCATGCGAATCCTCTTCACCGAACCTATCGTCCTGTAAGTTTTGCACAACATTTTTATGACTCTCTCTGACAATCCTAGGCTTATAAGCCTATATATGTCCTTTATCTATGGTTTATTGTATCTTTGTAAGTTGCCAACCCCTACTCTAGACTTCACGACCAAAACTCCGTACCCTGGGTTTCACGACTAACACTTCCCAGTCCTGACAGCCTACGCCCTCGTCTTCCAAGGCGTCTACGGCTGGTCCCCTGGTATCGCCGGCCTTGCGTACTTTGGCATGATCGCGGGCGAACTGATAGCCTTCACCACAGTCGTCATGACGAACTCGCGCTACGTCGCCAAACTCAAAGCCAACAACAACATTCCCGTCCCAGAATGGCGTCTGCCTATCAGCATGGTTGGTGGAATTTTGTTCTCTGGCGGCCTATTCTGGTTCGGCTGGACAGGCTACAGCGGTAATGTCCATTGGATCGTCCCTGTTCTTTCTGGCCTCTTCACCGGTTTTGGCATTTTCAGTATCTTCCTCAGTCTACTTAACTACATTGTGGACTCGTACCTGATGTTTGCCGCTTCTGCGATTGCGGCAAACACATTCATGCGATCGATCTTTGGTGCTGTCTTCCCGCTCTTTGCGACACAGATGTTCAATGGTATGGGTATCCAGTGGGCGTCTACTTTAATTGGCTGCGTCGCAGTTCTCCTCGCGCCCATGCCGATTCTTTTCTTTCTGAAAGGCAAATCAATCCGGGCGAAGAGTAAGTTCGCGCCAGCTCCAGATATTGCACAAGACAAAAGGAGGGATGAGGAGAGCGCGGGCAGCGAAGAAAGTGCTCCTGGGTCGAGTGACGGTGGACAAGAGAGGGCACGCGAGAAGGAAGGGGAGAAGAGGGATTAAGCATTGGAAGCATGGTCTAGGCGCTTTGCCGTGTCTCCATATTTTGATTCTGAATTGCGAATGATACCTCCTAAAAGTACTTTAATACTTAATCATAGAACAGTCTTCTGGCTCACCTGACAATGCCTTACACTTGAACTTCGTGCTGCTTCATGTCGCCGATATGGCGCCTGAATTTTGGATTGATCGACTAGTCGTCTGTTTTGCGATACTGAGGATACATTGACCTGGTAAGGTAAGTCCTGTAGTATGTATATCCCACAAGACAGAATGTAGCAGATGCATGGGAAGTAGTCGGGAGGTTGGATAAGACCTGGACCATTCTGAATCCATCTTACTGTATCCGTATCTGAACGAACCGAACGTGAACGACGGACCCTCCACAAGCTATAGCAACTGGTGCATACACCACAGTATCCTGTCAACTCCAAACGGCCACTTGGTCCAACCCAGAGAGCAAAACGCTGCCTCCTCATCGGGAGCCTTGAAGGCTAATCAGCCTAGTATGCGGAAGCTCACACCCCCAAACATGACGATACAAGTGATCAGGTGTGCTTTCCCCATCTGGTGAGCACGGCAGGTCTTTTGGTGGTCCTTCAGTTATGCTTGGATCTTTGTGAGTAGCCACGTTGTCAACTAGAACAAATGGTATCTGACTTCGATGCTCCAACTATTTAATAAGTGGGACAGGATATCTAGCAGGTCTTGAGAGCGTTTCTGGTTTTAGCCTTGGCTTTGGAATGACGGGATAGACTGTCGGAGCGGATGGCGGCCGATCTTTTCTGGGAGGATGAGGTAAGTCGTCTAGTTTTGGCGCAGATCTACCGGCGACTTGGTTATAGTGTTTCAGAGCCGTCCTATATAAAGGCAGTCTGAAAGGTTTTTGAGAAAGGCAGGGCTTTCAGTGCTCTTTCAGACTACCTTTGGTCTAAGGATGGTTCATGGTACCCTTGAGCTATTTTGTGAAATCTGTCACATAGCCAATACAAGCTGAATCTGGTCCAGTTCCGGTGCTTGTGTAATGTCCTGCCCTGTACAGCACCTTGCCAGCTCCTAGTGGCCACTTGGCACAACGCAAGATACTGAAGGCCCTCACGCTGATTGGCGCAGACTTCTGAAAAGTTATTGCTTTTAAGACGGCTACGCAATTGATAAGTCCTCTAAGCCTCATGCGCTCTTCTAGTTGAATCCTTCAAAATTGTCGAGTTGCCACTCGGAGCTGGCAAGGTGCTGTAGTTCTGCGGTTCTCTCTTAAAAGCATGCTTCCCAGAATCTGAAATGTGTTATGAAGGATGAATATCGTGCGGCAAGTCGAGAGATCAACGTATCGCATAAAAAATACATTCTGAGGCGACTCCATCTGAACATGAGTCTTTTGGCACACGCTCATACTTCTAACTCCTTCTTCTCTCCCATTTTGAACTCCTCACTCGCTTCCATATCGCGCCGCGCCGCCTTTTCCGCAGCCCGCCGCTTCTTGCTGTCCAACTTGTCGCGGTCTTCACGCATCTGCCGGATCAGTGCGCTCTTCTGCCGGATCTTGTGCCCATACCGCCAAAACGTAAACGGAATCGGAATCATTGCACTGAAGCTCGTCAGACCAAAATCATACAGTCCATGAATAAAGGGAACTTACACTTCGATGAGGGCGAGCATAGTTGCTGACCAGTGGGGTCCGAGAGTTGCGTACCTGGGGGCGTTAGTTGAGAATGAAGACAAGAAGAGGAGTGCAGCAATGGAGCATATGAGGGGACATAGAATAGCGGGGAAAAACTTACATCTTGGGCCCGGCAAGAGGCAGAGCGCCGCCCATTGCGCTACGCAAGACGGCATTGCCAGCCAACGCTGACGCAGCGTAAATACCGTACGAGTGTACGAGATAGTTCGAGGCATAGATGAACACACCACAATTACCCGCGCCAAATGGTATGCCAGCCAGAATTGGTGCAATCCAGTGGACGTTCGGCGTACATGTCCACGCAAATATCATCTCACCGACCGGCACCGCAATGGCAGCAATACACACCACGCTGACCATCGCTTCGGGATACACCTTCCCCGTCTCTGGATCCTTGGGGTGGTTGTTGATCATCTTGCGCAGCAACGGCTCGCTGCAGATGACAATGATGCCGCCAATTCCGATGCCCATGTAGGAAAGACCTGTTAGACCTGGGGACCAGCCGCGCAGCTCGGAAAAGACAATCGGATACGAGACGAAGCAGAGGTACAGCACGCCATACACTAAAGCTATATATATGTTCCTTTTACGACAGTCAGCAGTAGCTCTCTTCGCAAGAATGAAATCATTACCAGAAGATGCAGATCGGCTCGTTGATAGCCATGGAGAGCGGCCTGTACAGGTTCTCGCGCAGCATGGGCAGGAAGGCTTTCTTGTCATCATAGCGCGAGTGCCAACGTGGGTCGTCTGTCTGCTTGCGCTTCTTGGCGGATTTGGCTCGTAGGATGGCCGGCGCATAGGTTTCGGGGATGAGGAAGACCATGAACCATGACGTGCCTGAGCCGATCATGACGACCCAATTTGTCCAGCGCCACCCGAGCGCCTGATAAACAAATCCCCCGACCAAGGGTCCAATGACCGGACCTAAGGGTTGTCAGTTATCTGTTGTTATACTGCGAACGGAATGGCATACCGTTCATAGGTCCGAGAGACCATATTGAGAAGGCGAGGGCGCGATAGTCGTCGCTGACGATGTCTGATACAGTCCCCGGTGCGTTCGAGATCATTGCTGCGCCGGCAATGGCTCCGAAGAAGCGCATGACGAGGATCTGAGCCAGGTTATTAGACAAGGCGCATGGTATGATCAAGATGGTAAATGACGCAACAGCAATGAGATAGACTGGTCTGCGGCCATACATCTCACTCAAAGGCGCTAAGAGGAGTGATCCAATGGCGAGTCCACTCAGGTAGGTGGTGATACCAAGCACAACAAGCGTTTTTGATTTGATCCCGAAAGTCGCCATCATGCCAGGTATACCACTCGTGTAACTTGTCGAATACATGACCACGACAAGAGTGGAGTAGCTCATGAAGAAGATTACAAAAGCCTTCCTCCACATCGGCCAGTCTTGAGGATTTTCGCCATCATCATCGAAGTCCAATTCATAACGCGGATCGGTAGTCATATTCGTCGTGGTTGTTGTGATGTGTGCCATTGACTTGTCGCCATGCTCATCCAATCCGGCATTTCGACTGAGGGATTGGTGTATCGACAGGACCTCGTCTGTGTCACTGAGCGAGTCTGTCGACGCCGATGATATGGAGGAGTGGTCGCCATCACGCCGGGCTTCCAATGGCTGTGATTTCTCGGTCGCTTGCGAGGTCACTGATGGCGATATTGTCTCCTTGGCGGACTCAGCCGCGGCAACTTCTTTCGTGGCGCTCATCAGCCCTGATGTGTAACCCCACTCCTACGGTTATGGCGCGGGTATATATACCAACGAACGCCTATAGCTAAGTCTTCGCCTCGCAGGAGATGAGTGTGAGACAGTGTGATGCCACGCGCAATGTAGAAAAAAGCTTTGGACTCGCGTCGCGCCAGTGCGACATGAGCCAGTGGCAGAATCCTTCGTTCAGCCCTTCTGGGGACGGCAAGGGCGCGGCTCACTTCCGCGACCAATGTCACACCCGCATACAGCGGAGATAAACTTTACCGCGGTGTTATCGCAGCGACATGGCGAAATGCAGCGAATCATAGTTGCATCGTGCCGGTTGCGGTCGCACCTTCCCTAAGGAGCGCGCCCTGAGTGAGCTGCGCAACAAACATGACTCGTTGATGTCTATTCTCCGAACATCGGATTTCACGAATCCTGTATGTGATGTATAAGCAATCTGATGCAGTGCATGAAGGTGGTCAGCTCAATGAGTCAAGAGTGAGAGGATGCCATAGACCATATGATGCAGATGATCAGACGATAAGCGGGTAGGGCAAAGGTGGATGAAGTGTGGGGTTGCTGCACTACAGTACTTAGCGTCAGGTAAGAAGGAGTCTCGCACGCGTCGCGTCACCCCAGATTTCAACTCAGACCTCACTCCCGCGTGGAGCACATCACATCGAATTGCAGCCTCCATATACTGAATATTGTACTTCACTCACCGAGTCAACGATAGCAGCACTGATAATAACTTGTCAACAAATACATCCTAACCGCTGGCTACCTCTTTTACCTGCACCGCCAACATATCCTGTTGCCAAGGATGCTGCTACTTATATTGTACATGCTTGCACAGTTATCTGGCTGAGCGCCAGACACTTGCACCCAGGTACAGCCTGCCTTTGGCCTCATCCTACTTGAGGAACACGGTCAGGATGCATCGAAGTATGGCCCATTTGTGCCACGTCTACAGCACACGAACACATACAGCACCTTGCCAGCTCCGAGTGGGCACCTGGCGTAATGCAAGCTATCCAAAAGGTGGCCATTCGGCTGAAGATCATCACGGCCAACTGGCGCAGACTCACAGCTCTTAAGATGGCCATGCATCTAATTGGTCCTCTAGTCCATTCGCTTCCTTCTAGTCGGATCCTTTATTATTTGCCAAATGGACAGACGGGCTGACAAGTGCTGTACGCGCCCTCGCCTCTACTGCACCTTTCCGGCTCCGATGAGACACTTGACAATTTTGAAGGACTCAAGGATGCAAAAGCAGATACCTCACAGACCTAATCAGCAGCGAAACCATTATAAAGAGCTTCGCGTTTATCTAAGCCACACCAACCAGAATTAAAACCCTCCCGCCAAAATGCATTTTCGGCGTTTTGCCAAGCGTATCCACATAGTGCCATGCACTTGATGCAAAGAGCGCGCCTCGTAAGAGAAGTTCGCAAGGCCAGACGCAGTAAGCGTCTGCAAATCGAAGAAAGCGTCGGCTGCAGATGTACTGACCTGTTCGCGTATGGACTCCACAGGCGCTACCGCGACTTATCAGCTTCAAGCAGCGTCCATTTACCATCAGGCAACGCCTAGAACCAATATCTGAGCTCGCGTGTCGCGCGTGCAGACCACCAGCAGGTACTCGCGTTATGTGAATCCCTCAACGCCTGTCAATCGCTACACGTTGATCGGTCTATTACTAAACCAGCTCTTCGTCGTGAACTTTGCAACCTACAGCGCGAGCGAATTCTGGTTCTGCATCTTTCGGCCCAGAACTGTGGTTTACTCGTATACCAAGATGCGAGGTAAGCACGTAGCGGGATTCGCTGAAGTCTTCACTAACTTTATGAGCAGTCCCGATGGCGACCAAATGGTCTTTGAAGCCTTTGAGGTGACGCCGACCTCAGAGCAAGTGCTCACCACGAAGAACGCGCTGATACGCGACTTCCCGGGTTGCGCAGTTAACATCTCCACAGCTACATTGCTCAATCCGTCCTTTTTGGACAGATTCTCCTCGTTTCTGCAGCAGGCATCCACCGAATATGTGACCAAATTCTCGTCAATCACCTACAAAGCAGCGGCGCCTCTGCCTGAAGTTCGCAATACCAGTGATCCTGCGGTTGTTACAGGGCTGCTAATGTCTATGTTGGAAGCCAACGGCGCGGCTCGTGACGTGCCGATCCTGCGAAAGCGTGTGCGAGACACGGTCATTTTTGACCAAGCGTTCAAGCCTTGGAGACGCTCACCTTTCAACCTGACTCTTCGCGTTGCCATGCAGCGATACCTCTACAAGCAATTCGGGCCCGACGTTGGAAGACTGTACTTCAAGACGATCATGTGCCTCATGCTTCACCAATTCCTTGAAGATGTACTGAAGAAGCTGCCCTTCGAATCAGCCTTCTACCTGCGCCAAAAATTAGGTCGGCGCCTCGCGAAACTGGCGAGCGATCGTGCGGCAATGAGTCGGAGCATCAGCTCTGTGGTTGCGTCTGCATTATCGTCTATTGACTCCACATTCGAGCAAACGCTCTGTACTAGTGGTGGATGGCTGAAGACCTCCTGGCGTAATTATAAACTTGCTCACGAGCGCGCTGTGCCTCTTCTGAGTCCCCACGTTCTACCAGGCGCGCTTGATGTGCGCCTCACGAACAGTCAACCGATCCTCAGTGGTATCCTGGCAAACCAAGCAGGAGCTGGTGAAATCACGCAGCGCAATCCAGAAGAGCTTCTCAAGCAGTATGATGAAGTGTCCGAGAAAATTAAGCCTTACATTCGAGCTTCACGAGTCCACATGAAAATTTCAGATTATCATGTAACTGTTATCGAGCCCGCAAAAGAGGCCTCTTCTTGCGGGCATCCGAGAATTATGGAACAAAGTGATCTGATCCTGAATTACGTCAATCAGATTCAGGCTGCTCCTAATGGCTACCCGGGCCAGAAAAGTCATATGATTTTGCATATTATGGAGTTGTGGGTTTTGATGGATCTTGAGGCCGTGGCATCTTTTCCTCTTCTCAAAGAATTCCACCCTGGCTTCGATGCTGCCCTTCTGGATCCCATCGAACTTCTTGCACTGGAAGATATGAGCCGAGTTCAGCAAGTCCAAATCCACCTTAGTAGTCGATTTCGTGCTCGGCATGGCATGAGCTCGAAGAATATCTTCGATGATCCTTCCGACGACTGCTTTGCTGCGAGGTATTACGAAGAATACGATGATGAAGGCGTGCAATCACTTCGTCTTAAAATCGAGGATGATGCCGACGAACGTCGCGCAGCTAAAGAGGTGGAGTGGAAAGAGCAGGGAGAGATCTACGCTGAAACGGTCAGAAAGCGAGATGAAACAACTTGCTTCTACGATGAGGTACCCCACAGACATGTTTTTGGTATGACTGAGACGCGCCACCGCAGGCCTTGCGAATGGCATAGCCTCCGAGATGCTGCGGGGAAGATCAAGATACAGATCTTTGAACATCCGCTGCCGAGTTGCGAGCCTGCCGCCAAGGCTGCCATGTTCGAGCTCAGGTGTCCAGAAGCATTCGCAGCCTACAGAGATGCAACATGGGCGATCCTATCGATCATCTGCTCACCAGAGCCATCAAGTAAACCTGAAAGGGTCTCACTTATTCGCGAATTTTCTCAGCTTAAAGCTTACACCAATGACTTAGATTGCAGTATCACCCTTGCATCCGAGAAAAAGGCCTTCTCAGAAACGCACTATGCTCAGTGGGGATTTCCAGTTGAGCTGGACGACATCATTCGCACTGCGGGCTGAAGCCAAGGTACTTCGACCACTCGAGTCAAGCATGGACAGCGGAGGTATCCAAAGCATCGATATGGCATCATTTTCCTGTAATGCTTCCTGAGGATTCTCCTTACCACGCCCTGCATCAAGACTTCTCATTCTCAACAGCTGTACACCTCAAGAAGCAAGATACAGGACGATCCCACATTGCCTAGGCTTTTGCAACAGTCTCTGCAAGGTATTGTGGACATTCATGGCGCGAGTCAACCCAAACTGGGATTGCTCATGCCGAAGTCGATCAACACATGCTCGCGACCGAATAGTCGGTACAATGGTCAGCGTACAGTTCCTGTTCTGCAAAAGCCCACATTTCCGTTGAAAATATATCAGCCACCTGAGATGTTGAGACTAAAAAGTATCGTAAATGCTACTGGGGCCAAAGCCTCGCACACCTACTCTCGTTACGCCGAGGGGATGGGCTTGATGCAGACACTGACGCGGCTGCTGCAGTGTACTTTGATGACGATCACCGGGCCTGGGTGTTGTACAGATCAAACAATCGCACGCCGCTTCTGGCATCACCCTTTGCAGAAAGCTTAGAAATGTGCGTCGTCTACATAGACGAGAGCCATTGCCGTGGAACAGATTTGAAACTCCCAGTAAATGGCAGGGCTGCACTGACTCTTGGCCAACATCTCACCAAAGATGCCTTGGTACAGGCGGCTATGCGACTACGACAGCTTGGGAAATCACAATCAGTTGCGTTCTACTCTCCTGCAGAAGTGCATCAGAGCATCCTGGACCGTTTGAACAAGGATAGTTCTTTCAAACCAGACTCAGCAGCAGTTTTATCCTGGGTCTTTGGGCAGACTTGCGATACACTGGAGCAACAGGAACCGTCATACTTAGCTCAAGCACAGCAATATATGCTACAGAAACAAGCAAGGATCACTCAGCCATCTTTCCTGGAAGATGAGCACGCAAAGTCGGAATTCTTATCAACAATCCTACAGAAAGAAAATTCGAACCTCAAAGAACAATACCAACCTGGCGGTGGCCATCGTATTGGCTTCAACAAAGTCTCTGCTTGGGATGAATTCTTGCAGCCTCAGATACAACTTCTGCAGGATCGCCAGGAGCGATGTCAGGACAACGGCTCTGCGGTGCATGCCTCGGTTTTGGAAGAGGTCGAGATAAGGCAAGAGCGTGAACTGGAACTGGAGGTCGAGCAGGAAGTTGAGAACGTCCGAGAAGTCCAGAAGCCGCCAAAGCTTCGTCCTTTCCCAGTTACAAGACTGCACGCTGATGTGGAGTACTTCGCCGTACACGGCAAGCTCGTTGCTGGAAGTCACGCGTATCAGCCAATGTTCTTTGTTCTCAGTCAAACGGCTCTGGGTTCTAGGCGCAGCGTCTCAGCTTCCATGCAATCGCACCTCTGGGTATCAACTCAATTCACTCGAACGGTCGAGGCATACCGACCCAACGATGTCTACGTACGACCTGTTCAGTGGGTTGTATGGAGCTTTATCAGTGGTTTAGCTCTTCTTGTGAGCCCAGAGGAAGCCAACGCCCTCATCCCCATACTGCGCAACGGAGCAGGATCTGGAAGCGTACACCTGATAGTCTACGCCTCACCAGTCACACGGCGTATGCTGCATTTCAACAGCCTCGACTGTTACGTAACGCCACCACTCCCTGCAGACTTCAACTGTCCAACCTGGCCCTCGGTAGAACTGGATATCTTTCCGGTCGTCTTCACTTCGAATGGCACGAGTACGCCGATCTACGCAGCTACCTCGGCTTGAAAGAAGACCTTTCAACCGACCCCGATGCTCGCCAGTTCGCCGCCAAGCCGCTTACCTTCCTCCACGAGTGGATCGACGTGCGCCGGAAGGGCCAGGACTTCGAACACACCCCCATGGGCTTCGTCACCACCGGGAAGCCGTTGTCCGAAAACCACGCATTCTTCCAGGCTTCCGGCTACGAGCAACATGCAGACATCCGGCCTCACGTTGCGCGCGCCGGATCAGGTCCGGAAGAGCAGGAGGAGGTTGAGGAAGAAGATAGTGATCATGATGAGGACGAGTTTGTTGCTGTTGCTGAGCACCTTGATAATTCTGAGTCCGAGGATGAGGAGTCAGAGGGAGATGATGATGAGGATGCGCAGGAGGGTGGGGCGGAGTCGTCACTGTCGTCGGATTGATTGTGTGAGCAGTGTGTATTGAGTACAAGACGGATTCGTTAGACAAATCAAGCTGTCTGATCCGCGACAATTCTTCCGTGGTCCTGTGACGGTGAACCATCTTCTTTGCGGCTCCTAAGGGGCGATTGGCACCGATCAGGAACACAGCTATTGAAGAGCCCGAAGTCGACACAGGCGACTAGTTATGTAGCCATTGGGAGAGCTGCAACTTTTTGACTAACCAGCCTTGAAACTGTCCTATTCAACTACAGTATTTCCGCTTTCTGCAGTAATTGAAATCTCTACCTGAGCTGGCAAGGCATTTCCCGTCTTCCTTACCGAATGCAATGACAGAAAGACAAAGCGCTAAACAAGCAACTAACTATGAATCTGCCTTACCAATCTGTGAATGTATGATGCTCCGCAGGAAGAATACGAAGTGCTCTATCTGCTTACTGCAGTCCAAGTCTGGTGCAATCTCCACACACGGCGGTTCTGCTTCGAGTGCGTCCTTTGCAGGCCAAGCCCTGCAGTCTGAGCCCGATGCAATCTCCGCACAGCGCTGTCCTGAGCTGTCCTCGTCTGGCTGTTCTGCCCTCGTCTTGCCATTCCACCCTCGTTCTGGCAGCGTCACCTCCAAGCCCTGCATATAGGTAGCTCCAACCATCGTGCTCTCATTCCGGCAGTATCCATCTCCAAAATCTGCACACCCCAAACCATCATAAACCATCATGCCAGCGTATAACTAACACAGGCCTACCTTCCAACCCAGCCCACCCTACCAAAGATATCCATCTCACAGAAGCCAGCAGCTGATTTGCGCCATCTTCCGCAACACTGGACCAGTGAAATGGGGGGAAAGATGCAGCGATCTCGGTGAGCTGACCACATTTGCACTTGCACCGGTGAAGTTCCATTCCCACGAGATCTTTCCTTGGAAGTCACACGATCTGGGCTTGCGTCTGAGCCTGGGGTCGAGTCAATATAAGTTGCTGGTTGAAACCCAATTTCAGTAGCTGTGAACCTCGCTGAATACTGCAGCAGTCAGCCTTGATTGACTGCAACTATAAAACAGTAACTAACTCTCTAGATCATTTTCTCTTGCCTGTGGTCCAGCATCGGTGTGTCCAGCACCATGCAAACCTCCTTATCTGGAACCAGCATATCAGGCAACAACACGTGAGAGAGACCTTGTGTCGCGGGCTGAGAACAGGGAAAGGGGGGTGGGTGTCAACAGGTAAAGCTTAATTTCGCTCTTTTATGTAAATATACACTATCATACAACAAACTCCAGCTAAGAGCACGCAAGCGCGTCTACTTGGCAAGGAACTTCTGAAACGCCTCCTGCTCAACGACCACATTCCCGACCGCCCTCAACTTCTTCCTGCCCTCCTTCTGCTTCTCGAGCAGCTTCCTTCTTCTCGACAAATCACTCGCATGCAGCTTCGCCAACACGTCCTTCCTGTACGGCTTGATGGTCGCGCGGGCGACAATCCTCCGTCCCGCGGCCGCCTGGATAATGACCTCGAACATCTGGCGCTCGACGTGCTCCTTGAACTTGTCGACCCAGAGACGGCCTACTCGGTCGACTTGGCTGGTGTGCAGGACGCGGCTGACGGCGTCGACGGGGGAGCCGTTGACGAGGAGGTTGAGCTTTGTGATGGAGGAGCGGTGGAAGCCGGCGTCTTCGTAGTCGAGGGAGGCGTAGCCCTTTGTGCTGCCCTTGAGCTTGCCGAAGAAGTCGTCGACGAGGTGGGAGAGCGGGAGTTCGTATTTGAGGATGACTTGGGAGGCGGTGAAGAAGGTGAGTTCCTTCTGGATGCCGCGGTTTGCTTCGCACAGTTTGATGACTTCGCCGAGGTATTCTTGGGGCAGGGTGACGGTGGCGAGCACGTAGGGCTCGTGGACTTCTTGGACTTTGAAGTGGAATTCGTCGGCGTCGGGGAAGTCGTTGGGGTTCGTGATGATGGTTTCGGTGCCGTCGCGCCAGATGACTTTGAAGGGGACGGAGGGCGGGGTGATGATGATGTTTGCGCCGTGCTCCTGGCGCAGACGGTCTTCGAAGACTGAGCAGTGCAGTGTGCCGAGGAAGCCGAGACGCCAGCCCGCGCCGAGGGCGTCGGAGGACTCTTTTTGTAGGGTGACGGAGCGGTCGTTGAGGATGATCTGGTTGATGGAGTCTTCCAGGTGCTCGAAGTTGTCCTGGTCGGTGGGGAAGGCGGCGACGAAGACCATGGACTTGGGCTCCTCAAAGCCGGGGTAGGGCTCGACCAGCTTCTCGGAGCCGACTGTTGTGTACGTGTCGCCGACCTTGGCTTCCTGCGAGCGCTTCATGCCCGGGTTGAAGTGGATGTAGCCGACCTGGCCCGCCTTGAGGACCGTCTGGGGCGTCTGGTCTGGGTACATGATGCCCACTTCTCCGACGATGTACTTCAGACCGGTCGCAAAGGAGCGCACCGTGTCGCCTGGCCGCACCTCGCCGTCAAAGACACGTACCAGCAGAATGACGCCCTTGTAGACATCGTACCACGAGTCGACCAGGAGCAGGCGTAGAGGGTTGCTGAGGTCGCCCACGGGGGCGGGGATCTTGTCGATGACGGTGGGCAGCAGGGCGGCGACGTTCAGGCCTGTCTTGGCAGAGACGAGGACGGCGTCGTCGGGGTCCAGCTCGAACGTCTCGTGCATCTGCTCGAGCACGCGCGGCGAGTCGGCGTGCGGCAGGTCGACCTTGTTCAGCACGGGCACCAGGGTCAGGCCCTGCGAGAAGGCGAGGTAGAAGTTGGCGACCGTCTGCGCCTGCACGCCCTGACTAGCATCGACCAGCAGCAGGGCGCCGCCGCAGGAAGCATAACTGCGTGAGACCTCGGCGCGGAAGTCGACGTGGCCGGGGGTGTCGACGAGGTGCAGCAGGTAGTCCTCGCCTTGGTGGTTGTAGATCATGGTGCACGTCTGCGCCTTGACCGTGATGCCGCGCTCGCGCTCGACGTCCAGCTTGTCGAGAATCTGTTTGTTGCCGCCGGGCTCAATGGTGCCTGTCAGCTCCAGCAGGCGGTCCGACAGCGTGCTCTTGCCATGGTCGACGTGGGCAACGATGCAGAAGTTGCGGTAGCGCTCGATGGGAATCTCGGCGATGCGCTTCTCGAGCTCGCCCTGTGGACGGAAGGCCTGCGCATAGCTCCTGGCGAACGGCGGCGATGCGAAGGGGGAGCGGCGCGCGAGGGCGGACGTGCGAGGAAGAGAGGCGGAATCCTCAGGATGGAGGCGCGGTGGAAGGCGAGGGCGAGGGCTTGGGCGACACAGCGTCTGCGCGCGCCAGCCCTGCAGGAGGCTGCTCGCGGTCCGGACGCATGGTCGCATGGGTGGGCATAGGAGGGAGCGACAGTCAATGGCTGCGCTGCGGGCGGCTGGTGTGGCTGCTCGAAAATGTTCACGTCGACGCCTTATCTAATCAGCACCGCAGCAGAACTCATGAGCCCTTTGGTGGAGCTGCAGACTGGCCCGCCCGCGCAGTTCCCTCACTGTTCCCCACACTCCCCTACGCCGCATTCATCTGCCAGCCAGTGCCAGTGCCAGCATCGGCCTCACGTGCCCAAGACTTCCCTGCGCCGCTCTTGCTGCCCGTTGCACCGCGCCCACTGCTGTTGTGGGCTGCCGTTGTGCACTGAATACAGACTCCAGCCTCGGCCACAGTTGCCGCGCCGACAGCCTCAACATCAACAAACCACCGCCAGCTGCTACCTCCAGCCATTGCGTGCCGCCACACCCTCCAACATGGCCGAACCACGCACAACAAGGACCTCCAAGTCCAGCACTTCTGCTTCCAAGTCTAGCTCGTCGACCTCCAAACCCACATCATCTTCTAAATCCACATCAAAGTCAAAGTCAAAGTCGTCCAAGAGCGACGAGTCCAAGGTGCACAAGCTCGCCCTCAAGGGCTCGTCAAAGATCGTCAACGAATTTGTAAGTCCTGCCAACACATCTGTGCCACAATCCCTAGGTCAGCCGAGACTCACCAGCATCATCACAGTTTGAGTACTCGATCAACACCATTCTGTAAGACGTACGAGGGTCCGGAACCCTAGACCGTGACTTACCCTCATGCAGATTCCAGCGAGGCGTCTACCCTGCAGAAGACTTCACTGCGTAAGTCCGGCATGGAACCGTCTCGGCTGTGGCACATTTTAACAGCGCACAGGGTCAAGAAATATGGACTGACTATGATGGGTGTGTACGCTGCCGAGGGCCGTTGGGACCACTACTGACGCACGCAGTCACTGCCGACGACCAGGTCAAGGCGTACATCAAGAAAATCATGACGCAGCTCAAAGAGTGGATGTACGGCGGTAAGATCACCAAGCTGGTCGTGGTCATCACTAGCAAGGAGACCGGCGAACACGTCGAGCGCTGGCAATTTGATGTGAGTCCGGCCTGAAGCTGATCGTGGATCGACGAGCAGCATCGCTGATTTGCAAGGTCCAAATTTTCGGCAAGCACGCGAAAAACAAATCAGCAAAACCCGCAACGGACCAAGAGAACGAAAATTCGGTGCCAGAGTAAGTAAACCTCCGAGTACAAAGGGAAGCACCGCGCGCTAACTTAGCGCTACTAAGGGCAGGCGAGGTTCCAGAAGAAAAGACTGAGGCTGAGATCCAAGCCGAGATCCAGTCCGTCTTTCGACAAATCACGGCCTCGGTCACATTCCTGCCCATGCTCGATGGCAACTGCACCTTCAACGTACTCGTGTACGCCGATGCTGATTCAGACGTGCCTCTAGAGTGGGGCGACAGTGACGCCAAAGAAATCAAGAACGGCGAGAAAGTGCAGTTGAGAAGCTTCAGCTCCAGCAACCATCGAGTAGACACGCTAGTGAGCTATAGGTGCGTTGAACTCGAATCCAATACCGTGGTACATGTGTTGGGACTGATGATCGTAGACTTGGCGATTAGCCGTCCTTTAACAGAAACTACTGCAATAGTCGTTGGCAGCGCTGACATGCTATCTATGCGCAACCCTGTTTTGTGCCCTGCCGTCAATCACCGTATCTTTGCCGTATCAAGAGCGCATCCTTCGCGTGGCGTGCATCTGTGGGATCGACGTGTTTCCCTCCAAGAATGCTCTGACATGCTTCTCAATCACAACATCATCTGTCACTGGTGGTTACAAACATGTTTCTCACTCCCCTCCCCAACCCTGGCGATCAGACTCAGACTCAGGCAACTCATGGCGATAACACTCTGGAACAGCAAATTGTACGAGCTGTTGCCACGGTCCCTCTTTTCATACATTCTCAGCTCTCGGCAAGGCGGAGGCGCACGTGGGCGTTCGCTTCAGCACGCTGTCACAACCGGCTCGGGCGGGGCCCAAGGACCAATATATACAAATTGTAAACAGTCTTACCATTTCAAGCATTCGACCAGCATGTCAACGACTAATTCACGACACGCTTGTCGACGCTAATACTGCCTTGCCAGCGTTGAGGCTTTAGTCGAACCTAAAGCGGCGCCCTTGCCGCACTGACGCTCCAGCGCTCCATGGCAGTTCTTATCGCGCCGTATACAGCATTGGCCCAGTCCATAAGCAGTTCCAGCCGCCGTGTCTGCAGAAGCAATACTTCTCATGCACACGCTTGCAGGGCTGCACGAGGCTGCACCAGAAATAAATTCTAGAATTCGCGGCACTGCGCGGCCAAAGTACAGACAATCTCCACGCCGGATTTAAGCGATTCTTCGCCTGTATAGACGAAGCTGAGGCTGGCGTGGGTGGTAGTCGATAAGACTATCGATTTGAGATTTCCCGCGTACCTTGCGAAAGGAGGAAAAGCCTGCTATTAATACGCTCTCGTCCGGATTGCTGCGCGGGAGAGCGACCCCTAGTCAGGCTCTAGTCAGGGGTGCTAGCCTGTCAAGGCGCTGGCTACTGCCGAACTTTGGTTTGACCATTGGTAGCCACACGGAACACCACACCGCGCCACTGCAACCTGGTCGACCATCTCTGTTCCAAGTTGCTGAGAAAAGCCAGCGACATTAGTAGCGCCCCTAAATTACATACCTATCGCCATGGTTCTCGGGCTGACAGTTGTTGCCGCCTGGCCGCGCTGTCAATCTATCGCTGCGGATTCCCCTCCGGGTTAGCCTTCGGCAGAGTCTGGTTCGTTGATCGCATCCTTTTGCAGAACCGAGCAGCCTCGCTACCCAAAGGTCTCTTCCCGTCCCAGGGCGTCCAGGGCGTTCCAGCTCTATGATTCCAGGGCCCCACCGTATCCCATCGGGCGCGGACCTTCAGCTCTCGCTTGAGAGCGCCCACGCCGAAGTCTCAGTATCCACATCTCGATAAGCTTTTGAAAACATTGCTCAACAGAGCCTAGTGCCCGTCATTGCCTGGTCTTCAGGTTTCGATTCTAGGCCGGTAGACAAGTTCAGCGTGTTGCTAGTGCTGGCTTGCAGCATGGCTGTCTTGGCTGATTGCTACATTTATCTTTGACGGCGTGCCCTGAACGATAATTCGGTTTCCAACATATTCCTCGGGCGGATTGCTCGACCCTGTGTATACATCAGACCCTATCGTTACGTGTCGCTAATCCGCTCGCTACCCCCAAGCCCAAGTTTGGTTCACGGGCGCACTCTCTCTTTACGTACTTAATTCGTCGCAAGACACTAATAACATGGGCTTCTTCAAGCTCGGAAAGAAGAAGGCGGCGGATGTCGAGTTGACAGAAAAAAAGGACGAAACCGCACAGCCTGTCGAGCCGTTTACCCCTGCGGCTCCAAGATGGCCAGGTAGTTTGGCATCGCACCCGGGTTCGTCAGCGGATCTACCAGGATCACTGAATGGGCCAGGTGCTAGCTTCCTCGACGTAAAATGCGAGGTCATGGCACAATGGCTCCACTCGAAACAAGAGGAAAAGATTTGGACAAGCGGAGAGCCTGGCGAGGGTGTACTGGTCAAGAAGTCAAAGGGCAACTATGCATTCTCTCCACCGGATCTTCAGGAGGATGGAAGCGGTCTTTACGAGGCCGTTCTCGCCTTGAACGTCAGGGTACGTCAATTGTGTTATTTCTGCAAAAACGAGGTCTAACAGCAAGCAGTGCGCCATGACTGTCAACACTCGAGTCTTGCAGCTGTTCATGGGTGCACGACCGGACGAGCACTTCATCCAGATCCACCGCACCCTCCGACTCCAAGTCGTTCCTGATATTCAAGCACTGCCACATTGCCAAAGGCATCAGTCTGCTGCATTCATTTCCAGCACATCCACTCTGATTGTGTGGGAAGACGAGCCTACAAGGTTGCTCGAGCGAGCCGAATACATCCAAGACGCACTGATGAAGATGTCTTGGAAGCCTGAACCCGAGGAGGAGGGCGCTGAAGAGAAGGGCGATGGCAAGAAGCCATTCGTTCAGATTGAAGAATATGACGAGCCGCTAGAGGAGGAGAGCATGGAGGAGCAGGCTCGTCCGATCGTTTTGTGGCAGTGCTTCTACGAGACACTGGCCATGATTCTTATCATTGCTACTCTTGCTAGTGGTTGGAGAAAGATCGCCATTGAGATGATCCAGGATCCTAACTGGCTACGCCTGTGTTTCATCGTCGTTATTCCGGCACAGTTTTGGCTCGCTTTGGTAAGTGACACTTTCGCACGCGTTACCTGGCCCCATGCTGACCAGTACAGTTCTTCTACCAGGCTCTTGTCAGTAACGTTGCCCAAATCATTGGTCCCGTTGGCCAAATGGAGAGAAACACAAAGTACTATTCCGGCAAGGCGCCTCGCCGTCTCCATCGGGATACATTTGGTCCTCTGCCTCACGTCACCATCCAAATGCCTGTGTACAAGGAGGGTCTTCGCGCTGTCATTGAGCCCACTGTTCGCTCCATCAAGCAGGCCATGTCCACCTATGAACTTCAGGGTGGCACAGCCAACATTTTCATCAACGACGACGGTATGCAGCTGATTTCCGCAGAAGAGGCCAAGGCTAGGCAGGATTACTACGACGAGCAGCAAATTGGCTGGGTCGCACGTCCAAAGCACAACCCCAAGCCTGAAGATGGTGAGAAGGTGTTCCTCCGTCGCGGAAAGTTCAAGAAGGCCTCCAACATGAACTACGCTATGCGCTTGTCCGTCCAAGTCGAGGAGGCGCTCGCCGCTCAGCCTCGTCACAGCCAGTGGACCCAACACGATGAGAACAATGCCTACAGGGCCTGCCTCCAGCGCATCCTCGCCGAGCGTGAGGGAGAGGCCTGGGCTGACGGCAACATCCGTATGGGTGATTACATTCTCATCATTGACTCCGATACCCGTGTGCCCAACGACTGTTTCCTCGAGGCTGTCTCTGAGATGGAGCAATCGCCTCAGGTCGCTATTCTGCAGTACGCCTCTGGTGTCATGAACGTCACCAACTCGTTCTTCGAAAACGGCATCACCTTCTTCACCAACCTCATTTACACTATGATCCGCTTCGCCGTTTCAAACGGTGATGTTGCTCCCTTTGTCGGTCACAATGCCATTCTCCGCTGGTCTGCGCTGCAGCACATCGGCTACGAATGCGAGCAGGATGGCTGGGAGAAGTGGTGGTCTGAGTCTACCGTGTCGGAAGATTTCGATATGGCGCTGCGTCTGCAAGCCGAGGGTTACATTGTTCGCCTGGGTGCCTACAAGAACGGCGGTTACGAAGAGGGTGTCTCTCTTACTGTTTACGACGAACTCGCCCGTTGGGAGAAGTATGCTTATGGCTGTAACGAGCTGATCTTCCACCCCTTCAAGGACTGGATATTCAAGGGCCCCTTCACCAAGCTCTTCCGCACCTTCATCTGCTCTAACATGCCTATCCACTCCAAGCTCACTATTCTCGCTTACATCGGTACCTACTACGCCCTCGGCTCGGCCTGGATTCTCACCCTCATGAACTACTTCATCATCGGTCTGTTCAACGGCCATCTCGACCACTACTACCTCGACTCGTTCAAGACCTTCTTCTCTATCATTGTCGTCTTCTCTGCTCTCGGTAACCTTGCGCTTGCCGTCCTCCGTTACCGCATTGGCGAGTCCGGCCTGCTGCGCGCCATCTTCACCAACCTGAAATGGATTCCCCTCCTCAACATCTTCCTCGGCGGTGTCTCGCTGCACGTCTCGCAAGCTCTCCTCTGCCATTTCTTCAGCATCGACATGCAGTGGGGCGCCACCTCTAAGGAAATTGAAGATATCTCCTTCTTCGAAGCCATCTCCGACGTCATCAAGAAGTTCAAGTACACTTTTGCCTTCTGCTTCGGCATGACCGCCCTCATGATCGCCATGGCCTTCGCAGTGCCCGAGGACTGGCAGATTCGCCTGCTCACCGCCGTGTTCCCCATGGCATTGGTGACGGGCAATCACTTCCTCCTACCCATCGTTTTGAACCCGCAGCTCATGACTTTCACTTGGTAAAGGTGCTGTTCCGCAAGTGGTACGCTCATTATGTACACTGAGACGGCTCCTTGAGATTTTTATAACCATAATGGGCGTCTGGCGTTGAGCAGTTTATACTTTGGTTCTTTTTCGCTGGTCATATACGACACGGTCTCTTGAATACCGGAACAAGGTATTGCACGCATATAGAAGAAAGCGGAAAGTAATCATCCTGATATTTGAATATAAACACCTTTTACCAATTTTAAAAAAAAAAAACACTCTGCATTGCTTTGGTAATGTCTCAACCTCCTCAAGACAAAAGATCTCACGTTTTGATGCAAACACATCTCACCGCTAAAGAAAGCAGTTCTTCCATCTAATTGCTCTCAAGACGAAAAGCATGCAAACACGACCAACTCACCAGCCACCACACGTTTCCGCCCAGATACCCAAACTCCACCCAGACCTTGCTAGCCACATATCAGACATGAACAGACAAGTAAAAACCCGCCGTTCCATTCGACCCGCCCTTCCCTTCCCTTCCTTTCTCTTCCGCTCCGCTCCCCTCCGCTCCACTTTCGCGCCTCGCTTCGCTACCAGCAGCGTTTTCTGCCGCGCTCCACTGCTATTTTGGGGCCGGCTTGCCTAGTCTGCACCCCGCAGTTTGGTGGCGAGTATAGCGGCGGGAGGAAAGGCGGTGCAAGGAGACAGGGGCGTTTGGTGTGCGGGTTGAGATGATTGCAGGGCTGGGTTTGTGCGGTGACGTGGAGGAGGGGAGGTGTGATGGGAGTATGCAATGTGGTGTTGTGTTTGCGCCTGATGGGGGTTCTGGGGGTTGGTGTTTTGGGCAGTTGTGAGATGCTGAGGTGGGATGCGCCTGAGGGGGCGTACAGCATGGGGTGGTGGGTGAGGTGCATGCTGGGGGATTGATCGGGGAGAGGCTGGCGGAGGGATTGGGGGTGGGAAGGCCACTTTGTCCGGAGGTGATGGAGGTACGTAGGTTGGGGATTGGTGGTGGAATGCTGTTCGGTGTTGGGCTCAGCGGAGAGAAATGTCGTGTGTGTTGTAAGAGGTGTGAGGTTCCAAAACGAGGGCCTTGGGCTGGAGAAGGATCGCGCTCAATACGTACACAGCTACCGAATCAATCATTGTGCTCTGTCGGCGTAGTGTCAACCGATTGTATAACTCAACGCATGGCCTGGTGTGAGAATCGCAAGGTATGCCTGAGGCTGCAACGCTTTTGCAGAAGCGCGGGATGGCTCTGCTCCACGCATTTGCAGTCAAGGTTCTCAAGACGAGAGATTTATTTTCGCAAACGGTATATCTCTCACGACCGGTTTGACATGGCATTCGGTTGCCTGTACGGGCCTACTCCCATCGTCTCTGCTCAAGGCGGGTGGAAGGCGGTTGCTATTCTCGGTAAGTACAGCACAGAAAGCATAGCAAACGCCATCAAAGAACACTAAAGGGTCCAATACACTTCCGCCTTGGATTGTCGTTTGCATGTGCATTGTGGAGATGACCAACGGTAAGGGCGGTCATTACGCGGAGACATCCATAGTAAGGCGTGGCTGACTCTACCCTCTCCGAAGCAAAACCAACCTATTGCCCCTCAAACGTTCGCATGCGATCAAGACACCTCACTCCTCTGACACTGCGATCGTTATCAGAAATCCACCCCTGAACGATGCCAGAGCACGGGCTGCACCGCAATCTCTATTCCTTGCAAGCTGTAGATACGCGGGCCGGCTGGAAGGTCCGAATCTCACTGCGTTATTCTCCATCATATTACAGGGTTGGATGGGCGCTTGTCGAAGTGTCTCCAACTACGTGCATAGTGGTCTTCTGTCTGCTGCACCGGGTATGCGCGAGGGACGTCAAGATGAGGGTGACATGTACTGAATGCTGCGGTTGCGACTCTCTTCTTGGGTCGGCATGGATTCAATCATCTCATGTAGATTACAGGCCGCCTTCAAGGTTGCTCTGCATATGGCATCAAACTCAAATATGGCTATATAGAGCAGGGTTTCGAAGGGGGCAATAGATGTTTGGTGTTTGGCTGCTTATGGTCTCCCAATTGGATGGTTCGGACATCCGCCAGAGAACGTTAAATCTTAACGCTTAACGGGCGACACAGGCGAACTCACCATTTCACGATTTAGCTCGCTAAAGTGGAGATGCCTGTAGATCGCGAACCGGTGTTCATCTTGCAGGATCTTAGTCTCGATAGCTCTGCCTACTACGCCAGAAAGACTTTGCGTTGGGAGCGAGGTTGCACAGTCCCTACAGCAGCTTTCAAACACCCACGACCATTCAACATCACGATGAACCCCATGTTCAATCGAACAATGAAACAATGCCTCTGAATTAGCCCTACCCCAAGTGAAAACCATGTGCGATCTGATCGGCATCCTTCATATCGACATATCGACGCTAAACATCCACTAGTCTCGATGACATCAGCGACGAGCATCTCAGCCGTGTCGGCTCCATCTCCTCTCACCCCGGTACCTGACCGTGACGCGCCTCGAGGGTATCCAAATGCTGCGTCTACCTCTTTCAAGTATGGTCGTGTACAGCGGGCCATGTGCCGCGGAAGGGAAAACACAGGGAAGGGGGCCATCCATGCTGCACTCTCCATCATGACGTGAACCTGAAGGATCTGTCTAGACCCAGTAATGCCATGCAAACGCCTGGGGACCCGAGCAGTGTGATTGCTTGACGGGGTGACTTGATAGCCCATTGCTGTCTCTTCGATCACATTTGGTGTGGAATTCCTACTCTCTCGCACTCTGAGTTAAGAGGTGCTGCGTTCTTGCTGTGCCAGTCCCGCGAAGGACATCATGGCGAGGTATCTTGGATTGAGAGGCGGAAGCCTTGCTACTGTTATTAGTGCCGTCTGTGGACTTTGCTTCTTGTATGTTGCTCTTTTGTTCGTGAGAGTTTGCGCTAGGAGACTGACAGGATTGACAGATGTTTCGGGTATGCACAAGGTGTCATGGGCGGTCTTTTGACTGTCCCCCAATTCATGAATCGCTTCCCACAGCTCAACATATTGGACCCACAGACAACATCGTTTCATAATGCGTGGGTGACTGGTACGTTCAAGAACGCCTCCTCTCACGAAGTGCATCGCTGACGGAGAAGGTCTCGTTGTCGGAGCTTGGAACCTGGGCTGTCTCGTCGCTGCTATTCTTTGCATACTCGTCAGCGATAGTCTTGGTCGCAGACGTACACTGCTTCTTGGAATAACGATATGGACAATTGGAGAGATCATCCAAACCTCGTCTTACAGCTTTGCACAGTTCGTTGTTGGACGCGCAGTGGCCGGCTTTGGTTCGTGTACCTATTTCTCTCTTAGTTTGATGTGCTGACTTGTGCTTAGGCAATGGGTTCACCACAGCCACAGCACCGGCCTATCAGGCTGAGTGCGTCAAGTCACATCGCAAAGGAACCATTTTGATGATCAGTGCTGGCGCCTTCGTTGCAGCCGGCTATGCGCTGTCGTACTGGCTCACATTTGCCTTCGCCTATGTTGACTCTTCTGCAGCGTGGCGTGTTCCTATCGCATTCCAGATCATCTTTTCTCTACCCGCAATTGCGCTGCTCTTCTTTTTGCCAGAAAGTCCAAGATGGCTCATTCTCACAGGACGAGAGCAAGAAGCGCTGAATGTACTCGCCGCCCTGAACGATGCCGACATTGACGACTTCGAGATCAAGGACGAGTTCCTCCAGATCAAGGACGCGATCTTGATCATGGCGCAAGGATCAACAACGAGTATATTCTCGAACAAAGAGCGTAGAGGATTCCATCGTGTCGTGCTAGCATACTTCGTTC
Organism: Phoma sp. YAFEF320; assembly: GCA_033444525.1. Classification (NCBI taxonomy): domain Eukaryota; kingdom Fungi; phylum Ascomycota; class Dothideomycetes; order Pleosporales; family Didymellaceae; genus Phoma; species Phoma sp. YAFEF320. Next base: position 259,446 of record JAVLWG010000020.1, on the reverse strand, counting down.
AAGTTTTCCAACAGGGGACTGGGATCAACCTCGTTCTGCAGTATTTGAGCTGGATTTTTTTCACACGGATGTCTTACACTGGATGGCTAGCACGTCTTCTTGCTGGATGCTCCGCGACTACATACTTCCTCTCCAGCTTCATAGCTGTTGTCGGTATCGATCGTTTCTGGGGACGCAGGAGTCTGATGATGTTTGGTGCGAGCGGTATGAGCGGTTGTATGATCCTCATAACAATCATGCAGTACCTCTGGACCGAACGCAATATCTCAGGAGCGAGGATCGCTAGTACTGTGTTTCTTTTTGCATTCTCCATGTTTTTTGCCATTGGTTGGCAAGGCATGGCCTGGCTTTATCAGGTCGAAATCGTACCACTCAGGATACGTGGCCCAGCAAATGCATTGAGTACCAGTGCCAACTGGATGTTTAACTTTATGTAAGTTAAAATTGCCCAACCCATGCTCTCGATACTGACATCCCAATAGCATCGTCTTCATCACGCCCATCGCATTCAACAACATTGGCTATCGCACCTGGATCATATTTGCAGTGACAAACCTTGCCATCATTCCCATCGTATATCACATTTACCCAGAAACTGCCTTCCGTTCCCTAGAAGAGGTCGATGTTATTTTTGCACTTGCCGATGAAGAACCGGGTAATCCTTGGCTCAACGCTGTAAGAATCAGCAAGAATGAGCCGCTCTGGTTCGGCAAGCGTGGTGAACAGCGTACAGATTTCCAGTATCAGAACAGCTCTTGGCATCACCGATTGATGAACAGCAGTGGTAGCAGTGGGAACGGTACTGGCAGTGACAGTAACAGAGCGATGAACGAGAAAGATCAGGCAGCACATAACTTCAACAAATCCCTGCAGCCTCCAGAGGCTGCTCTTGGAAGCGTCAACACCAACTGCTACGCCGGCCAGAACAGTGGTAACATACCCACAAGCCCAGAGTCACCTATCGATCCCCGTCTCTCCCCGCCCAGCTCAGCTGACACGTCTCCGACATCGACAATGGGCGACAAGAAGCTGCGCAAGAAGAGCAGTCGAACATATCACAAGGATTCCCTCAGCAGTGAACCAACGCTCATTCAACAGGACTCGTATGACAGCGCTGACATTGCACCCATTCACCGCAACAGGGGTGAGCGAGACACTTGGTACCAGAGCAAAGAATCTCTCGCATCATCCGAAGCAGCCAGACAATACAGCATCGAGACTGCACCACCTATACCCGCTATACTTCGAAGACGATCACGCAGCAACTCCTCTTCCCCGCCCTCGCCCGGCCACAGACCTGTGTCTCGGGGCCGCCAGCCGCGATCGCGTCCAACGACTGCAGACACGCAACGGAGCTTCTTCGACGACCAGTCGAGCCACCATGCCGTCACGACGGATGAGCGAATCGAAACCGGCTCGCTCCACTCTGTGGGCTATCCAGGACGATTGGACAGTGATGTCCACAGAGGTTTTGCAAGGACTGCAAGTGGTAGGGAAACATATCTGCCTGATGGAATTGTGCAGGAATTGAGAGATGGAAGCGTGGAACGGAGTTTGGAGAGGCGGTTGAGCAATGGCAGTTCGAATGGCAGACGGCTTGCTGCTAGGGGCGCAGGGAGAGGATTCTAAGATAGTGTCACGCGGGACTCTTTTTTCTTGTATAAGCGCAGTGGGATCGTCAAGTGTAGTCGGTCTGGTCGACTGGAGTGCATGGCGTTGGGGGTAAGCTAAACTTTGTGTTGATCGCTACTGAAAGTGCAGTGGTCACATGTAGAATAATCTAAACTTATGAAGCAAGATCTGAGATCTCAACTCGGCAATACCTTTTTCGTTGAGGTTAATGAAGCCGCCGTCGAAACACACAACCGCCAGCTGTGCACATGTCAAAGCTGATGGTCGCGTCGGCAGGTTTATATGCGGCAAATTTCCTTGACAGACAAAGAACCGAGCTTCGAGTTGAGATGCTCCATGAGGTGTTGTCGGTCCGACCGCGTTCTTGATCACTGATCAACGCATATTTGAGATAAGCGACCAAACAACGGATGCATCGTTGGTACAGTCACAGCCACTGAAGAGCCGAAGCCGAGCATGCATGTGGCTGTGCAGTCACAAACCACAGCTCGTGTGGGCGCATACGTACACGCACTCAAATCACTTTCAATAGCCTGAGGCCACGAGACTTTGCAGGCGCCGACACGTAGCGAGCTGAAACTGTAGGCCGAAAGAGGTAGTGCGTGTCATGTGTCGCAGGTTGGGCGGTTAGGAAATTTGCTGAAAGCAGAGGCCATAGGGGGAGGGTTTGAAAGGGATCACCGAGTGGCTTGAGATCTAGATCGCCCGCAGCAGGGGTCTGCGATGATTTGCGCCGCACTCATTGAGATTGAGGGCTAGCAATCAATTTTGATCTGCTGTGCACAGCTCGTCCTGTGCTGAGCGGTGTGCCGTCGCACACGTAACGTTTGTCGTTGTTGTTGTGGTGGTGCTGTTTTGTTGACGGTTGCGCCGAATTGATTTCATGGTACGATGATGACATTGCACAGGGACAGCCGCTCTTTGTGCTCGTGTCACATCTGGCTGCATTGATCGACGCAGGCCCTTGGCAAGAATCGAAGCCTTGTTTTCAGCCAGGTCAATCCAAGCGCAAGATAAGGCGGGATTGAAGAGATGCAATGCCTCTTTCGTGGGGATAACGTCATGTATCCGCTCGTAGCAGACGATCGCGGTTGGAAGCACGCTCTCAGGTTGCCGTGTGCACAAGATGGTGCGCACTTGGGATGTTCGTAATGCGGGAGAGTGCCATGACCCCTGAGTCCGCGAATCAATGCCTTGCTTTTCGACGAGCCCAGTTCGGCTACGCATGCTCCGATCATGATGTGCAGAGGCTGGCAAGCGCACCGCTCTGAATCGCGACGTGATCTCAACCTGGGGAACAGTGTCTGCTGTACGCGCAAGGGCACAGCCCCCGTTCACGGACATTCCGAGATGCAAGCGCTCACAGGGCAGTCAAGATGGCTCCGTAACTGAGGCTGGTGCAGTGGAGACGCGCTCTGTGAGGGTCTGGATTGGAGAGGGCAGCGGGCAACTTGGAACGAAAGCTCCCAGTCACAGCAGCCAATCAAGAGCGCTTGCCCTTGTCAGAACCACAGGGGCCCCACGTCATTCGGGACTACTACTTGTAGCTGCCGCATCCTGTTTAATTGTGTTGCGCAGCGACGACCTCCTCATTTTTCACATCGCACAGACGTCTGTGCCTTGATAATACCTATTGATTGTCCTCGAGGGCGCAGACGCTGCCAGACAGTCCCCTCATCGCCCTCACCATGTCGTCCACCGTGAGTCGACCAGCCCTGTAAACACCAACAATAACACGTGAATGCGCGCTAACTGCATCTTGATAGGGTGGACAAACTGGCGAAGCCAGAGATGCGTCCAACAGCTTGTCGTCTTTCCTCTCGACGCTGGTGCCTGCAGCAATTCTCGCCGGTGCCTTCGTCACAGCTTTCCTTATCTTTCGGAGGTACTTCCGCCGCGTTTACGCGCCGAGAACGTACCTCGACCACCTAGGAGAGCGGCGACAGACTCCAGCCGCAAGTAGTTCATTGTTTGGATGGATCAAAGACTTCAAGAATCTCAAGGATGAGTACATCCTCGATCACCAGTCGATTGACGGCTACCTCTTCGTGCGCTTCTTCAAGGTCATGATCGTTCTGTGTTTCTTGGGTGCTTGCATCACCTGGCCCGTTCTCTTCCCTGTCAATGCGACTGGTGGCGCAGGACAGCAGCAATTCGACCTTCTCTCTATGAGTAACGTCAACAACACGGGCAAGAACGTCAACCGCTACTATGCGCATGCTTGCATCTCAGCCATCTTCCTGAGTACGTATTTCCTGATCGCAGGAGAATTGCACGCTGACATTTGTAGGTTTGGTCATGGTCATCATCGCACGGGAGTCTTTCTATACTGTGAACCTGCGTCAAGCCTACCGTCGTTCACCTTGGGGCGCCAGCCGTCTGTCCGCACGCACCATCCTCTTCACCAATGTGCCAAAGACTCTTTCTCAGAGCGCGCTGTTCGAGATGTTCCCTGGCGTTAAGCACGCTTGGGTCGCATCCAACACTAAAGAGCTTGAGGACCTTGTTGAGGATCGTGACAAGACTGCCATGAAGTTCGAAACTGCTGAGGTCAAGCTGATCACCAACGCTAACAAGGAGAGAATGAAGGCTGAAAAGGGCAAGAAGCACTTCGTGAACGATAGCGCGCAGGACGGCTCCAAGTGGCTTAACCCTAAAGACCGCCCAACTCACAAGCTCAAGTTCCTCATCGGCAAGAAGGTCGACACAATCGAGTACGGTCGTCAACATCTCAACGAGCTCATTCCCAAGATCACTGCTGAGCAGGACAAACACTGGAATGGCCAAGGTGAGCTTGTCGGCGCTGTGTTCCTCGAGTTCGAGACCCAGAGACGCGCCCAGGATGCATGGCAGATGATGCAGAACCGTCAGACCAAGCCCAACTCCAAGATGGACGCTCGTCAGCTTGGTGTAATGCCCCAGGAGGTGGTCTGGAACAACCTGAAGATTGGCAAGTCTCAGCACGCCATCCGCTGGGCCGTTGCCACCGCCATCATCGCTGTCATGATCATCTTCTTTGCCATTCCTGTCGCCTTCGTTGGTGTTATCTCCAACATCAACTATCTGGCACAGCGATTCAGTTGGTTGTCATGGATTCTAAAAATTCCTGGGGTCATCCTGGGTGTTGTCACTGGTCTTTTGCCTACAGTTATGCTGGCTGTCTTGATGGCTTTGGTCCCTATCTTCTGTCGGCTCATGGCCAAGTTGGCTGGGTATGTGACATGGAGTCAGATCGAGCTGAAGACTCAGAGCTGGTACTTCGTCTTCCAGGTTGTTCAGGTGTTCCTCGTTGCGACACTGTCCAGCGCTATCACATCTGTTATCAACCAGGTCCTCAACAACCCCGGCATCGTGCTCAATCTTTTGGCGGAGAACTTACCCAAAGCCTCCAACTTCTATATCAGCTACTTCGTCCTGCTGGGACTTTCTTCCGCCGCTGGTACTCTCCTCAACATCGGTGGATTTGTCGTGGTCATTTTGCTAGGTCGCATCCTCCCTGGAAAGACCCCCCGTAAGGTCTTCGATCAGCTTACCAAGCTCGGATCCCCTGCTTGGGGATCTGAGTTCCCTAAGTGGTGTAACTTGGGTGTGATTGCCATTACCTACTCTGGTATTGCTCCTTTGATCCTGGGATTCGCTACCGTTGGCTTCTGCCTCGTCTACATCGCCTACCGCTACAACTTCCTCTATGTGTACGAGACCAACATCGACACTAAGGGCGAGGCTTATCAAAAGGCCTTGAAGCAGCTCCTTACCGGTGTCTTCCTTTCTGAGATCTGCCTCATCGGTCTCTTTGCTATCTCGACTGCGAAGAACACCTATTCGGCAGGCCCTCTCGCGATTATGTGCCTCATGCTCCTGATTACGATCATCTTCACTGTGTCTCTTGGGACAGCTCTGAAGCACGAGGAAGCTCGCCTGGCATACACCGACCCGACACCGCAGAACGACCATGTGGAGAACGGCCACCGTGATGAGAGCCGCGAAAAGTCTGATTCTGCGCCATTGAACGGCTCTGACGCTACCCACGCGCCCAAAGCATCACGCATTCCTGGCTTCCTTAAAAAGATCATCAATCCTGAGCGCAACTCACTGAGCGCTCTCTACGCGAAATTGGACCAGTACTACCACACCCCTCAGGAGCCTCTGCCAATCGAGATTCAGAAGCGCGCCTTCTTCAACCCTGCTGTCACCTCACCTACCCCCGTCATTTGGATCGTCCGCGATGAGATGGGTCTTAGCGAGCGCGAGATCAGAGACACCAAGAAGGCAGCCCCTGAACTCAAGATGACTGACGAGCAGGCTGTCTTTAACGAGAAGGGCAAGGTTTTCTGGAAGGGTGTTGAGGATGGACATTCCAAGGAGGCTCCAGTTTTCGACGAGCGCATCCTGTACTAGTGGTAGGCTCTCGCATAATGTTGTCTTACGGTACGATACCCTGTAGCGCCTGTGTCGCGGAATTGGAGTCGGTAATACCCGGTTTGAATGGGTGGTCTCTTGACACCCCATTCTTCGTACCATGTCTTTCTTTTCTCTTCAATGTTTCCTATTTACGATGTATGAATTGCTTTGATCTTCATGAAAAGCAGCAAAGTAGATATATCCAGATTTGCACATCACCATATAAATAGTCGTAATCTAAAGATGCAAGTCCATGTTATGTCTTCTCCTCCTATCCAGTGCTCTAGCTCTTGCCCTTGTGTACTCGCGTGTGCGTTCTGAGTTCCATCCAATCAACACCGTCTTTTCGATACGCACCTTCACAATGCCCAGCGCACGGACCTCATCACGTCGTACACGCGACCACGAACAATGAATACGGTGATGAACCCAGAGCCACTCTTATGAGCCACTTTTCTTACAACATCCCACCTCCTAGTGGTTCAACTCTATGCATACGCATAGCCTTTTGGAGTGAGGTCGTCGTGACATCATTCATCACTCACAGCGTCCCGCTAAGAAATGTACATCATCGCGATGGCGCAAGCAATATAAACCTTACCTAGCTCCCTAAAGCTACCCCTCTATACACATACAAACAGTCTTCCAAAACTCAATTGTTATTTGTTCCATTGCGAAACCGATTGTTCTACCGCAAAACAATACTGTACATACATATATCATGTCTGCCGAGTACAAGGGCCAGAACCCACTTGATATCGCCAAGCAGGCTGAGCAGGATCTCAACTCCTACGAGAATGTCCACGGCACTGATCCCAATACTCGTGCAAAGCCCAAGAACGGCATCACAGTCAGCGACTCAGGTATGTAGTCTTCCAGCATCCAACGACCAAACATCAACTAATACTGTTTCAGCTTGGGAGTCTGGCGTCGACGACGGCGCAGCCAGGAAGTTTCCTGGCGGCTCTGTTATAGTAGGCTCAGCCGCATCGGGTGCTGGCAACAACCGCGAGATTCCCGAGTCCGAGGGCGGAGGCATCAACCCCGCAACTGGCAGGGAGTACAAGGCTGGCGATTTCGAGGGAGGTGTCGGTGCGCCGGAGAGAAGGGACGAGAGCTACTCCGCCAGACACGGTGGTGAGCCTGATGCCGACGCTCCTGTGAGGCAAGGACACGGACAGACGGGCAGGAAGTAGAGTGGATATACGATGTTCAGCTATATCTGACGCAACATCGCAGCTAGCTTCTGACGATTGGATGAATGAATAACGTTAAATGAGCTTAGTAGAGCGGACGGGCTCGTGATGTGTGGAGTGCTCGAGATTGTGGCGGTTCACTGTAATCTGGAAATATGCATGTACGATTCCGCTCAAACATGCTCATATATACGGGTATAGCGATACTTACGAAACGAATGTCGCCGCTCGGGAAGCTCTTAAAGAGAGGGCACCGCACCTGAGACTGCTCTTGCTGATGCTTCTGACAGTTGCCTCTAAAGACCAGTACTGATGTACCGCTAACTACAGTGTAGGCCTCGACCAGAACATGGTTCTCATTGCACGAGAGAACGAACATGCTCCGAAAAAACACTCGATGAAGTCTACAGGCGCTTATGGAAGGGAGCTTAGCCGTGACGAAAGGCTTTCGCTTTTCAAGTAAGCCATTGCAGCAATGCTCTTGCACTTGTAAGTATTGAAGGTGAGACTGAGAAAGGAGCGCCTCGGCTTGGGTTGCACTTTAGCCGGGCGGTACGCCAAAGAGATTACACAGGACAAAAGCGTCGATTCTTCGTACCCGCCCAACGTTGCGCCGCGATATTTACGAGGTGCAATTCTGCCTCGTTCCCCGCTCGTCAGCAAAAGAAAATGAGTTAGATGAACAGCTTGCGGGACGCTGCATCGACTGTACATTCACCGCTGAAGAGAACGGACGTGCTGCAACAAACGGGAACGATCAGCACATCACCACCACGAAAGAGCCAACTTGCAACCGCCTTCGCAAGCCAATGCATGATGAGATGTATTGATTTGTTTGATGAACAGGTCTGAAACATCAAACAGACGAGAGCCAAGACTCAGACCCACCGCATGTCCGCTGCGAAAATTACTCTATCAAGCTTTCGCTCGTGGCACTCGCAAACGCCTCATATTGCTCCACAGCTTCTAGATTTCGAAGACACATCGAGGTCCACAGGCCATGGGCGAGAAGAGCGAACACGCGGGTGGACTTCTTCGTACGTGATGGAACGTCTCTCAGCCACCGCATCGTCAATTTCACGACCACATGAAGCATCCCTGCGCAATCTCCTCACCACGAGGCGGTAATGTCAGCCAGGAGGATCGCGATATTCAAACTGCATGGCCGTTGACGATTATGGCATTGACAGCGCATGATGTTTCTGTAGACGCCATTGATGGCCGTGCAGAGTTCAGCCGATCAAGCTTTTTTGAGGTTTCACGTCTCCGGGAGCTCGAACGTCATTTGACAGCTCACGATCGTGAACGGGGCAGCGTTCAGGGACATGCATCGAAGCGACACCCAGGCAATCTCCCGCGAGAAACACCAACTTGAGTTTTCCGGGTCGCAGGATTTCGCCAGCCTTAATCCAATGTCCTGCGGCAACTACTCGGCGCCACATTACCAGATCTGGATCTAGTGCACGTTGAAGGTAGATGACATGAGCTTGGCACTGAACGGCAGCCCGGGACGCGATTGTATCAGGATCGTGCTGTAGTAGTCCAGGCGGCATTTTGCCGTCTCTGAGAGATGAGTATAAGAGACTCTCAGTAGCCATGGGAGGAAAGGCAGGCTTGACGCTCACACTCTTTTTACAGCTCTTCAGCATACGCTCACTTTCGACCACTATCCATTCGAACACTGTTCAGACTTCCATTCTTTGAATTACCACTTTCTCCTCCACAAACAACCAACCACTACCAAAATGAAGTACTCCTACGCTTTCGCTCTTGCCGCTGCCCAGCTGGCTTCCGCCCACACCACCTTCCAGTCTTTCGTCATTGATGGCAAGGACCAGGGCCACCACTTCGCTGTCCGCACACCCTCCAACGGCAACAACCCCATCCTCGATGTGACCTCCTCTGCCATGACCTGCAACGGTGGTGTCAAGGCCGCTGATACCCTTGAGGTTGCCGGTGACGCCAAGATCACCTTCCAGTGGCACCACAACGACCCCCAGACTTCCACCGATGACAAGGATGAGCCTATTGCTGCCTCGCACAAGGGCCCCATCATGGTCTACATTGCCCCTGCTGCATCCAACGGTGAGGGTGCCGTCTGGACCAAGCTCGCTGCTGACGGTCTCACCAACGGCAAGTGGGCTGTTGAGGACTTCATGGCCAACAAGGGCCAGCACAGCGTCACTCTCCCCGGCCTCGCCGCTGGTGAGTACCTGATCCGCCCTGAGATCATCGCTCTCCACGAGGGCAACCGTGCCAAGGGCGCCCAGTTCTACAACGGCTGCGGACAGATCAAGGTCACCGGCTCCGGCTCCAAGACTCTCCCCGCCACTGGTGTCGACATGACCAAGGCCTACTCCGCCACCGACGCCGGTGTCCTCTTCGACATCTACGCCGGTAAGACCACCTACCCCATGCCCGGCCCTGCTGTCTGGGACGGTGTCTCCTCTGGCTCTGGCTCCTCGGGCTCTGGCTCCAGCGCTGCCCCCAAGCCCACTGCCACCTCTGCTCCTGCTGCCACCTCCGCCGCCGCCGAGGCCACCCCCAGCAAGACTGCTGCCGCTTCCGCTGCCCCTGCCCCTACATCCGGCTCTGGCTCCGGCTCCGGCTCCTCCACTCTTCCCGAGGAGTTCACCCTCAACGAGTTCATTGCCTGGCTCAAGACCACCACCGGTGCCTCGTCCAAGGCCCGCCGCCACGCCCGCTCTTTCTTCTAAGCGGCTCGCCCCCTTAGCAGAATCTATACCTCTTCAATGACTTGTCACTCTGCATAGCCAGGCGTCAGGTTCGGCATCTTCATTGGTTGCATTTTTTGCGGAGAGAGAAAATGGCCGTGCAAAGATTCTTGGAAAGATCAAGCCCCGCCTCTTTCTTCTGCTTTCTTCATTTTTGGGCTACTGAGTAGCCATTACATTACTTTCTGTACATATAGAATATGACGAATGGATTTCGAAGTGAGATGCTAGCATTTACTGTTGTGCGCGGATGGTGTGATGACTTTGCTGTGTTTCTGTGATTTCTTGACTTCGAGTAAGGATGTGCTGTCATATAGCCATTCAGCTGACGAGTATCTGGTAACGAACGAGGCTTGATCAATACACAATGAAATGCTTTCAGAACCCTTTTACACATGAGAAACCACACCATTCACACCCTCAATATCCCATCGCTGCTGCGCATCTCAACCAAGTCAAAATCCTGCTCGCGCATGGCTGGCCTATGTATTATGCTGCATCGATGGACTGCCAGCCAGTCGTGTGTCGTCTCCTGCTTATCGTACGCCCCCGCTCGTTGTGTATGTCGTCGGGTTGGACGCTGGGGTAGCTCACTCGAGGTCAAACTACCAATAACCAATCATCTTATTCTCGACATCACTGTAGACGAGCTCGTGTCTGGGCTGATCCAGAGACCCCCGTTGTCATTAGCTGTCTTCCTTCGTCCAGACACACTGTTGGGTACGGTGGCGGGCAGTGGGAGCGTGCGATATCGTGGCTGTTTTGCTGTCCTCGCAGTGCACGTCACTGCAGTGGAATGCGAGCTTGTAGAGCGGTTGATTGCGAGTTGGATGAGTGTCGGTACTATGTTGCAGCCCGGCGAGAGGCCGCGAGGATTTTGTTCTCCAAAAAAAAACTAAAAAGAAAAAAAGACGTGTTTGCGGAAGTTTGCTTCGACGCTGATATACAAAAGTGTACCCATCCGTTATAAAACGCCGTGTACATATCCCGGTTTTCCCAAATCTGACGCTCACGTCAGACCCAAGGCTGTCGTCCCTGGGTGCTCCGCGGGCTGCTCACATGCGGACCGTGCCCCGTTCTCGCCAGCAGCTCGGCATCTGTAGCCATGTGATCTCGTGATGTCCTACGGTGTCCCTGAAAAGACTGCGTGTGCATATTTGTCTGGCCCGGGAGGTGGTCGAGGTTGCGTGGTGGGGAGGAGTGCGGGAAGTCGTCGGTTGAGCTCCTAGTGCCGTCCTGGGAAGTTGTTGAAGGGCGGTAGGGGGATGAGATAGTGCGGTCTATGCCACCGACTGTGGATTCCTCGTCTTTCTCCTCGCTGGGCGAACCGGTAGCGATACGGATCGCTTCTTGGGCAGCGATGGCGGCGACGTTGGGGCGCTCGACTTCCCCGGCGAACTCGGGGTTCTCGGGCGGTTTGAAGAGAGCATCCTATGTAAGTTAGTGGCTTGATCTGATTAGAGGGGCGTTTTTGACGTACCTCATGGTCATCAAAGTCCTGTCCAGGGTTGACAGTCTGGTATTCGACCATCTTGATAATCTTGTAAACTCCAAATGCCAACAGCGTGCCCATGAGCGGTCCGAACCAGTAGATGTAGTGATAGCCGGGAAAGTTTCGTGTGACTACGCAGGGTCCGAAACTCCTGGCAGGGTTCAGACTGCCGCCCGTGTAGAAGACTCCGACCATTTCAGCAACGAACAACGACAGGCCGATACCGATGGGAGCCAGGAAGGTGGCCTTGTGCTTTTCAGCCGCGAGCATGAAAATAGTGATGATAAGCATCGAGGTCAGGAACATCTCCATGAAGACACCCTGAGCGGCAGACACACCACTTCCCAGGGTTGTCGACACGTTCAAGGAGCCAGGGAACATGGCTGACACGACAGCTGCAGCGCAAATGCCTGCGAGCATCTGGGACACAAAACAGAGAATGGCGCGGATGGTAGTAAGAGCACCGATGAGGTAGAGACCAAGTGTAACCTGAAGAGATCAGCACCATGCTTATGGACTCCAAAGGGGGTGTCTGTATGGCTGGATCCACTTACGGCTGGGTTGAACAATCCACCACTGACCTATTCTACAATCAGTATACATGTCAAGAACAGAATGCAAACCACTGACCCGGAAGAAAACCCAAACGTTGACCATCAGACTGAAACCAAAGATCAGGCTGATGTATAAAAGCACGCTCGTGTTCGGTGCCTGGGTAAGACCATTACCCGCCTGACCAGCAGTTGCTGCGTCACTGTACAGGGCCGCTGTGTTTGCAACCTGAGTACCGCCGAATGCAAAGAAGAGGAACATAAAGGTGCCGCAGAACTCGGCCGTCATTGCAACGACCTCGTTGCGCCATTTGCTGGTGAGTCCGCGCTGCCTCCTTGCCTGGGCCTTTTTGCTCTGTACAATGTGCCCGTTGGCTCGTTGTTTATGCTCATGATGAAGGCGGTGTTGGTGTTGGCGTTCCTCATCCGCCTCCTTCTCCTTGTCCTTCTTGTGAAGTGGCAGTATGTTCTTGAGAGCCATGATGGCTAAAGTGGAACCGATATGGCGGCAGTTTGAGAAGAAAAGGCGAGACCTATGTTCTTTGCCTTACATTTAAGCCACTGGGGAAGAAGGGTTAATCAACCCTTAGCTCGACATTAGGCTGAGCGGAAATACGGTGCCGCTGCGCCAGATGCGATGGTGAGTGACGTCTGTCCTGACAAAGGCGCCTCAACGCCGGTGGCGCACGACCGGTATACGAACGGGAACTAGCAATTGGCGAAGTCACGAACGCCCCTTATGCGGTCCATGCCAAAGATGCTAAACCCCGGATTCAGGTGGCCTTGCATCTCTATGGTACAACTGTTCCATTCGGTCATGTATCCCTTCCATATAGACGTTCTCACATGAAGATACACTCGACTACCAACAAAGATTTGCGCAGGGAATTGTCCGATAACGTAACGTGCAGTCAACCGGTGATCCCTGCAACCTGCGAGCGCGGCTGGACAGTGATCTGATGGTGAGGGTGCATCGTGCGGTCCGGGGCGATCTGAGCTGCAAAAGGGCAAGTGGGACTGTTCCTAGTCCACATCGTCAGCACTAGTGTCTCCGAGACCAAAGTGAGGTCATCACTCCAACTGCACTCTTCCGCGGTGCTCATGCTAATGAGCAAGAGCATACGCGTTTCGAGCTCATAGTTCAGGTGAGGCATGCCTGCTCAATGCTTGCCTGAGAAATTGTGATGCATTGATGCAGCCGGCGCACTTCAGTGAGGTCATTACTCTCGTTCAGAAAATTAGCTCAACCTCTGGCTGATTCGTGCTAATAACTGCACATCACTCAGAAAGTTTCGCGATGGTTTCTTTGTCGGCTGCTCTCAACCATCGCTAATCTGGTCCGTCGCTGCGGGGTGGCTTTTGCCGATACGAGGCTGGCATAGCGCTTGACCAGTGACCGCTCCAGGGTCTCGGATGGCAACGATGCGTTCCTAATTCGGAAGCTTACTCGTGTCAAGAACGACATAGCGTGCAGGCAATTCTTGGACAATTTTTAGCTGTCAGCCTCTACCACACAAACATAGCTTCATCTCGCCACCTCGAAGCAAACCGCTCCTGAGCTCTCCCAGACGCGCTTCTGTCTTGTACACGAGGAACCAAGCCAGACAATGGGCAACTAGGATAGCGAAGGCGAAGACAAAGATGACCAACCCCATGAGAAGTAGCAAAACTTGCCAGAGAGGCATTGCCCAACCGCGGGGTTCTTTTCTGTTGATGCCTTCATGAGTGGATCTCGAGGGCATACAAGTCGTGGCAGCATTTGTGGGTTTGCACGGGGTTGCGTTCTGTATTATCTGCTTCCCATTTGTGACTTGGGGTGACCTTACCGAACCCTCTGGGCCCTTCTCACTCCGCTTGATTGTCTCCTTTGTAAGCGGAGCCGTTTGCGACAGGCTATTTGTTGGATGCAGAGGCGATCCATCAAGAGGCGATGGCAAAGATTCTGGCTCATCGCTTCGCTGCGATATCCTCTGAGGTTTTGTATTCTTCAAAGGTGATGTTTGGAACGGCACGCCATTGGGCTTGTTCTGAAATGGAATCTGTTTACGCAGTGGCGCTTGTGTTTGTGATGCCCTCGAGCTTTCTGCTAGATGAGAGTCATCCAGATCCACGTCGCTGTGTTCATGTGAAGAATCAGGTGGAAACAATTTTGTTGCAAGGCCTCTCGCTACCAGATCTCGGCCTGTCTTGCGAGGCGGCGAACCATCCAAGGCAACAGTCCATGGTCTTTCTTGATCAATCCTCTTGGGTTCAGTGCTTGGATGCTACCTCCTGAACGGCGGATCCCAGGGCTTCTTGCCCGCTCTTGCTCGCCTCAATTCTTCTATCCAGTGTGGCGACGTTGTGCTATCCGCGGTCGCATCTCCCTGGAAGACTGACCGGGTATAATGCGTATTCCATCGTCGTCTCTTGACCATTTGCGCGGTCTCCGCCCATTTGCTCTGCTCGCGTTCGTGTCCTGGTGCTGCGCTCTTAGTGCAGCTCTTGGTCTCGAGTGGCGATCGTTCGACCTGTCGCAATGGCCTTTCCGAGGGTGATAGTGCTCGTCGTGGTAGTATCGTGGATCGTGTTTCTAGCCCGTTCTCAGCCTGCTTCTCTCTGAAGGGCTCGAAGCGGGGCAATTGTACGAAGATGATGGGGAGACAGATTGCTAACAAGCAAGCGAGTAGACAGACCTGCACGGCCATTGGGTGTGATTCGCAAGAGTAATGGGTAAGAATATCTGGTACGATATCAAGATGACTGATGTTAGGTACAAGTAGATATAGTTGTTTGGGAAAGGGACAAGAAAGAGACGCATAGGTGGATGATGTTGAGAGGGCTGATACTTCGGGTGAAGGATTCTCTAGGTGAGAGCTGCGCCTACTTCCTATACAGAATATGGCAAAGAAGGCATGCACGTGGCACCTATGCATCATCATTCGAGCTAATAAAGCAACACGCGCGTGGACATGTTCGGGTATCACATGATATCGTGTTGTTAACAGCCATGCGTCGGCAACAACTTTGTATGTGGCAACATACTTCACTGCGCTTTACTCCTCCATCTCTTCGTCTTCCTCTTCGCCCTCAAATTGCGCAGTATCACCTTCGTCATATCCTCCTTCCCCATCTTCATCTTCCGAATCTGACCCCTCGCCCTCACTTTCACCCTCGCTACCTGGGTCAAAGTCATCGTCTTCCTCCTCGTCATCTTCTTGATCCTGAAGCTCGCGCTCTGCCTTCTGCAATTCCGATTCTTCTTCCTCAACGGGTGCGCCTGCTCCTGTCGGCCCATTCTCCTGAGCCTTCTCGGCAGGTGGGTTGATATTGAGCTTCTTTGCACGTCTTTCCGCTGCCATACTGGCATCTTGCAACCCATGCTTCTGGACGTATTCATTTATGCCAGCGAAGTTTTCCTGATCAAGCATACTGAACTCGATCTCTTGCGTTTGCGTAGTAATGACAAGATTGAAGGTATTGCGTAGAACAGCGGTATACGATATACTGTTCACGGCGGCGAAGTCAAAGAAAGCCAGCGGCTTCTTAAAGCCGTAGAGGATGCCGGTCGATGTGAAGAACAGATAGCCTAATTTGCAATGTCAGTCAAGTTTTCACATGTACACTCGTCTTTAACGAACCTTCTTTACTCCCTCTATGCGCTTTGACATGATACGCCTTCTCTCCCTTACGGTGACTCTCGGGAATTGCGCTGGCGAACTCGTCGGCATCGGGGAAGACAACTTCTTTTCCAGTGCCGGCCTGGATCAAGCAGTGATGCAAAGCCTCTGCCATGGGACCTGGTCCTGGGTCCTCGCCCTCGACGATATTCTTCCCGGTTGCCTCCTCAAAGGTCCACACAATAGGCTCTGGTAAGGATCCTTGCAGACCCTCGGGTACTGGGTTTACACCGTCGCCATGCACCGGTATGATGATGAAGTTGTGCTGCTTCTTAGCTTTTTCTGGAACTGGCAGACAGAAGACCTGGTCTACATCCTTCCAAGCCAGCGCAAATTCGACGTTGCCTGCAGCGCCAATTGCCCTTATCCCGCCATCCTTCTTATCGAGTAACTCAAGTGTGAACTTCTTTCGCTGTGGGATTGAAAAGCTGACCCCATTATATGACTTGAAGGCTTTTGTCGACGTGCTCGTCAAACTGCCGCCCGCTGCGCTGACAGGTGCTGTTGCTGTAGAGCCATTCTGCGGTCCGCTGCTTTCCTCGAGCTTTCGTTTCTTCGTCGTGGCTTCAACAGGCGGCTGCGGCGTCTGAGTGAGGATAAAAGTCGAGATGTCGCGAAAAAGCGTGCTCTGCGAGGGGTTTTCGTCGATGGCTGCGTGCACTCGCTTTCGCAGTTCGTGATTGCTTGCAAAAGCTGCGTCAATCTCTTGTGGGTGCTGAATAGGCACGACTGTCGCTGGAACGGGCTTTGGAACCGGCGCCTGCACCGGTGGCGAAAGAACTGGAGGCTGATTGTTGAGTGCAGTAAACGCCATGGTTGGTTTGTGTATTGGTGTTGTGGACGCGCCGCGGTGGGCGCGACTGTCCGAAATTAGTTCGCTGACATCACAGGGCAGCTACCTCGATACAATACTGCCCTTCACGTCTGCACCCTGCACACGAAAATTACGATGCTCCAATCAGCCACAATCAGTCAGTTCAAAGTAACTGTAACATCTCATGTCACAAGGGAGGCGTTGCATTCAATCATCTTGTTTGCGCCTACTTCGCCAACAAGATTCTCCAGCTACGAATTGCGTATGCGCCGATATGACCGTACAGGTCACAGCCATGTCAAACAGAAGTACAGATGAATCCAACAGGAAGAGAGAAAGACGCCAGAGCTATGCAAAAATCCAACCGTCTAGTGATGTTCGCCCTGTTGAACTTTGGAACGCCATGCTATGCATATTTTCTGGAACATTTCCCAGCCAAATATTTGAAACCCTTCGAATGTCTCGCCATCATTTTGCAGTCGTCCGATCGAACTGCAGAATCATACGGCGCATACTCGGACTTGTCAGACCTCTCCGTCTCCTGACAAGACTCCCATAGTTATCATCCTGGTCCATCTTAATCACCGAGTCACTCCGCTCCCCAGTGTAGTTCTAATCCGCTGTGGATCCTCGTCGTAGTCCTCCATTTGTGGCGGTCATCTCACCGGCACTTGTGTCTCTCCTGCGTCGAACAATCTGCAGCCGAGGTAGTGGTGGAGCGCCACCATGCATATTGCTTCCACTTCCTGGGGTATCATTCTCCAGATTGAAGTTGCTCTGTCTGCGTTTCGAGATTGCGTCGCTGAGGCGGCCTGCTGCGTTCTGCGCACGTGCTTTGGGAAGCCGCGAGCGTTCGGGCATGCCAGACCGAGAGCTCGCTTGCAGGTGCAGGAGCGACGAAGACGTTGCATCACCACGAGATGCGGGACGAGCCGTTGAAGGTCGAGGTGCTGTTGTGGGCGAGGCGAGGGCGGCAAAGGACGTTGATGAGCGTGCAAGGACGGGTGCCTTGTTGGAGCGTGCAGATTGCGGAGTCGAGTTGGGGTCTTCGATGAGGTCCCACATTGAATTGGACGATTGTGTGCGAGTAACGCGATCGCGGCAGCTGCCCGGTGTTGACATAGGTGGCACAAGGAAATTATTGCTCTTCAAGCTAGTCGGCGTTGGCGGTGTGAGGCCAAGCCCTGCGCTGGCAAGAGTAGAGCCACTGCTTGAGCCAGAGCCATCGCGGCGGCCTGAGGAAGAGGGAGGGCGACGAAGGTTCATGCCAATGTTCGACGCACGGCTCAGGCTGCGTTTGCCGCTGGGTGCTGAACCGAGTCCATTGACCTCGACTTCGTCACAGGCTTGGACTAGCTCTTCCGCCATCTGTCGAACGAGGACTGCAGGATCCTGTTCCATTAGCCAGGTGATACGTTCGTAGCAGCCAAAGGCACGGATCAGCCAACATCCTTCCTCCTTTGCATCGCAAATAGTCCGCAAGATACGCAGTAAGTTCAGGCGCGTTACCGCATCTTTGTGGTTCAGTTTTTGCTCTGTACGCGAGAAGATCTCAGGAACAGCCAATGAGGCGGCAATTGGCGGTGAAAGGCGGACGAGCTTCTGAAGCGGCTCTAGCATGTTTTCGAAGGTGGAGCGCGAAGCTCCCGAGGATGTATATGCTGTAATGATTGCGGAGGTGAAATTGGAATGAGCTGAGAGGAGATGCTGTTCGACTCTTGCGGTCTCTTCTTGAAGCCTGAAATGCGTGTTAGTTCTGCCAGTAGGATCATCATGAATTTCGATAACGTACCAAACAAAGATGGCATCGAGGGCTGTCACAGCCCAGTTTACATCGCCAAGAAGCGACACGTAGAATGCAAGACCCTTTGCATCCCACAGCATCTTTCGAGAGACCTTGCCAGAATTGACCATCTCCAGCAGCACAGGCAGTGCAAACTCCTTCAAGGGTCCACCATCGTTCACGACGTCTTTCAGGAGCGGGATGATGTCAGAGAGGGCAGCCTCTTCCTGTCGACTCTTGTTGTGGCGACAAAGGTTGTACATGGTGTTCAGGATCTGATTAGAGATTTCGCGCTGAAAAGAACGGTTCGAGTCGTTACCAGCCCTGCTGCTACCCGTTTTTGATCCAGACTGGCGGGTAACCTTCAGTAGCTCAATGAGTATGTCGATCGCGTTCGAGTTTTGTAGTGCTTCGTGTGTTGAAGAAAGAGAGCTAAGGTTTTTGATGAACTTCAGCATGGTGATTTGATGAGGGGGCGCCATCTTGCGCAGATCCTTGAGTACACCTGTGGTGGTTAGCACATACGCAAGTCGGGATGAGTTCAGTCACTTACGCTTCAGAATCATGCGGTCTGCGACCAGATCCTTGACGTGGCTCTCAGCCTGACTGAAAATAAGGAATATATGCACGATTCTGCCGACGATGAGCCTAGCGACTTCGCCGTCTTCCTCAACCATTCTGTTCAGAACCAGAGACAGTGGGTACAAGACGCTACTTCGGCTGAAGATCCTGCAAAAATCATTCTTGGGTGTAGGGCCTTGCAATTCAAACACGCCGTACACACCATTGACACCAATTAAAACGAGATCCCGCTCGGCGTCGATGTCTTCTTCGAGGAACTCTACGAGCACATTGATGCCTCCGCAACCAATGAACATCTGCATTGTAAGCGTGCTTGTCTGGTACATCTGACGCACAAAAGCTGCAGCCTCCTTGCGAATGTCGCTCGGATATCTCTTATACGCGTACTGGCAGATAGTAGGGATGCCTCCTAAGAAGGACAGACTCTCTTGAGCCTCCGCATCCTCAAAAATGATCAAGTTGATAATCTTAAGTAATGGGAGCACGAGATCATGAGGTGGGATGTTGCCCAAGATTTCCAAAACAGGCAGCATGCCGTGACTTCTTAAGATAATGGAGCGTTTGTCTGGTGCTTCATACAAGACCTGCAGAAGCTGTTCCGCAATGTCGAGGAGTACGTCGTCGGGCTGACTAAGCTTCAAGCAACTGACTAGATGTTCTGTCATCTTTGTCAAACGATCATCGCGGTCTCGAGCTACGTTATTCTCAAGGTTGATCGTGTCGAGGCCATCCTCAAGGTTTGCAAACGGATCCATATCGTCTTCGTCTGCGATCATAAAAGACCCCGATAATTTAGTCGTAACCATGGCGAGGCTGCTGTGTTCACTGCCACTGTCACTTTCTGTTCCCGTGTTGAGTGTGCTTTGTGAACCGCCTTTGATATCGCCAACGATTTCAGAAAAGTCATCGCCCTCGTCTTCAGCATACTTTTGAATCTCAATCTCCGACTGTGTTCGTTGAAGCTTTTTATTGGAATTCGTGCTTGTCGTGCGCTGGTGAACAGCCCCACTACTTTTGAGGTCTCTAGAAGATTTTGGCGCAGACTTTAAATCTGTTGGATGAAATAGCCGTGGAGAGAAGATGTCTGCAGGTGAACTCGTGGTGGCATTTGCAAACTGGGGTTGCTGAGGAACAACAACAAACGGCTGCGAATGCTGCAAGGCTTGTACTCGCTTCTCGAAGGCATCCTCGTCTGTGGGCATAAGATCAGAGTAATCTTCCTCTTCCGATGTCTCCCGAAACAACTGGCTGTTTCGGGTAGGTGCGACTGGCCGTGGCCTGGGCGTATGTGAGACCTGGGGCACTCCGCGCAGAAAGACGGTCTTGGGCTGAGCGTCAAAACTGCGACGTTCTTCGTGCTGCGAACGTTGAGAGGCATTTGATGACGATCTTGAGTTAGAAGCCGATGTCGATGTTGATGCGGACGCAGAGGATTTGGACTTCGGCGTCCCTGGCCTGGCCCTCGTGGGTTGTCGTGGACTGAAGCTATTAGAAGGGCCTTGTAGATGCTGCAAGTTCAATGGGCTTCGCATGGTAGCTTCGCTGTCGCCTCCATCGGAACCGTTCACTAGAGACTCGAAGCTGGCAAACGCCTTCAGCTTGTCGTTCGAGAAGAGGCCACCAAAATTGTCCTGAGGTTTACGGTGCGATGGCATTTTCAGAGCTCGTGGTGAAATGCTTTCAGCAAAGTCGTTGTCCCAATTGTCGTCTTGGTCCAGATCTGGTGAGCGGAAAGCTTCTGCGTTAGGCCTGGACTTTGCAACATTGAGCTGGTCAACATTGAGTGGTGGTTTGCGGGCGGCTACTGCAACACCGTTTGCGTGTGCGGGGGAAGGAAATTGCTGTGAAGATTTTTGTACGCCGGACACAAGTCGCGAGGTTCGTCGCAGTGAATTTGGCGACTTCAGTGCTTCGTTCCATTCTTGCACAGACTTTACAGCCTCTTGATATTCTGTAGGTTTTGCAGGGACAGCGGCCACGGTCTTCTTGACGCTCTGGATCCATGGGTGTTTGAGCAATCGCTTCGCCGAAATACGTAATGTGGGATTCTTTTGGAAGCATTCCATGAGAAATTCACGAAGTAACTACTTGTGTCAGTACCACAGCAACACATTAAACAAGTTGGACTTACGGGTGAAGCACTGCCAGGTATTGGCGGGTGCTCATCGTTAACGATTCTGAACAATGCTTGCATCGGCTGCAGTTTGTGATATGGCGGCTTGCCCTCGATCAACTCGATGACTGTGCACCCGACACTCCAGATATCCGAAGCAGTGGTGGCACCAGATAGCTCAATAACCTCAGGTGCCATCCAATACGGCGTGCCGACAACGCTGGACTGGTCGAGACCTGACTGCTTGGTTGCGACGCCGAAATCTGCCAGCTTCACCAGCCCTTCCTTGGTAGTCAAGATGTTGGCTCCTTTAATGTCCCTGTGAATGACACCCTGTTCGTGGAGATAGAGCAGCCCATGTAGAACCTGGGACATGTACAAAGCAACGAGGTTTTCCGGAAACTTGCCGAAGTTCTTGCAGATGCTGTGCAACGAGCCATTCTCGCAGTACTCCAGAATGATGTACAAACTGTCCGTGCTGCGCACAAACCCCTGATATTTGACGATGTTGGAGTGGTTCAGGTTCTTTAGAAGATCGATCTCCATCTCCATGTTCTTCAAATCGGCGGCGCCCAGGTTCTCGAGGCGCACCTGTTTGATTGCTACTGTCTCGCCGGTGCCCCAGTTGAGGGCACGATAGACGCTGCCAAACGCGCCTTTGCCCAAGCAGTCGCCCAGCTGGTAGTCCTTAAGGCCGACGACATCCTGAGCTGCCCGCTGCGCTGCACCGTCCCTGCTCGGACGCTGTTCACGCTGTTCGCGCTGCTCACGTTGCTCGCGGTCGCGTGGCTGGGGGCCATGGTTGGACGAGGACGAGGCCTTCTTCTCGTGCCGGGGCGTGCCTGGGTGAGCGATCGCGGGCTGCGAGGAGCGCGAGTTGGAGGCGCCGTGTGACGGCTTCGAGGGGGTGTGAGACACCATGGCGGGCGCTTGGCGGTGTGCCGCGCGCCGTGGGTCGCTGTCGTCTGGCCGGCGGCCAGCTGGCAGTTGGGTGGCTCGAGGGCGGCCTGCTGCTGCTCTATTGGTGTGGCTGTCTGCGTCGTCTGCTCGGGGCGGCGGTCGAGGGCGGCGAGTGTGGTGGCTGCGGGGGTGGGTCACGGCGTTGGGCGCGCATTCCTTCTCGTACAGGTGACAGAGACAGAGAATGCAGTCGGGCTCTGCGCGGTTGTTGTTCGAGCCGGCGCGAGTCGCGCGGTCTCGCTGGCGGCGGTCTGTGGTAGACGCCCTGGCCGCTCTATGGGTTCTGGCCTGCGTGTGTGTTGGGGATCCCAGCTGCGACAGGAGACGGGCGAACGTGATGTAATTGCGCCCAATGTAGCCTGCTACTGCGAGGGAAGAATCGTGGTGGAGAGCCCTGCGCGCGACGCCTGAGCCTGCAGCGTGCACTTAAGCATGCGGGGTATGGATGAAGTGCGTTTATGCGAGAGTCAGTTGAGGTGAAACGACAGCTATGCGGGCTGTCCCAGACGTTGGCGCGCCTAGCCAGCTGTCTGGAGTGGGAGCGATTCGACTAGCTTACCACTCATCCAAACATCAATATGGAAGATGCGTATTTCACAAGCGAGTTTTGCGCACTCGACTGCAGCGCAATGCGTACTCGCGAGACGCTGCCTCGTGTATCAACCAGCTGCCTGCATATCCTGACAGTTCGACCTCGGGAGCCTTTCACGCGCTCACGTGTGACTGAGCCCTCAATCCCATTCTGTAGCTACGTCTCAACGCGCCTGACGAAATTGAACTCCCAGCTCTATGACTACGCAAAGTGCGCGCCAGACTCGGGTCAATATTTTGGATTCAGTGGATTTGTACCGGAACATCAGGCGTAGCAACATTTATTTGGTGGCGCAAGGGTCTCAGGGTCGCGGATCCACCGGTACCTGTTCCTGTAGGCACCAAGGGATCTGAAAGCTTATCTATTCAATGGGCATAGTAGCATTGAATTTGCAGGGTAGACATCATGGAAAATAAAGTTTCAATTTCAATCAGAAGAGGACCTCATCAGGAACTGGACTCATCAGGGTATCATTGCTTTCGTTGCTCTTCGTCGTCTTTTCACGTCTCAGCTCTGTAGATGGAAATGTAAAGTCACCGGGCGCCATTTTCGCGCAGACGGTGTCCTCCCACGATAGCTAGATCTATCAACGTCCGGCGACGACATTGAGAACACCTCCATCGACAGCGATAATCTCACCATTCACATAGGAATTCTTTGTAAGAAAGAGCACCGCCTGAGCCATCTCTTCGTCGTGTCCAGCTCGTCCGTGCGGAACGTGACCCTTCTCCTGGATCTTCTCATCAGGTACTTGGCTCTTCTGCTTCTCATCGCTCTCCTTAGCCGTCATCTCTGAAGGGAAGTATCCTGGCGCAATCGAGTTGACTCTGATCCTCAGCTTCTGGAACTCGGCCGACATTAGCTTCGTCAAATGAACAGTGCCGCCCTTCGCAGCATTGTAGCTGAAGTGGCCTTGGGCGTGACGCATGATTCCAGACATAGAGCTGATAACGATGACTGACGCAGAGAGATGGCCATGAGTTTCAGTGCCTGCCTGAAGGAGGGGCAGTAAGACTACAGTGCTGAAGTACACCGAGCTAACGTCAGTGTTGTACGTGTTGGCCCAATCCTCGAAAGTCTCATTGTCCCAGAGCTTCTGCTTCATCTCTGTAGCCTTCTCTGCATCGGGCTCCGCCTTCCCGCTGCTGATACCCGCTGCGGCAACGAGAAGGTTGATGTACTTTTCTTTCTTGGACAACTCCTCGTACATCTTCTCCAGATCAGACTTTTTGGTTACGTCGCACGGACTTAGAGCGATAATCTCGCCGCCCTCTTTGGGGTCATGCGACTTGACGGCCCTCTCAAGAGCGTCCTGACGACGACTAGTGATATATACTCTTGCACCTGTAATTGGCTGTTAGCTTGGCTCCAGCCAAACGTGTCGAGAGATACCCTACCATTGGCTGCGAGAGCTTGTGCGGCCATTAGACCAATCCCAGAGCCACCTCCTGTAACGACGCAGACATAGTTCTTAACCGAAAACAGTTTCGATGCTTGAAGGCTGTGTGTGCTTGCCATTTTGCTGTATTGTAACTGTAAATCTGAGGTTTTGGAATACAACCGGAGAGTATGAACGAGATCTAATTCACTGGTTATGAGTACTTTTTATACGGTGACATTGCGTAGAGGGGAAATGTTTTTGATATGACGTACTGACGACGCATGCGCGTTGGGTTTCACCGGCCATCCGTAGTTCGCGCTTTCCGCAAAAGAGTTAGAACCAAATACGCCCGTTGCGGCTTAGCCACGCGTCTAGCTTGCCTAGATCCACCCAGTTCATCTCAGCTCCCAAGCATCTTCACGACTTCGACATCTTCCTGTGTGGGCTTCAAGATCGGGAAGGGCCTTATCAGGCGTTGTATATTATTGTGTGCTTGGTTTCGCTTTCACTTTCATTTCGCGACTCTCGTTCTACAGGCTGCAACCTTTTCACTGGTCACCCTTTCGTGTTTGCCAGACTTTTCGTTGCGCTTTTAGCACGTGCCCTTTTTGTCTTGCTCTGCAGCCTGTCATCGCGTGCACCGCGTGCCTGCTGCTCTTATTCGTGTATCACCATTTAAACGTTTCAACTCCCTTATTCTTCTGTTTAATATGGAGTCCTCAGCGCCAGTATCGACCGAGCTGGTCGTCACGGCTCCCATTCAGCCTGGTAACAACCCACTCGAAACTTGGCCTGAACCAGTTGACACACCCGGCATCCTTCCACGCCATTTGATAAGACAGGCATCCGCTCGTCTTCCCCTTCTCGAGATCTTGCACCGTCTGCTGTACCGCATACGGCCAGACAATCACGGCGATCTTGACAGAATTCTCGCAGCAATAGCACTCTATAGCGCTGCTGTACCTGTGTACAACTTTCTCAAAGATTTCGCTTTTTGGGCCTTTACTGTGCAAGTTACTATTCCGGAGCATGACCCGTAAGTAGTAACATCCCTTTTGACCGTCGGTGACTAAGTCAGATAGTGCTGCCAAGGACGTACTGGCTTGGATGAGTACCGAAGTAGTCCAGAATCGCAGAAGCAGGAGTGCTATGATTGTCACTGAGGGATCGCAGCAGGATGATATGATGTACGCTCGTCGCTTGATGATAGGACCATCTAGTAGAGGCGGGCATCATAACATGCAGACTTCTGTAGATAACGAAGTATCTTGCGTTCCCCCGCTGGGATCACGGATATTCTGGTAAGTATCCCTGTGAACAATTGCTCCATAGCCCCAAGTCAGCCGTCGGTTATCCGCTGTGCTTCTGACGACATGACATGACATCGCGCTGACTGAACAGGATCGGCTTTCGACCTTATCTCTTCAATCGTGCGGGAGGTTCGAGGAGCCCGTCACATCATGGAATGCCAAGTAACCACACTAGCGCCGACGGTAGACTTCAACATTCTCTCACGCTCACCACGTTGGGCTGGAATCTAGAACCTTTGAAGAGCTTCGTGGTTAGGTGTCATGAATGGAAGAAGGCAAATATGACTGGTACAACAACCGTGTATTTCGCTGGAAATAATTCTATGAATTACGGTAGTGGTTCATGGCAGCCTATCAGTAAGCCTGTGCGCAAGCTCGACACCATTGACATGGAAGAGAGTATAAAGCTTGATCTCGTTCGGGATGCCGACTATTATTACAGCGAGCAGTCGTGAGTCACACCTTCTGGCATTGATCACTTACATAACATATACTGACTTACCAGGAAACAATTCTTCGCTGATTGTGGCATACCTTATCGACGTGGTTACCTTTTCTACGGTCCACCTGGCACGGGCAAAACATCTTTCAGCGCCGCTCTTGCAGGTCACCTGGGCTGCGATATATACCACATCAACCTGGCATCTGGCGACATTACCGACGGGAAGCTGCATGGTTTGTTCTTGGGACTGCCGCAAAAGTGCATCGTGGTGATAGAAGACATCGATTCTGCAGGCATCGGACGCGAAGTCACGGCTGAACAGAAGGCAGAAACAGCAGATGTCGATCTTGCAGACTCACTGATGCCACCGCAGTTCAGGACCAGCAGAAGCACAAGCGGAGAGAAGGGGCGCAGTCTGATCACTCTCAGCGGTCTCTTAAACGCCATCGATGGAAATGCATCGCAAGAAGGCCGTCTCCTCATCTTGACATCCAACAACCCCGATGCCCTGGATCCAGCCCTCACACGACCAGGTCGAATTGACAAGAAGGTCTACTTCGGGAACGTGACGAAGTCTGCTGCGAAAAGTATATTCATGCGCCTTATCGGCCGCTCAGCTCTCGCTCATGATGCATCGTTTTCGATGGCATATATTGAGCAATGCGCTGCTGAGTTTGCGGAAAAGATGCCTGCACATACTTTCACACCTGCCCAAGTGCAGAATTTCCTTCAGGGATGTCGTGGCGATCCCGTCAAGGCGCTTGCCGATATCGAGACCTGGGTTGCTGAAAATCGT
Source organism: Phoma sp. YAFEF320 (assembly GCA_033444525.1). Lineage (NCBI taxonomy): Eukaryota > Fungi > Ascomycota > Dothideomycetes > Pleosporales > Didymellaceae > Phoma > Phoma sp. YAFEF320. The sequence goes on along the minus strand of JAVLWG010000020.1, from coordinate 233,007 downwards.
CCCACGACTCTTGGGATGTCGTCGAGCCCGGTGTCGAACGCTACAATGGTGGAGGCTGAGGAAGGTGAGCATGAGGCTTTATAGGCAAAGGCTTGAGAGAGCTTGTACCTTCTGTGGTGTGGACAAGCACACCTGCATATGTGGACTGTATAACTAGTATGTGTTGGATTTTTTATTGCTGTTCATGGAAAGGACTTTTGAATGGGACATAGTCAAGAATGTAGCCTTCGGCAACAAAATGCATCACACGCACCCAACGTATCCTCCCAACTTGACATTTTGAGTAACATTTGCAAGCTAACCAAACACCGACAACCCCAAATGTGATTTGTGACGATCTATCCCTTGCACCGTAAGCATCAGACATCGGACAGATTAGCAAAGATTGTCGGTATCATCGGCCGAAGCGGGCAAAAGGGTGCTCCCTGATCGGCTGATTTTCCGGCAGTCATCCACGCGTGTTTTGGATATTGCCAGAAAGGGCATCTAATGTGCCTGCGAATGCAGATTGTCGGCCCTCGACATGGCCTGATGTTCGGCCGTCGGCCGAAAGAAGGGGTGTTTGGTCGCGCGCAGATCAAGAACATCGCTGATCTGGACAAGGGAAGGGCTGAACAAAGGCCGAACCCAAGCACGATAAGATTGTCAGCAAATAGCTATGGCGACAAGCTTGAAGCAGGCTGAAGATTTAAGCATAATATTCAGGGTTTCTCGATCTATCCGTAGAAGTATCAGTTTGGCTACTGCTGGTGATTGCAGTGGTCCGATTCGGTGAGATTATGCAGCCAGCAGAAAGTGAGCAGTGGAGCAAATATGTGTGCGCCACTAACACCCTATCAAGCAGCAGATATACATTTAGCTTCCAGCTGATGACAACTGCTATTCTACGCTATTGATTTGGAAAACTAAGAGGAAATAGAAGGCTTACCGTATGCAAATCACCTGTCCACGCAGAACCCGTCTCGACGTACCTAAAAACGCAAGTCCACCGTCCCCATGATGCTACGATTGAAACACAATATCTTGTCACTGGGCTGTGGTTCTTGTCTACGGCTGATGAGTGGCATAACACCAATTTTTAACACTATACTCGGAAGACAAATTGAAGTTCGCAGCGATGTATCAGTATTTCCTTATCCAGCAGCACGCCGAGCCGCCGCACTCGCGAATGTGGGGCCGCTCCACCAGCAAAAAAAAAAGTCTCGACAGCCCAACACCGACACCACCACCACCACTCCTTGACTCTACGAGGGCAAAAAACATTGATTCCGTCACGGGGAATTGAACCCCGGCCTTGTCGGATCTTCATGAGAGCGACAAATCCTAGCCACTAGACCATAACGGATGTTGTTGTTGTTGGATGAATAAAATCTGAATGAAGATATTTATATCATAGCAATTTAGGCAGTTTGCATCTTTGCTGGTATCGCGTAGTAATGACACGAAAAGGCTTCAAAAAATCTTCAAAATCAAGCGACCCTTTGTGTCCGCATCGACTCGTGTATCTCACGGGATTGTGAACAGCCATCAACAACATGCAAGGTCTATACTTATGTCGTCCGACTAAACCGCCATTACTCATATGGGTGACCTGCTTGGCAGCTGATTAGTGTAAAGAGAGAGGTGGGGGAAGACACATCAAATTTGGAAAAGGAGTGCATTATTTATTACTGTAGAAAGATTCTACATAATTCGTAAGGAAGGTGATACACCACACACTGTGGTATCGAGAAACAAAAGGCCCGAAATATAGTCTTCAGGCTATACTTCTAAGTCTGATCCACACATCCTTGAGGCTCACTTGGACACAATGCTTCACAAGAAGCTAGCGTTGCCAAGGCCTATCGTGCAAGCATACTCGCACTTAGCACTGGCGGACATACAAGCCAAGAGGGCTAGGGTTGTAGTCCTGGAAGTAGTCGAGGGCAAAGTCACCCTCGCTGCAGATCTCGTAGCTGACAGTCTGTCCAGCAGCGCACGCGCCAGAGGCAATCGAGTAAGAGTTGCCAGGAGCAATGGACATGGAAGCAAGGTCGGACTCCTTGCCAGGCTGGTTGGCGTAGGTGGTCTGCTGGCTGGCCGGACCCTTGAGCTTGGTGAAGTTGACCTTGCCGGAGCCGGAAACAGTGTAGGAAGAAGTCTCGAGATCCTTCTTCTCTGGGAACAAGAAGACGACGGAACAGGTCTTGCCAGAGTAAGAGGTGGGGATGTCGAAGTTGAAGATCGAGCAAGTGTGGCTGTTGACCTTGCCGTTGTAGGATGTGCCATATGCCTTAGATGACTGCTGAGAATCGACAGGGACGATCAAGTGGGGGTACTGGTAAGATCCGTTCAGGTCAGTAGGGCACTTGCCACCAGACTGAGCTGGAGCAGAAGGCTTGGGTGCAGGCTGACTTTGAGCAGGGTAGCTCTGAGCAGGAGCGGACGGCTGAGGGGCAGGCTGAGATGGCTTAGGAGCAGGCTGGCTTGGAGCTGGCGCCGATGGCATAGGTGCTGGCTGACTCTGAGCAGGATAACTCTGAGCCGGGGCGGATGGCTTAGGCACGGGCTGCGAGGCCATAGGTGCAGGCTGAGTCTGAGTCACAGTTACAGTTACAACTTGGCATGTTCCAGGCTGGCTTGCTGCGGGAGGCCCAGGAACAGGCGGGCTCTGTGCCGGATAGCTTTGAGCAGACTGAGATGGCTTAGGAGCAGGCTGCGAGGGCGCAGGGGCAGATGGCTGAGGGGCAGGCTGGGATGGCTTGGGAGCAGGCTGACTTTGGGTTGGGTAGCTTTGAGCAGGCTGCGAAGGCTTCGGAGCGGGCTGGCTCTGAGCGGGAGGGCTCTGAGCTGGGTAGCTCATGGCGGGCTGCGAAGGCTTGGGGGCAGGCTGACTCGGAGAAGGCATCGAGGGCTTGGGAGCAGGAGGGCTCTGAGCTGGGTAGCTCTGAGCAGGCTGCGAAGGCTTGGGAGCGGGTTGGCCCTGAGCGGGAGGGCTCTGAGCAGGGTAGCTCTGAGCAGGCTGAGAGGGCTGTGACATAGGCGTGCTCTTAGCAGGCTGGGATGCAGCAGGTGAGCTGGCCTGACCATAGCCCGCTCCGCAAGATCCAGCGCTGCTCAAGGAGATCTCAACGCACTTGTCCTGTCCCTTCACGGGCGAGGTGTAAACGTTGTACTCGGAATCGGTTGCGGGGCAGGCGTAGAACTTCGAGCTGCCATTGTAGGTGATGGAGCCACTGGAACCAACAGCGAAGCCGTTTGTAGGCTTAGCACCAACATCACACTGGAATTGTGTGGTGGGAGGCGTGAGGATGCAACCCCTGCCGTTGGAGTCGGTGAATCCACCCTCGGATGACAAGCAGTAGCAGCCTGTAGGGTGTCCACCACCAACACGGTTCTGACCGTCACCAAGTTGGCCCAGAACTCCTGACTGACCACCGGAGGCCTTCAGTTGGTAGCACTGAGAGGCGTCGCGGGCGACGAGAGCATTGGCACCAAGGCCGAATGCTACGGAAGCGAATGCGTACTTCATTTTCGATGATACCAAGGAAACGAATGAATGTTCGATGGATTGAAGATATCAGTCAAGTCGAGATATAAGCATGCTTCTTATAGCCAGCGAGAATTACCTAGAGCTGATTTGATGACATCGAAGTCAACCTATGACCCACCTCAACGACCCACAGTCTATGTACCCAGGAGTGTGGTATCTGGTGATGTGGCCTAGCCAAGCGTCTCCGATATTGGATCATCGATCATGATGAAATCAAGCAGCCTGAGCTCACTACTTGCGAGCAACCGGAGCTTGGCCGTGTGGAGAAGCACTGTGGTCTGACATAGCCGTAAGTGGGTCCTGCCTCGAAGAGAGCACCGCAGTCACGTAACAGCATCCACTTAGATTGGCCGCTGGAGTCCACGTTCCCCAGAATTCTCAACGCCAAAGCCGTTCGCTACGGGATCACCGGGAGGCTTGGTCGTTTACCTTAGACAGATGTGGAAAGATTGACAGGCACGTTACTGTAAGCGCAAAGACGGCTTGCTACAGCCGGCCGATCAGGTTTCCAGGATTTCGGATTTTAGACAGGAACATCCGCTGTATTCCGTATCTGTCGATAGCGTACGCAAGAATTGGACAGAAATGAGGACCTCTTCAGCTACTGCGACTGCTGTCTTGCGTGTCGATTTCGTGGATTGTGAGTGGCGCCTCAAGTCGAGACCACATCCGGTCCCTCTTAGTGGTGGTTACTCTCAGAAATAAAAAGCCGGACAAAATCCAATCAGCCCGGCACGAAGTGGCAAGCGTGGATGAAGGTGGCTCTTAATTTAGATCAGTCCAGGCCAGACATTTCCACGGCCTCCAGGTACGTATGAATGATGAGAAAACAAGCTTCCCTCGAGGCGCTAAGTCTTGTCACCCCAGAATTTGGTCGATCAAAATAATATGTGGAGTAAGCTCCAGTGATGATGTAAATCACGTGATAGCGGGCTTTTACTTTCGGAACATCGGACAACACACCTGGCCGATGACAATCCGCTGGATGGAGGTCTCAACAATTGCGGCACAGTGCTTGGTGTTCTTTGAGACGCGGAGTCCTGTTTGCCGAGGGTAATGTTTGCCGGTGCTAGAGCTGTTTGTGGCGAATTGTGGCTGTTGACGTTCAACGTTCATGCTCAATTTTACGAGTCTTGATATACGTACTCGACGCGTTAAGATGTCTGACAAATGATTGTTTAGGTCCGAATCTTTGCCTCCAGACGTCGCTTGAATTCTCGTTTCAACCTGTATTGCCTCCGTAGTAGTTGAATTCACTGAGAGACGAGTAACAGCCAGAGACGGTTTCTGTGATGCTGTTCCACCCCAAATAATTTGATCCTTCATTTCCAACGTCAGCATATGCGTCTATGATATACACTGACACCTGTAGTTATCGGCAAGGAACCTAAAAACCATTTGCGGTATCTTTCGGAACAATAGGAGCTTGCAGTGTTCGACAGTTTGATGGCATGTGAGTACGGTGCCCTGCAAGCTCTGGCCGACTGTAAGGACACCAACAAGCATCCCTTAATCAGCGTCCTTCGCGGCTGATTAATACAGACTTTGGGGACCTATTGCCCTCGAGATGGCTGCGCAATCTGTTGGCGAAATTGACCATTTGAACTCTCTTGGCCGAACATTGCCAAGTATTATTCGGAGCTGGTGAGGTGCTGTACCTGGGTATCCTTCTCATCGGCTGAAAGACAGCGGCTGGACACTCATTGTCTCCTACTCGCTATGTGTGCCACACAATTTGTCCGATCACAGGACGCCAGACTTTTGGTGGGACTGATGGAGAAGAGCAATGTCGGCTTCGCTCTGCAATGGTCCCTTTTATCACGGTCGAGTCGTTTGGACGATGGGCAGGTGTATCAGGAACGATCATGGTGAGCCACTGCGCCCTCCCACATCTGAAGGGCGACTCGACATCGGGAAGGATACGATTCGATATAAATGAAGCTGAAGACGATTAGATATTGCCGGAGACTCACAAATCTGGCTGTAGCATACCAATCAGTGGGCCATTCCAGAATGCTCTGCTGCGTCTTAAATTTCACTGAGTAGCTGTTTGGAACCGGTAAGGCGAGTACATGTCAAAAACATGCCTCAGTCGACAGTACAACACTTCGTCCCTTCTTGGGAGGGACCTATGCACGCGTGGCGTGCCTACTTACGCATGGTGCCCACCACACCCACCATGCAAATTTGTCAAAGCGTCGTACTGCGCCTTGCCAGCCCCGAAGAGATGCTTGGCATGGTGCAGGACAGACGAAACCTGGAGTTATACAGGACTGGCTAGTGTATGTTAAGTAAACTCATAACTGTCAAGATGGCTTTACAATCAATTGATCCTGTGAGTCTCCGTACTTTTGTCGACAAGTTCTTCAGAAGTGCCCAATCTCGTTAGAATTGGCAGGATGCAGCGCCAGATCTTCGATTTCGAATGCCAATAGGCAATCCAGACAACTCAGCATCACAACATCAGTACAGATCAGCGGTAATCTCCATATCAAGCACAGACAAAGACTCGTAATGCGCTTCCTCCCGTACGCAAGCATGCTTAATTCAGAGTCAAGCACTGGTGCCAAGCCAGCTAACTCCACACTATGTCTCAATCGCATATCTTGTATGCCAGAGACCTGCGTAATCCGCGCCGCAGTCATTGGCTTGCTTGTGCAGCAGAACCTTTTCGAGTCGAGATGAAGGCGAAGTTCGGCATTCCCTTCACTCACCATTCCGTGTTGGGTTAAGTCGCCAAGCATCTGATACGCGGCATCGGGCCAAAGCGTGCAAGACGCGTCACAGAGACCAAGCCTCGTTATAGACACCAAGCCTCGTACAACATGTTCCGCTGGGAAGATAGGGCTTAGTTGTCTGTACATGCTTTGTTTCTGAAACAAATCAATTGGTCCACGATGGCTTACGTATCTGTGGGGAGACGGGTGCAGTCTTCCAAACCACACCAGGAGAGAAAGGGAATACACTTTCTTCTCAACGGAAGATTGACTTTAGAGAGAGGGTAGAATCGCTTTCACACAAGAAGAGAGATTTGACGGAAGGTGATCTCAGAAAGCGCAGTGTTAGGCTCTGCTCGCGAAATATGCAATAAGAGGGTACAGTACACTGATGGAAGCGAGCTACAACATGAACGCAGCCTTGAAAGCAGGTCATATTCGTCAGCTCTAAAGTCTGAGGTAGAACAAGCATGGGGTCCTTGACTCGCTGCACCCAGCAACTCGTTTGCCAAGTCGGACATCAATCCTCAAACCAGCGTTCAGCGTGTATGCGGTGACGACTCAACTTTAGAGAGGCTTGACATGGTTGTTAGGACGCTCCTGAAGTGGAGACAACCTGAGAGAATCTCCTCTATAAAGCCACAGGTCCTAGGCGTCGTTAGACAGATCATCAGCTCAATCGCTACCTCTCTCACAGTACACTCGCTCTCTTTCTCAACAAATTCCTCAGTATGAAGTTCATCTCCGCTCTTGCAGGAGCTGCTCTCCTCGCTCAACAGTCTGCTGCCCATCCCGGAGACAGTGCTGAAGAGCATGCGCGGGAGCTCGCTCAGCGCGCGGCGTACCTGAGTACCCACAAGCGCTCGCTCGCCCACTGTGCCGACACACTGAAGGCTCGAGGCAATGACCTTGCCATGGCCCACCGTCGGAGCCTCGAGGTCAAGAAGATGCGTACTAAGCGCGCCATCGATCAGGGTTCGTCTACAAACCGTGACTGAGAGGACGTGAACTAATCACTGCTATAGAGAAGAACTATCTCCGAGCTCGTGACCTGGACACCGTCCTCGCTACTTCCCACGCCTCCAACCTAACCGGCATCACTGCTGACACCGACCCCGCGACTCTATTCACCGGCAACAACTCCTGTATTCTCACCCCTGAGGTCACTCAAGGTCCTTACTGGGTCCAAGGTGAACTGATTCGGGATGATATCACCGAGGACCAAGAGGGTGTACCTCTGCACCTGGACATCCAGGTCATCGACGTCAACACCTGCGAGCCCGTTCCCTCTGTCTACCTGGAGCTTTGGCACTGCAACTCTACCGGTGTTTACTCTGGTGTTGTTGCCAGCGGCAACGGCGACACCAGCGATGAGACCAACCTCGACAAAACCTTCCTCCGTGGCATCAGCCAGGCCGATGAGAGTGGTGTTGTTCAATTCGACACCTTATTCCCAGGCCACTACACTGGTCGCGCTACCCACATCCACGTCATGACGCACACTCTTGATGCTACTGTGAACGCCAACAACACCTTGACTGGCACCTCAGTCAGCCATGTAGGCCAGATGTTCTTTGACCAGGACCTCATCGAGGCTGTAGATGCAGTTGAGCCGTACGCAAGCAACACGCAGGAGCTCACCGAGAACTCCGAGGACTCCATCCTCAGTGAGGAGGCCAGTGATGTTGATCCTATGGTTGAGTACGTTCTGCTTGGCGACGATATCTCCGAGGGCATCTTTGGCTGGTTGGCTTTCGGCATGGACTCTGGTGCGTCCTATAACGTCACTCCTGCGGCCAACCTGTATGCTGAAGGCGGTGTCGCCAACGCGAACTCCGGTATGGGCAGCGGCGGGCCTCCGGGTGGTAACGGTACTGGCGGTGCCCCTACTGGACCCATGCCTTCCGGTGCTGCTCCTTCTGGTGCCTTGCCCACTGACCTTGCCGTTGGCTCCACCTTGACCACTCTCGTCTCCTCCTCTGCTTTCTCTTCTTCTTCTTCGTCCTCTATCGTAGCTTCCTCTGCCGTATCCAGCGCTGCTGCCTCAATCGCACCGTCTGCTATCCCCTCCAAGACCCCTCAGGGTGGCAAAGGCCAGCAGCAGCAGCAGCCGCCGCATCAGCAGCCTCAGCAGCAGCAACAACAACAAGGCCAGCAGCAGCAACAAGGCCAGCAGCAGGGCCAAAAGGGTCAACAGCAATCGCAGAAGCAGGATAACGGGCCCCACCACAACTAAACCACCACCACCGGGCATGTGCCGGCGTTCAAGTGCTAAACAAAGTCAGCGTAGAGCATAGCGAGGGGGCGTTTTCACCCAACTTTATACACTCATTAGGATATCTGTTATTACCTGTACATTACACCCAAATGCGAGCATTTGACACTAAAACGCATGCCCTTCAGTGACAAAGTCCTTCAATCGTCTCCTGCCGTGGATGTGTTAACCCAGGATCCAGCAACCTCCTTCTCAACCAGTGATACATATCCTTCAGCTCCACCAACGCGACATCTCCATGCCCTAATCTCCATGACCTTCCACGGCCAAACGCAGCACAGCGCTTCAGTTCTCACGCATCACACGCCTCCAACCCCTTCAACAGCTTCTCCAGCCCCTCTTTTCTCGCTCCACCCCTCCCATCATCTTTCTCAACCACACCTTCCCCCTCCCCCTCCCCACCCAACCCCTCCTCAATCTGCCTCCCCACCATCTCCCGATCAAGCACCCTCTTCGCCTCCTCAAACCCGCCAATGTCCCTCACATTGCTAAAACCCAGCTCCTCCAGCCTCTGCTTCGCGATACCACTCCGCCGCCCACTGCGGCAGTACAGCGTGATGTGGTCGTCTTTGCTGACGGCGATGTGCTGCTGTGCGTAGATGTCTGCGAGGAAATCGATGTGCGTGTACTCGATGTTGACTGTGGGCGCGATGTCGGAGACGAGCGGGCCGGTCGAGAACTCGAGTGGCGAGCGCACGTCGATGAGGAGTTCTTGCGGCATCTTGCGCGCAGATCCGATGAGGGGCCTGGTGTGTGCAATTGCTGAGGCTGTGGGAGCTGCGGTCGCGCTGCGGGTGGAGGGGCGACTTGGAATGGTTGGTGGGGTAGCTGGCATGGCATGGCGGGGTGTCTGTGCCATGGGCTAGCCCCACTCAAGGTCAAGCATCATCTTGACATCTTCCACCACGTTGCAGACAGACAGAGTACGGTATACGTTACGATGATTGTTCATTGGTCGGCGATGCCGGTTAGTGCAATATGCACATATATGATACGACTACACAGACAGTACTACTTGCAACTCGCAACTTTTCGCCTGTACTTTTGAACGCCTGTGCCATTGATAGGTGGCTGCCATGTTGGCATGTCCTCTGAGAACGCCGTCCCAGTTTCAACAAATCCCTGTGGTATAGAACAAAAAAGCATGTGAGAGTTGAAACTTGTCGTGAGTATGCGGTACATGAAAACGAATGCTGTAACGGCGGGCGCCTGAGCGCTAGTTACCAGCTATGAAATTCCGGTGCGGTGTGTGTAATATGATGGGTATCCAAAAGCAAAACCTTTACGCCGTGGATTATGTCTATGAGCCCTTCATGAGGCTGCTTGTAGAAAAGTTGAAGTTGAGGAAGTCGAATTTTTCCCTCGAGGTGGTGCGGCTCTCCGCTGTGAGAGTGTTTGCAGCACTGCTGTCTATTGACGGCGAGCCTCGAGTGGGTTGTTGGAGCTCGCGTGGCTCAAGAACGAGAGAACGGCGATAATAGCTCTGAACGTTGGCTTGGTCGCTTGATCGTACTCGCTGGATCTGTGTCTCCATCCAGTCCTGCATCTCAGGAATCGCGGCGAGGCGATATGGCACTTGGAACGACTGCAGCTGACCGATGATCTTGGCCGTCTTCATGTGCTTGTCGAAATTAATCACAGACATGCTCTCGGAACCAGATTCCCCAGGAAGCTGACGTGTGGTGCCATTGCCCACATCAATGAATGTAAGATCCGTAAGATAGATTCCAACGAACGGGATGCATGGGGCTACATGATTCTGCAGCCGCTGGCGTAGAACAGCATAATTGCGTCCCACATCGGTGATGGTCTTCAATTCTTCGAGGCGAACCTTTGTCTTTGCCGAGACAAGCTCCCATGTCCGTTTCAGGCGCATAACCATAGACGAATTTAGCGAGCAGATGATAGCCATGAGAGAATCGTAGTTGTTCAGTTCCAAGCACTTGGCGGCGATCTTGACCCAATGCTTGATCATTCCAGCTCGCTTCTTCGCATCCTCGATGTGGAGAATCGTGTCCGCGACCAGATTGGCAAGGTCTGTAGATAGCTTTGACATTGCCTTGACGTTGACGGCTTTGGAGTCGCTCTTCTTGGTCCACTCCAAGGCCAAAAGTTCTTCTGGCTGTATGGCGCAGAACAGCTTGGACTCGATGATTGTGAATTGCCTGGCCAATTCCATCGGGTCGAAGTCCAGAATGCTGCATTGCGAACGGCCTTCTTTGCTCGCCCTGAGAGCATTCAGCTGACTCTTGGTGACGTTTGTCGAGGGTGCGTTGGTCTCGTTAGACGAGAAGATGGTATTTGAGACGCCAGTCTTGCCAATGGATGAAACGAGCCTGGGCACAAGAGCGCCTGCGCGAACCTCAGTGACTTTTGAGGTCAACTCTGCAAGGCGCTTGCCAGCCGCGGGCAAGGAGTCGCGAAGCTTTCCAGTGGCAAAAGCCAATATCAAGCCCAAAGCAGTTGAGTCGCTGTCAGCCGACCAGTGGCTCTCGAGCCAACCCTTAAAGACATTGTAGACCCTCAGACGGACGGGAACACCAACTGCTTGGCTGTCACCAACGTACTCGAAGCGATCGATAAGAGCCTGTGTCAGTTCAATCGGAGTAGTGAACAGACGGAAGGTCAGATAGAATGTCGTGACGAATACCACATCCGGAGTTGACTCGTGTGTTGTGAGCTGCTCCACGAGGGCGGGAAGCGATCCGCCAGAAATTTGGCCTTCTTTATTGTAAACAAGCTCGTGAACATAGGTTGTCTCCAACAAATGCTCTTCTCCAGCTGCAACGTCTTCGTTCATCAAAGAGCGGAGCTCCGAGGAGCTGCCGAAACTACTGATCGGATTCTGGGAGCTATCTTTCTTAGGGGCCAGGTGATCCGGAGTAGTGGCTCGTGTGGATGTGTGAGAAACGACACTCCCATTTCCAATGCTGAAATGGAAAGTGCTGCTTGAGTCAGCTACCGAAGCATTGGCACTGTCAGTACGAGCAGCCTTGGTATTGAGGGACGTGCTGCCTGCTGGGCTTGGTGTAGCCTCGAAAGAGGCGACCTGATCCGATGTTATAGCGTGGTCCTCGTCAACGGGTGGCAGAGAAGAGGTAAAAGAAAGCGCTGTTGGGCTGTCGGCGCTCACTGCCAATGCAGCAGGTATTGTGGGCGGCAGTTCCAGGGTGTTCGTATCCAAAGGCGACAGCTCTGGTATGCCGGGCAGTGGCTTCGATTCGGGTGGTACCAAGGACGTCGATGCCTCTGGCTCTTCAGCAGGCGGCGCTGGCAAAGGCTTGTCCATCTCCGTGGCGTGCTCTGACATCTTGTGTGTCGTCTTCTCCTCTTGCATTTCGGCGGGTTCAGCGCCCTCGAAGATTGATTGCGGCAAGCCTAGCCCATTCACTTCGAACTCGAAATCCCCGATCTTCTCGATGACGAGACGAGTCTTAGCGACACAGTCGCCAGCTGATCGGACGCAACCTGTGGCAGCAGCAACAAGTTGCTTTCCAGAGCTTGGGGCAAACACAGCTTCGTCCATGTCTGCGTCCAGAGAGTTGAACAGATCCTTGGTGGCTTGGACGAGGTTCGCAATTCGAACATACATGGCGTCCCGGGATTCTTCCAAGGCTTTCGATCTTCTCGAGTCACGTTCCCATACTTCTTCGACAATAATAAGGAGTTGTCGGCATGCGACGACAGACTGGTGGGTGATTTGGGCGAGCTCATCTGACGACCTTGACTGAAGATGCAACCCAATAAAAGATCCAATGAAACCCAAGAACAAGTCTTGAGCAGTGTTCAATCGTTCCGAGGCAAGATTCTCCTTACGCGTACCTGGAGATGCTCCTGTGTACGACAGGCGATGGGTAACGGAAAGCCTCTTGGCCTGAGTTTGCAGCTGAGTAGATAGTATAGGCGATTGGGTTGAGTCTGATTCAGAAGGTAATGAGAATGCAACGGAAAGGCGGTTGGAAAGGCGATTGAAACTCCGTGTTGGCTGAACTGTGGTGGCGTCCAGGTCATCGAGTACCGGAACGAGCACTTGTGTAACATGGGTGTCGGGTTGATTGGCCGACAGGTCGTCGCCCTCTGCCAGAGCAGGCGCTGATGACGGTAGCACGGCATTGTCAGCAGAGTCGGTAGGTGGTGTTAATGGTCTGTGTGCGCTCGTGTCTTTCAGCTCGAACGATAATGATACCGCGTCTGTAGCCCAGATGTCAAGGAATCGGACCGCTCGTGTTACAAGCTTGAACGCCTTAAGCACGAGCTCGTCCATTAGATCAAATACTGGACCAGCCTCCTCAGTCGATTGCAGCAATTCCTGGAGCTTCTTTGCTGTCTTCACAAGCGTTGATAGATCACCAAGTAATCCCTTCCGCATACGCCGTAAGCCGACATGTGCGACTATCAGATGTGAGTCTCTTGACAGGCAATCGGTGCGCTCCTAACTGGCGTTAGAAATTCCGTTACAAGGGCGTGCGCATATGCGTAAGCTTACCAAGAAGAACCGAATGCCGGCAATCATCCCCCTGATGTAGTCCTGCTTGGTGAAAGCGACCAAATTCCCACTTTCGCCATCCCTGACAAGGTCCCAGAGATGAGTCATTGCGTTGAGTAAGTTACGTATTGTGGGATGATCGTAAGGTTCGCAGTAATTTGTGGGTAGCCACCCACGTGCTCCAGACCCTAATAATGTACCGTCTGCCCATCCATTGGGATGTACTGAATGTACCAGGATGACGTCGCCTTGGTTGATCGCAACTGTTATCGACGATTCATCTGTTGACGAGGATACTGTGGAGGTTGGGACGTAGTGGTAGAAGGCGCGTAGGTAATGGTGGAAGACGGCCTGCGCCGGGAGGCGTTGTGACGTGGAGTCTTCCGTTGTTGTTGTTGGCGTTAATGGTGGAGATATATGGGATTGTGAGTGCGAGCGCATCGACAAAGATCGCGACGACGACGACCGGCGACTATAACTGTGAACGCTAGTACGCGACTTTTGCGGTGATTTGGAAATATGAAGTGGCGCAACAAGATCACTCGAGTACCTCTCCACCTCGTCTGAGTCCATGGTGTAGTCGCTCATCCTGGAGGCAATTTGTGACCAAAGGTGAGTAGTAGTGGTGGTTCAAGATGGGAGTCGCTAATTGGGCGCCGTTAATCCGGTGTGATGCAGCATCGAATCTGGGTATCAAAAGCGGTCGAACCGTGATGGGCAATGCTTAGTTCGCACCAGCGCGACTGGAGGTTGAGCCCGTAAAGGGGGGCTGTTTGACTTGACAATGTTTGGTGTTGATATCGGCCAACTGCTATTACGGTGTTATTATTGTGATCGAGATCGAGAGGTTGGGCTGGGTCAGGAATGACGCCACTGTGTTGAAGGAATGTGGTGAATGGACGCGAAAAACAAGAGGCGGTGCTTCCAATGCAACAAGTAATGACGGTTCCGTGACGGTGGCGGCGCAGTGATGTTATTCAAAAGGGAAGGCCAGTGTAGGTAGATGGTGGGCGCGCTACTGCGGTGAAGAGGAATTCATTACCTGTTTGGGGACGGTCAATGGGATAGCCGTGTTGATGTGTGTTGATGTTCGTGATGAAACAGCCAGCTGCATTCAATGCGCCGGGGAAAGCTGCAACAGTAGAGGGCGTGGGAGTTGAGCGATTGGTGAGGTCTCAGACGCAGTCTGTCTCTCGTGGAGGACGCCGAGCTGATAGCAGGCAGTGATAAGGAGGGGCAGGTGCTCGATATGCAGCACCAGCGGTGACGCCTGCGAGTGCCGGTCGCTGAGGGAGAGACTGTGGAGGTCCTGCAAGGGTCGGGCCTGCAGTCGAGTCGCCGCAGGGAGAGACACGCCAGAGGGGCCCTTCAACGGTGTTCGGCGGAGGTGAGGCGCGCAAGCGAGTCTGGGAAGGAGTGACTGGAAAACACCAACAGACGCGCACGCTCTAGCAACCGAAGTGAAGAGCAGCAGTTGATGTCCACGCAGCAGCAGCGAGGCAATCAGAAGTGGGCGAGCGACTATGATGCACGCAGGGCCACAGCACTATTATTGCAGTCGGCGGCGGATCCTCGACCCACGACCTGCGACCTGCACCGAACGGCCAGCTTGGGGACAGGCTCGAAAAGCTCCAGGGCCCGACATGGGCGCGCAGGGCACGCTGCATGCTGCTAGGGCTCGGCAGGGATGAGCAGGGAGGCGTTGGCGGCCCAGCGGCGTCGTAACAGTGCGCGACGGCACCTTGGCCGGCCGGACAGCACGCCATGATTCGTTGACTGCAGCCCGTGTGCTCGAGGGATGCCAGTGACTTCTCCCCGGCCTTAGGCCCTTGCGCTTGCACGTCCATAATCAAACGTTGAGCAGTTTGCCTTCGCTCGCGCGCATCGTCGCGTCTGCGCCGACTGCTAGACGTGAAGAATCCGAACCAAACGCGCATGGCGTTTCTGCCCAGTCCCAACCTCAGACCTCAGACCTCAGACCATCCGCCAGTTTCTCCTCTCAGGCTTTGCTTTCAGGAGAATAAATGCGCCCCGTGACATGACACCTCTGACAGTATCGTCGTGACTCGAGCGGCCTGTCATCACGGTCGCCTGCATGAAGGCAAGCACACGCCCGCCCAAGCAGGGTTCCTGCGTGAGGCTGCCCCACCAGGAACCCACGCGCCCTGGTCGCTTTTCGCAGCCTCAAAGCGGCAAGGATCCACTGGCTCGCTCGAGCTCTCTACGCCCAAAGAGGCATGTCCCGGACGGCACTCGATCCCCGGTTGCCATGGCGGACGCCTCCAATCGTTTGCCGGTTCATGCTCGTAGGACTACAGCACCGCACATGTCCATTGGCAGTCGCGCAAGATAGCCGTAAAGACCAGGCATAGCCGAAGCCCATGAACCCACAACACCGTATAGAGTAGAGAATACGAAGCGTTCGAACCGACACCTCCGGATTTCCCAGCAAACAATTTACCGCACCATTGCACAGAGTAGCTCAACAAGGGCAGCGTCCGACTAGTCTTCAGATAATCCTACTTCGAGCCCCGCTGAGGAGGGAGCTTTTCAAGGGTGGTTACAGCATTGGCTGCCTCGCCAGGCTGCTGGGCTTGTGGGGAAGCATTGAGTGATCGGGCAAAATAGGCTCTCGATTCAAGCATGGCGGTGCCATCATCAGCGAAAGACGATACGGCAGGGCTGCTTCCGTCAGTGCACTAACACCGGCCTTGCATGAATTGTCATCGTAGACCCCGCCAGCAGGACGAGTCTGGAGCGCGAGACGAGGAGTCAAGGTGCAACAAAAGCACACGTGCATCGCAATGGTCAGGCCGCTGCTTTTGCATAGAGCGACGTCGTGTAACCTTTGCTGCACAAAACGCACATTGAACTGACAGCTCAACACAGACTAGCAGTGTCGCTTGCAAGACGGCAAATATGTGGCTCTCTTGTAGGAAAGCCCCCTCAGATACGGAATCTACTGTGATATGTCTCTTGTCCTGCGTGTGCTCTCGTACTGGAACGGTGTCAATTCGTGAATCGCGGTACGTATTGATCCACCATTGTCTGGACAAAAGCAATAATCAATAATCATAATCAAAAATAAAAAATCAATACAGCAAATACTCCTTGAAGCAGCTCTGCACAACGCTTTTCGTGGCGAAGCCGTTCGACATGAGCAAACACTCTGATATTTCACGCACATCAAAGTGAGCGTCGCAAATATTACATTCCAGGCACTTCATCTCGTATTGCAGGGCCAAGGGGACCTCAAAACTGGTCCTGCAATTCTATGAGATTTTTGCGTGAACGGCAGATCGTAAAAAGTGCCCAAGCTACTTAGTCGTTTTGCTGGACATAGATCCGGTCTAGGAGTATTTACTTAACACTATGTCCCACCTTGGATAGGTAGGTGAATTGAGCGCGCATCGGCAGAGTTCCGCATGGAGGATCCCTGCTGCAGTGGCTCATGCTTGGGGCTTGCCCAGAAAGGGTCGAGATCTGCGCAAGGGTCGAGCGAACCATCCGGAATACGTGCACGTTCTCAGTGTCGATTGCACCCTGTATTCGTCCTCTGGAGAAGCGAAACCCTTCGGAAAGCTACTCGTGTAAGTCATATCGCTTACAGGAAATCGTATTGCGCACAACGAAGCGTGTGCCGTTCCGGCGCTCTAGTAGATCAAGATAGCAGTAGTCGGAAGCTCGAAGCTCCACCACCCATCGATACCTGACGAAGATCGAAATGTCACTCAGTGATGGCACTCAAAAATGGCATACAGGATACGCGTTAGCGTATTATGCTGCTGCGTTTCTCACTGTCTAGTGTCAAAGTCATGGACTCAGGAAAGGAAGACAAACTTTCAAACTTGACGTTCAAGGTTGGCTCTTGCGGACCAGGCCAACTTTGCTCTGTGTATCCGTGTGAGATCACCTCCAGGTTGCCGGATTCGTGCATCCGAACGAACGTCACGAACGTCAGTCTGTGCGACGTGCAGCTACTGGAAACTCTTTTACGCATAGCTGCAGAAGTGCCTTCCCAAGTACTGGTAACGGCCTCAGAACTGGATCGGACATCCATGCAGCGCATGCAAACTCATGCAGATCCATGTACACAGTAAGGTTCCTCCCATTTTCTCCCCGCAGCAGCTAACGCTCGCCATGCAATCTTTTCAAGTCGAAGCCCTTGGAGATGGCCGTCTCAACAAAGGGTTTCCTGCAGAGTGACGGAAACGCATCGCCTTAACGTGCACGCCGTCCAAGGGGCAATTCCCTAGCTGCCGCTTTCAAATCGCCGACCGCAATGCCCAGCCTTTCCAATTTTGATATCGCACCCGCAATCTAGTACATATCTGCACAATAGGACGGATCTTCAAATCGCACCACAAGAGTCGGAACATGAGGATCATCTCCATACTTGATAAGCGTGACGCCCCACGCTTTCCCTGTTGCAGATTTACGTAAGCTGCAAGGTCCGTTTTGGCCTGCCGAGATCCTTGTCTGAAACAGCCCGCTTGCCCACGCTCAAGCGACCCGACAATATGGAAGTCCGCAGCAGCCTTGCGACAAAGAGGCAAGCAGACCGATGCAAGAGTACCGAGGCGTGAGCTTGTAAATGGGAGATGGAGAATAGCACTTTTAATGTCATGTGATCAAAAAGACGCGCTCCGATCATTGATCTTTGGTATTGCCAAACAATCTGCATGACCTTGTCACCTGACTCACCAATTCCCTCGGTCGACTCCGCTGTCGGTCATTTTCAATATACGCATGTAGGCTAAACATGGCACCCTGGTATACGAGCTGGAGTTACCCGTCCATATCAGCATTACGCATTCTCCAGGTGGCATGGATAATGCACGTGGTGACGGTACGTTCCCTAGAGCAACGGTTTTGCTGGCGACACTCTGGACGCGTTATCCATGCGTAACACTTTTGCAGCTGACTATCGACAGACTACGTCGTATCGAGGTCATTGTCGATACCCTGAGCCTGGTACTTTCCTGGTAGCTGCAATTGATGTTCGATCGGCACCATACAGCTCTGGCATACGAAACGCTTGGGTGCGGTCATTGCCTTCACGCGATGGCATGGCGTACATGATGGCGTGCTGAACACGAAACGGCGTCGTTTTCTATGTAGTAGAATCTCTGACCATGTTTACGCACAGTGTTCCTTCCAAAGGAGCCCCTTACATACTCGGCCTTTCTACCGCCTCCGCGGCTGAACCGTTGTTGTTCAAAATCCTTCGTGCAATCACCTTGCTACGGCCGAGGCGAAAATGCGGCGCAATGGAAGCGGTGGCAATCAATCCGATTCCAGGTATCAACTAATGCCGTGTGTTCTGGTTGAATGAGCATGGGAATTCGAGCGAAGGAACGTGAGTATGGGTCATTGCGCTGTGCCGCAATGACACAATTGCGGACGTCTCCAAAGTGCGATTCGGCCCAAACACAATTGCTTTCGGGCCTTATGATTGACCTGCTGAGACACGATCTTAAGCCTCATGCAGCACGGTACGCCTCGAAGGATGACTTCAGCCGCGAGCCGATAAGCATCGATGTGCGATCGTCCCTCCGCTTCTCACGTACGCCTAGATGTCAGCATCAGCAATCACTGGGACCAGACGAGATATGAGCCTCATGTATACCAGACGCACAGTGTCCCTTAATGACTATGATCTGCCGCCAAGCAGATCTCGCATTGCGAAGCACAACGACAGGACGATGACGTGAGGCCATGATGGACGAATCGCAAAGCGCCACCAAACGCATCTTGCGGAAGCGTGACGATGCTGCCATTCCCTCAAAGACTGCAAGGTAGTTGAGCGGCCCCAATCCTATCTATACAAGAACAGCACTGTCTAGATTGCACCCACCCCTGCGTGCCAAGCTCGTTGTCGTGGAAATTGAAGCACCTGACACGCTACTGATCTAAGAAATGTAGTCCCGATATTTGCGGAAGGTATGTCTTTCAACTCAAGACGTATGGCGTCCCGGCTGGCGCACGATGATGCATAAGTGCCTGCAAGTTCAGGCTCCAGTCGCGGCGCGCATATGTACTATGCTATAGGCTACAGCTCAGTACGACTATGCCACCTACGCGCAACATTCAAGAGCAGAGTTGCGAGGCACACATTGATACCTGAGTGCGAAAAGCCATCGCCATACAACAGGAGGCAGGCGCGTCTGAAAATCCGAGCTCGAACACCTGTTCACGATATCTGACCTGTAGGTCGGAAATGCCACGGTCCACTATAGGTCGGCATAGCTATAACACCGTCTCACGACACCAGATGCACATCACTTGCCGAGGCAAACTCGCGCGCTGATTGGAGGAACATCTGCACCGCTTCCATCCCGCAAATCCATCATCTCTAAAATTTCCCACGAGGGTGCTATTTCTGGAGCACGTAAGATGAGTACAGAAGTTATTGCGACGACAACGACATGCTGGCAACTCGCACATTGCCGGAACAGGTAGGTTTGACAGCTAGACATCGATTGCTGTTATGAAGATCATATGCGTCGTATTGCAGCTACGATGACATGCCTTCGAGAATTGCGATCCTGGGGTCCCTTCCTGCATCCACAACACCTCCGTATTCATTTCACTTGGCAGCGGTGAGGAGCTGAACATACCGGAAAAGGGAAGTCTCAGTCGGTGTGTGGACAGCTGTTATGAAGATCATATGGTTCCTCATGCAAACTCAGTCCTTCTTTCATCTCCAGCTGCGGGACTCCAGCCACGTTGGACGCCTTCTCATCTTCGGAGCCACGCTATATATCCCGGTTCTGCCTGAATGGGTAGTTTGTACTACAAGAGTTGACCGCTGCTATGGAGATCATATGAAAACTGTCACAGGAGCTGTCGTGGCATCATCTCCAGAGGTGGGCTCCCATCCTTCTCACATACCTTGATCATCTTTCAGAGTCATGCTATCTAAATTGCACTGCCACAAAAAGCAGTTTTCCTGTACGGCATTGAGCACTGCTATGCAGATCATATGGCTGCTTTCACGGTCCGCTCAGACACACCGCCTCATTATTTTCATTTGGAATGGAAGCTGGTCAGCCAGCTACTTGGGGTCTAACATGAAAAACATCTTGCGAACAATGGATTGTATCGCCTGTATCGCGAACCACCGGCCTCGAATCTCGTCATATCCACAACACGGCACATACCACATCCGTCGAAAAACCATAGAGCAGCAACGTATCCCTCAAATTGACAAATCCTCAAGGTGGAGCAGGAAATAGGTTGACCCACATCATCTCCTTCACGGCTCGAGTCGTGCAAAGCACCTCATCTGGCACATTCAACCACAAAGCATCGAACGCTGGTATGGAGATCATATTACCACAGTGGCTGTGCCCGGACATTACCACCACCAACTCACCCTATCTGGTAGGTTCAGCCAGAAACCATCGACGACTGCTATTGGCGTCGACTCATAGGAGCAGCGCCCACGATCGTGCTCAAACCTAAATAAAGGCCCAGCAACCTTATACAGTAGGTTCAGACGTGAAGCGTCGATAGCTGCTAAGTCGATCATATACATTCCATGTCCCTTGCTCGAACCCTAACCACAGCCACGAATCCAACAGCCCGGAGATCAATAGGCAGTATCGTCACGGCCTAAACACTACAGCAGCAAACACCCACTCTCCGCCCGGCCAAGGCCTGCACGTCCTAACCCACTTCCACGAGCACCAGCATCAATACGTGCATATCCAACCGCATGCTGCATACCGCCCCTACCTCTACCACCCCGAACAAAAGCCTCCACGCACCTCACCGCACAAAGCCATCAGTCCATTAGGTAGTCCAAAAACCGCTCCCCCATCGCCTCATTCCGATCGACAACATCTCAGCTGAGCAAGATCCTCTAAAATAACTTTCGCACGTCCCAGTGCCAAGCCAACATTGGCCCCCATTCGCCGAACCGCAACTCCACTCCCTCGAGTAAACTCTCCAACCCTAACATCAACCCCCCAAATACCACAAACAATAAACACAAATACCCTACACCGAAAGCCGCACCCTCCCCCAACCCGCCTACCTGCTTCCTTCCTCGCCAGTGTCAACCACTCAACGTGTAATCCGCTCTGGCAGCCCAGGATCAGGATCCGGAAATAGCGCAGCCTGCATGCATGCCATGCATGCAGTCCTTAGCTTAGCTTAAGTCGAGGCGGATATTACTTGTCTCTTCTCTCCCCTCCCCGGTCGGCGGAGCAGCCGTGGCATCGAACATGTATGTACCACAACCGCATTTAATCCCGGGATGGCAGGAGAGCATGGAAGCTCTTCTCGCACTGGCATGATACACACACACACATATACATTTGCACGTCTCGCAGCATCCCTCATGCGTTCGCATAGTCCACACGCGCCACCACTCTGCTCGTGCACTATCGATATGTATGCACGACTTATAGGTAGCTCTCGCTGGCACGAGCGAAAGCAGCAGCCGCAAACAGCGGGCCTGTTTCGACTCGCTGGTCCAAGTCTCGAACCGGGACTCTCGGAGAGAGCGAACGTCGCACAGTGCCGATGCAAATGCAAATGCCACCCCTACGGGACGGGCATTGAGGCTGTACATAGTATGTACTTATCATCCTGCCGAATCCTCGGGTAGGGTTGCGGCTCTCAGCTCCGGCTGCTCCTCCAGCAGCATGCGCCGAGCGGAGTAGACGCACGCTTCTGTGTCCAGCCCGCAGGCAGGATGGGGAGATGAGGTGTCTTTTGCATTTGGATTAGGGCTAATTGGCGGGCTACTACTGACTGGAGAAAAAGCTTCTGGAAATATTCTATCGTCGGCGAGGACAAGCTCGCGCTCCTACAGCTGACATGGATGTGTGGCTTTTCTGCAATATGTGCGGCTACTTATGATTCGATGCGGGGGCCTGCTTACGGTACCTGTACTGTACATCCCGGGCTATAGCTGGAGCGGATTATCGGGCTCAACCTGGCCATGGTACATGTAAACAAACATCGAGTCTCCTGCTGACGGCTCTGCACTGCGATGGTACGTCTTCTCACGCTCAACAAGACGCGTGAGCATCGTTCATGTGATGGCCCCGCATACCCATAGCTGGAGCGCACAAGGGCACATGGACGAGTTACAGGCTATCTGCGAATGCCAGTTGCGCATACATAGTACTTGGTTCCACGACATTCGCACATGGCCGATAGTGGGTTGTCAATAGCTGCGGCGGTTATGCATGGGCGTACAGGGGTCGGGCCGTGTGTGCATGCAAGCGAGCGGCATGTGCGCGTGAACGGCACGAGGTCGTTGGGCGTACATTTGCCGGTGGCTCGATGGCTCCTAGCGATACCTCTGCTGTGGTATATCGCTATTAGCGATGTCCTGTATTGCTCCGAGTCTTGATGTGACGTGGCCAAGGCATCTAATCTTCAGTCGCTGTGCTGAAGATGAGGATCGGCTGTGATAATGCAGCAAGTCGCCAGGCTTCTGGTGTTGGGCGCGCTCATTGCATGTCCATCTCGTCGTCGTCATAGTCTCCTGCAGCACCGGAGTAGCCGTTTTCTGCTTCTTCTGCGTCGCGATCCTTGCGTTGCTGCTCGCGGGAAGCTCCAATCTTCCTGCGCATTGTCAGCCCCCAACACTGTTGTACTTTGCCAGAATGCCACGTACCTCAGGCCATCAATCACGCCTGTGATAAACGATCTACCCTCTCCAATCTCCATGCCTCCGACTCCGTTCATCTTGATGCCACCAGCTGCGTCCAGTACTTCCACACCGCTTCTCAGCTTCGCCATGCGCACCTCCCGCAGTCCTCTCAGCAGCTTGCGCACCTGATCTGGCTCTTCGAAGTCATCTGCTGCAGCTTCGAGCAGCATCTCGCCAAGCTCGAGCCAGTGATATGGCAATGCGTCTGGCGCTGCATCTGCAGTCGAGGTCGGCAGAAAGGGAGGCGATACAGGTTGCGCATTGTCTGTTGGTGGCGGTGCTAGTCGCGGCGGCGGTGAGAAAGTGTCTGCGTGTTCCGTTTCGTGGTCAAGGATAGCCGTGAGAGAGTGCGTGTTCAGCCAGGGCGGAGGGAGGATGTTGGCACGGCGCTGGCGTTTGAGGAGTAGAGCAAGCCAGAGGGGGATGTCACTCCTCTGTGGTGGATTGAGGGGCCTGAGAGGGCCCTGCATCATAGTCAGTCTGTTGTCTGCATAGCCGTCGACCATTGGAGGGGTGTGCGTACGCCCAGGAGCTCCAACGCTTCAAGTCGCTGACGAGGCATGACGGTCACAAGCTCCATCTCGCACAGGAAGGCGACCTCGGCAGGCGTCAGCCCCGGCGGAAGAGGCAGTGCCATTGTTGCGGCGCGTGAGTCTTGTATCTGCCAAATGTTTGGAGTCGCGACAGAGCCGCTGACGCGCAGCGAGGCCTTGCCGAATCCGCGCTAGCTCAGCTGAGCCTCTCCCGCGGCTTCTGTCCTCTGCTATTCGATGCCGTCACGTCACTGCCTTACATCCACTGCGCCTTCGCCGTTTGGCTTTTGTATACAGATGCATTGGCAGGAGCATGTCGTCTCAGCTGTATTTGCTGCAGGCCTCGCTACCTGGTTCGCCCTTGTGGCCAAGGAAGTGCCTGTTCCTTACCTAGTAAGAGGAGCATACGTATGTACCATGCAGCGCTGATGACCCAAGGATGAATTCTTTCATGTACCTCAAGCTCAGAAGTACTGTGCAGGAGACTACACATGGGACCCAAAGATCACTACACCCCCAGGCTTGTACGCTTGTGTAGCCCAGGACAACCCCGAAAGTTGGTAGACTAATGAGGAGCAGGTATCTTGTCGCTAAGCTCTTTTCGCCGCTTTTTGGATGCAGCACAACAGCCCTCAGGGCACAGAACGTATATGCGCTCTGCTTTATCCTCACCAGGCTTTTCAAGATTCGGAAAGCCATAAGTCTCCCTGGCTATGTCCAGCGCGAAAAGGAAGACACTCTGGATAAACTTGATGGCAATGCACCGAATGCACAAACAGATGCTGTAGGAGATGCCCAAACGCCCTTCTCCGCCGCGTTGACTGCCTTCAATATTGCTTCCTTTCCACCCTTGTACTTCTTTGGTGCCCTGTACTATACAGATGTCATGTCAACCGCGGCGGTGCTGATGAGCTGGGAGGTCTTCCTGGCATCGGCCACGAAGCAGCGGAGAACCTTCAGTGACGATGTTCTCGCCATCGTCAGCGGTATCGTGGCCCTGTTTTTCCGACAGACCAACATCTTCTGGGTAGCCGTGTTTCCTGCTGGTCTGACGGTTGTGAGGGTGCTGGGGAAGAATGGACGTATGAAGAGTTTAGCGGCCAACGATGGCTACCTGGCTATCTTAAAGGATAGCTGGTCTCGAAGCGTGATTTATGACTGTTTGCTGCAGGACAGCGGACTTGCCATATCAGGTTTGTCTACCTCCGCTGACCGAAAAGCACGACTGATCACTTCCAGACTCGATTCTTTTCGTCTTGACAACCGCAATCGCGGCTCTAAGCTCCCCGTGGAAGATCGTCAGGTCTGTAGTAGCTTACGTCTTTCTTCTCGTACTCTTTGCTGGATTCGTGGTCTGGAACGGTAGTGTTGTTCTGGGTAAGCAAAGCGTGTTCTCAAATATGCAAATTTTAACAGCCGCAGGTGACAAATCGGCCCACACAGCAACCATCCACACCCCTCAGATGCTGTACATATGGCCCTACATCGCTCTTTTCTCAGCACCGATCTTCCTAGGTCCTCTGTACCGTTGCATAACAAACCTGCTCCGGTCCAGCATCAGTGGAAAGACCGAAACCCAACAAGAGTCTCGCAGCTCAATCTACCCTCAACCTGTCCAGGCCGCCGTCTTCATCTCCGCTGGCCTACTCGCAGTACACTTCAACACGATCATTCATCCCTACACCCTCGCAGATAACCGGCACTACGTCTTCTACGTCTTCCGGATCCTTCTCCGACACCCGATATTGAAGTACCTCGCTGTGCCGATATACTACGCTTGCTTCTGGCTCAGCATACAATCGCTCGCACATCCCACCACCAACCCTGAGACACCACCACAAACCGTCCACTCCAAACCGCAACGAACATCCACCACACCCACCCAGTCACCCGTGCAAATCAGCTTCGTCATCATCTGGCTGATCACCACATCCCTCTCCGTCGTAACAGCCCCACTAGTCGAGCCGCGCTACTTCATCATACCCTGGATCATCTGGCGTCTGCACGTGCCGCACGCACCAACGACCTTCACCATCAAGGGCCGCACGTACTCTCCTGATCTGCGTCTTGTCGTCGAGGCTGTGTGGCTGTTTGCAATCAACCAGACACTGCAGTGTCTCTTCTTGAACAGGACGTTTACGTGGCCGAGCGAGCCGGGGAACAAGCAGAGATTTTTGTGGTAGAGGTTTCGTTTGCACGGGAGTCGACACGGATGCAGCCTTATGAAGGAGACATATATATATATATACTCATGCCTAGCATGAGAACATAGCTACACCACGAGCCCAGCCCATACAGTACACTTGAGACTCCACATAGCCACTCAGCCACCCAAACCCGCACAACCCCTTCCAAGCGCACACCCTGGCCCCACAAAGACCCAAGCTCCAAGCTCCAAGCTCCGTACTGCACCGCACTGCACCGCACATATACCCACCTACCGATTCCGCGTCCCCTCTCACACTCTCGCACATACCAAAGACCCAGAACCGCCGACCCAGACGTTGCGGCGGGCTTAGCCTGTGCTTCTGCACTGCTTCTGCACTGCCCACAGACTGCGTGTGGAGCGCCGCGCGCCACGTCCACGGTCCCCCCCTTACTCACCCTGAATCCTTCACCCTGAATCCGTACACGTACACGTACACGTACACGTACACGTACACGTACCACAGTAGGCAGTAGGCAGTATATATCTAGTTCTCAGGGGCTCGGTAGTTACGTACAGTATGTGTGGGGGACGCTGTGCGTACATGCATGCGTACATACATACATACATACATACATACATACATACATACATACATACATACATACATACATACATACATACATACATACAT